>JAZHEH010001510.1:1200000-1645791 GCA_036589455.1 Ateles fusciceps
ATTTTATTGATGCTCAAATTGTTCCACCTTTGACCAATTGAAACCTCTTTAAGTGGTTCTGAGTCCTTTTGAGATGACCCTCATAATTGTTAGCATCCTGGCTTTCTGGTATGACAGACTGTTTTAGGCCGTCTTGTACATGTCCTACCCTAGATCTGAAATCAGCTATCTCTTCAAAGAATCCAATTTATTTTCCTAGGTCATAGTATTTAGAGGCCACAGTCTGAGCAGTAAGTGTGTGTGTTGCTACTGGATTGTTCATTATTTCTAGGTCTTTTCAGCAGACAGAACTAGGAAATACTTATTTTTTTCTCTAAAGATAAATTATATTACTAATTGTATGGACTTAACCTCTTTGATGTTACATCTGTATCTTCTTTTTCCCCTGCCTACAATCCTGGCTCTCAGTGAAACAACATAATCACTCATTTGCTTTATCCCACAACACACACGCAGTAGTCTCAGAAGAACAATAGCAACACAATCACCAACAGTATAATTATTGAAAAGAGTTTCCTGTAGTTCTTTTTGTTTTTAGTATGTATGTTCTACTAGAGACATACACATTTCTGTTAATCTATGATGCATATTACTCTTCCATTTCTCTCCCTCTCTCTCTTTTAGAGATGGGCTCTCACCCAGGCTGGAATGCAGTACTACAATCATAGCTCACTGCAACCTCAAACTCCTGCGCTCAAGCAATCTTTCTACGTCAGCCTTCCAAGTAGCTAGGACTACAGGCTGGTACCATCATGCCCAGCTAATTTTTTTTAAATTTTATTTTTAGAGATGAAGTCTCACTATGTTGCCCAGGCTGGTCTTGAATTCCTGGGCTCAAGGAGTCCTCCCACCTCAGCCGCCCAAAGTACTGAGATTATAGGCAGGGGCCACTGCACCTGGCCATTTTTCTTATTTTTGTTTTAAAACCTCCACTATTGATTTCTAAAATGCTTAAATGCTTATTTTCTAATTTTTCTTTATAATGTGGGAAAGAGATTATGAGTAGGAATCATTATATGATTTATGAATTACCTTGGAGTGTCATAGTTCGATTTTCAAGATACTATTGCCTGTTCTTTCTTAGATTTGACTCAATTTCACAATTTCATTCACTCATTCATTTAAGAAATCCAAGTAAATGCCATGAAGCAATTAGAAAAGAGGCTTAAGGAGAGAATTTAACATATATTGGTGCCTACTATGTGTCAAAATTACGATAGGTGTTTTACTTATATCATAATTTCGTAAGAACATTTTGAAGTATAAATTGTTATTATGTAACCAATTTTCAGATGAGGCAGTTGGGACTCAGGGAGTTTCCTTTGCCCAAAGTCACAGAGATATTAAGTAGAGAAGCTAGAATGAACATATACAGTCTGTTTTACTCCAAAGTCATATGGAAGGTGCAGTCCTGTCCTTAAGGAGTTAATGGAGGGTTGAGACCCAGGAAGAACAAAGTACAATAGGAATTCAGGCCAAAAGAAAGGCATTAAACGGGCATCACAAAGAGGTGGCATTTCACCTGATTTTCAGAAAATAATAAAATATATTGGACGTAGAGGGGGTGCATTCCATGTCAGAAACTGGAGATGAGCAACATTCTGTAGGTAAGAAAGTGTAAGGGATACTTAAAATGATAAGCAGTCTGGTTGGACCAAAGTTTAGGTTAATATAGGGAAATAGGAAATTAAAAGGGTTGCATGTAACCTCAGTTGGGATCTGAAGGTCATTCTGAGGATTCAGGACAGCTAGAAACTTTGGAAGGTTTGGGCAGGAGTGAAATTTGATAGGGCACAATCCTAGCCACTGGGTAGGCTCCTGCTAACCCAGATCCTCACCCTTCGAGGGACTTGAGACAAGACCCACCTTCATAGATCCATAAGTCTTGCTGATTGACTGCATGTCTTCTAGCAATTTCCTGGTAAAACTGCATTTTCTTTGATGTTTTGCTACTGGAAGTTTTACCAAATGAAGGCTTGCAGTTGGAGAGAAATGAAGTAGCCCCACAAAGCATTGCACTGCAATTGGCAGTGGTTTTCTGAATTCTCAGATGTGTGCAAAAAAGTCTACTCTAATGAGACATACTTAATCTGCTCGTTGAACCTGGGAGTCAAGTAAGTCTTAGAGTAATGTGACATTTCACTGATTTCTTATAAGAGCTTTGCTAAAAAATATGCTTATCAATTTAATCAATAATTATAGGATTATAGAAATCACGGGAAAAAACTTCACAATTAAAGAGATTTTGGTAAAATTGAGTTCAAATTGGGTAGAACGTTTTACTATAAAAATGAGTTATATCTAAATGTTATACAATACTGTCTAGTTTGGATAATTTCATTAGCTTAAACTCTTCCCTTTGCTCAGTATTAAAATTCAGAAGTGACCACCTAACTTGACATTCTTACATATCCCCCCTCATGGGGATTTTTAACACAGTAAATTAAGTGTCCCCCTTATTCCATTTTTTATAAGAAAGTATGAGATTTCATAATTCTTGATAACTAAACTTACTTTTAAAATATGACATTTGCTGTCTTAATTCTTCCCACTTCATAATCTGTAAATCAAATATGGTTGAGCTCTGCGAAATCTATTAGTTATACATCTTTTGAGACCTGGAGACCTGAGTGGTCTCTTGCCTATCATAGGACTAGATATAAAGTGTGTCCTCAGTATTCTTAGTTCATTCCCTCCCTCTCTCCCTTCCTCCCTCCCTCCCCACTTCCTTCCTTCCTTCCTTCCTTTCTTCCTT
This sequence comes from Ateles fusciceps, assembly GCA_036589455.1. Classification (NCBI taxonomy): domain Eukaryota; kingdom Metazoa; phylum Chordata; class Mammalia; order Primates; family Atelidae; genus Ateles; species Ateles fusciceps. The sequence goes on from JAZHEH010001510.1 coordinate 1,202,756, forward strand.
CCTTCTATACATGTGTTTTTTGTAATAGCTTGAATAATTTGCTGTCATGTAAGAGAATAGTATCTTATATAGAAACATGGCGTAGACTTCACTAGTACTCAGAACAATTCTGGTTTTGGAAGTTTAAACCAAAGAGAAAAATATCTGCTAGATACATCTTTATAAAATTACATTTTTTTTACAGAAATAGTTTATTGATTATTATAAATATCATATTTGAAAAATTTTTTATAATGAAGTTACACACAGATATTGTTTAATACCTTTGGCACTATATTGCAAAATGCACTACAGAAATAAAGCCATTGTTTATTTAGATGGGTCAGTGATTCCAAACTCACTACTCCTCACACAAGATTTTATCTGAGATACCCTGATCATTGTAGTCACTTGCCTTGTGAGCTTCAGTTGCCCCCCCCCATATGCTTAAAGTTTTCATTTTGTGCTAGTGTAGACCAAGTCAAAGCCCATATAAACCCAAGATATGTGTTAAGGTTAGAGTTGTGCTTCACACTCTTTACATACTTTAAAATCACCTGGGGAGCTTTTAAAATGGTCTCAGTGCTGGGGCCCCTCTCCCAGAGATTCAGATTTAACTGGTCTGGCTTCAAGGCCATAAGAGTTGCACAAGTGCAGGGAGCACCACTTACTGAGAACCTATTCATCTCCCTGGCCCTCCAACTTCCTGGAGCACAACTCCACTGTATTCCATGTGAACAGCACCACTGTACTTGTGCAAACTTGGAAACCCTAGAGATAGTGCCTGAACACCCATGTTTTCAGAAGGCCCCCCAGGTGTTCTAATTTGCAGCCAGAATTGAGAATCACTGACATGTAATGTGACTTGGACATTAGGTGTATGGATTGAGGAGCTGTGTAGAAATAGATTCAAGATCTAGCTCTACTACTTTTTAGCTGTGTGACCTTAGGAAAGTCATTTCACTCCTTCGGACCTCAATTTCGTCCTAATTAAAATAATGATACTAACCTACCTCATGAGATTATATAAAAGAAAAAATAAGATGGTCAAAGTGAAACACTTGGCACAAGGTTAACACTTAATAAGCCACTATTATTATTTTAGCTATTAAAGCAAGATTTCTGTATTAGTCTAGATTCCTTCAGTACTAAGTTACAGAGGTCTACCTCAGATGATCTGAAACAAAACTGGGGGGATTTAAGCAAGCCACAGAAGGGTTGAGTTTGATCTGGCCTCAGATGTTGGCATTTGAATGCTGTTAGGATACATATTCTCTCTTTCTGGAGCTTATTCCAGCTTCTCTTTCATGGTACCTTCATTCTCTCAGCCCAACTTCCCCCTTGGGCTAAACCATGACCACGGGCAGCTCAAGACATATCTTTACAGCCTCTTTAGCACAGAACAGGCAAAAAGTCATCCTATCTGACCCAGTTAGAAAAGTTACAGTGACCCAACCTGGCTCCATCCCTGTGGTCAAGAGCTGTAGTCATTAAAATGAGGAGAAGGAGTGCTGTGCAGATAAATACAATAACCAGCTTTGTTTCATTGTTGAGACCTGATTCAAAATAAATAAAATACATAAAACCCTTGCCATTCTAGGATCTATTGGCAGACAAGGAAAGACAGCAGTAAGGTCCCAGAAGCAATAAATTCCCTGAAATTAAAACACCTAGTGTCTCTACTCTCCATGACCCATGTACAATAATCACCCCTTAAGGTGAATTCAAGATCACAGAAATATGCCTTATCCCTCTGGTCCAGTTTTCTTGAGACGCTCGGACTGACAGGCAAATAAGGAGTTGAATCACTCCATACCAAGTTCCCAGCAATCTGCATTATTGAATACCTGCAGTGTTCTGTCCTCCCACTCCCACCCCACTGTATTTCCTTACCCATACAAGTGAGAAAACTAGGCAGAGTTATTTATTTACGTGTTATTTATAGGAACATTCTCACAGCTACTCTAACGTGTATGTTATCCAAGAGTAAAGCAATGAGGAAAAGCAACCACAAAAGACCCAGAAACATCCTTTAACATTTGGATTGTTCCAGCCACTTATCTGACACTTGTGGTAGAGAGGCAGCAAGTGTCATGAAAGAGGAATAAGATTCATCACTTTATAGCAGTGTGCTTTTGACAAGTTACTTAACTTCTTGGAAATTCAGTTTCCTGATCTGTAAAAAGTGAGGCTAATAATATTTCAAAGGACTATTGTGAGAACTGAATGTATTTGATAAGTGAGGATGTATTTGAAAGTCAATTACACTCTGTAGAGTTGATATTAAATAAGCAGTTTTCCAGGGGGAGTTGAATAGTTTTATATTTAAAGCATTACTGAAAAAGCTTTACTATGAACATATTCTCATGTATTTGGGCCCAGTAGAGAGGATGACTGGGCATATACTTGACTATCCTAAGAAATATTGCAAAAGAGACACAAGTACTGTTGGTACTCACCAGCCATTGGGTTTTTAGCATACTCACTTTGTGGTTACAAAAAAGAGTGATGGAACTGCTAGCATGCACTGTAACCACCCTGCTACTATACTGGTTCAGTGGCCTTATTTAGGAAAGCAGCCTGACTCATTTCACTGTAACATGGTACACTGCAGAGAATGATGCCAAAAAGAAGAAATGTCAAATATTAATAATATTGCTAGCTCTTCTATTTCAAAGAATGCCTCTAGGGATTTTGAGTTCTCTTTATAGTTCCTATTCAGCCAAAGTAAATGGATTATAGGTTGATAAGAGTCGGTGGAAGATTATATGAGTGAATTTGTAAAAGCGTCTGGCCTAAGGCACAGAATAGCACTTGGACTGACTCTCACAGGCAACGTCAAGTTCTAGCTTGTCTACTACGGACTGACTGGGTATTCTTCACTGTCAAGGAGCCTCATCCCTCACACTGATGTTAAGATGGTATGTATCCCAAAATATGCATAGGGTATACATTTTCTCTTACCTGGAAATGGGGCAAGTGCCTCGGTAAGTCTCTTTTATTTTCTTTTTCTCACACTGCCATGAGAAAGTAAATGTAAGCCTCTCTTAGTGTTAAAACTCTATAACCCAAACCCCACATTTTTCCAGAAGTCAGAATTGCTTACCATGTAAAAGAGGAACATTACGAATGAAGGAGCAGTCTACTCATAAACTTAGAAGCAAGAGATGAAATGGCACAAAACGGCCTGTATCAAACAAACATGAATAAAGGTTAGATGTGGATTTTAAATTGTTCAAAAGATTGGTGCTTCAACATACCAAAATATAGAGGACAAATTGATGAGAATATCTTGGAAGTGAAGGAACATATTTTCTTAATTTTTAATGTGTAGTCTTGGAAACGTTTTGTTTCAATTTTTTCTAATATAAATACGTAAATATCTGATTTATACAGTGTATGTTTCCCGTGGCAACATGATCTTTTGCTTCTGTTTCATTTTCTTCTTACTCCTTCCCCATCTTTTTCTTGAGGGAATCAGAAAAAGGTGTCCTGTATCTCAACTGTTGAGTCTATTTATGAAAATTAGAACTAAACAGTTTAGCACAATTAAGCAGAATGCCACATTCATCAAACCTTTATTTTTCTAAGGCTTCCATCCTGTCAGTCACTAGAAAGCATGTGTTCAGTGGAAGCTGCATTTCCCGTCTTTTGGCATGCCACATCTGTTGACAATTATAGAGGCACATACAATGCCATTCATAGAATGGCATGTGTCTCCGGGTGCCTTGGTTCACAGGCCCTCTGGGACATTTACAAAGTATGTGCTTTTTAACTGTCCTAGAACTAAGGAGTTTCATTTTGCCTGAGAATGTGTTTATGTGCCTTGTAAAGGAGCTAGTCATTCCCTTTTGCTTTCCTTTATTGTGACGTGTGTACACTGTGTGTGTGTGTGTGTGTGTGTACACCAAAGAAGAACCATACCAGGAACTGAGCATAAAGGCTTTCTCTTACCCATCTACAAACCTTTCTTGTAAGTTGCTGCTTTTACTTTTTATTTATTCTTCTGTTAATAGCATATTGGCTTCTACTGGACTTTTTTCTGTTTTTAAACACGATTTAGTTCTGATTTCATATCTCCATGTTCTTCAGTCAAGATTGGGGTCAGACTTCCTTATATATGTAATTATTATAATAAAAGTCACCGGGGCCAGGTGTGGTGGCCCACACCTGTAATACCAGCAATTTGAGAGGCTGATGTGGGAAGATTGCCTGAGCCTAGGAGCTCAAGACCAGCCTGGGCAACATAGAAAGGCCCTGTTTCTACATAAAATTTAAAAATTTGCCAGGTACAGTGGTAAACTCTTGTAGTTCTAGATACTTGGGAGGCTGAGGGAGGAGGATCACTTGAGCCCAGGAGGTGGAGGCTATAGTGAGCCCTGATCATGCCACTGAACTCCGGCCTGGGTGATAAAGTGAAACTCTGGCTATAAAACAAACAAAAACAAAAACAAAACCAAGTCACTGGACCCTCTCTGGAGCTATGCCCTCTTTCTTTTGGATCTCTTCCTGACCTGTAAGTGAGCCATATTCTTCAGAAAGTATCTAGTACCTAGAAAACTAAAGCTGAATCTACATGTCATCTATCCAGGTACTTCATCTTGCTAATCTTAACACCTCAGACATTTGACAGTATCCAGAATGTTGTCCATTTTTCCTGTTTTCATCCAAATATTTAATATTGGGTATGCATGACTATGGTAACATTAATTTTTTTTTTTCACTTAAAAGAGAGGTACAGCTTTTGGACATTGTGAGCATCTCTTGTTAATACTATGAATAGTTAAATAAATTCTAGTATAGGAGCCACCTAGAGGAGTTGTTTAATGGCTGATAGAAGAATTAGGTGAAAAAAGAAGTTCAGACAGAGGCTAAAGCCAATTGTGGTTTCATCCATGGTGGTTAATGGTGTTTCTTAACCTTTAAATATCAAATGTGTTGTAATGCTTAATTATCCTTTATATGCAAAGGAAGTGACCTACAAATTCTTTACTGTTTATTGAAAAGTAGTATGTTTGGAGGCTTTGACAATTCTACAGAAGAGAGGAAGCTGTTAAATTCTAGGCTACCATGTCCTTCAAATGGGAAAAACAAAATGCCTGAACGTGTCTCTTCTCCCGCATTACATTTTTGCGTCAGTTTCCTATTAAACTCAAGGATATGTGAAGGCAGCAATTTTAATTGCTTGGTACTTAAAAAGCCTCCTCCACTGTTCAATGAGTTAGAAATATTTTGAAAATTTGATTGCATGTAAAGCCACACAAATTTACCTGTAATAAAATTTTTGCTGCATGCTTAAATAATGTCTTCTAGAAATGAACACTTAAATGAACCATAGAATGCTCAGAGGGGGAAAGGGAAGCTAATATTTTTTGAAGACCTACAAGGTGCCAAATACAGTATATTCATTATTTTATTTGTTCTTCTTAACATCCACCTGAATGGATATTGCTGTTTCTCTTTTACTATTAAGAATTGGGGCTAAAACCAGCTGAGGGGGTTACCTAAATGGTATGAGGTGCAGGGCAGATCTGAAATCTGCTCTGTTTGACTGCAGAATCTGTTTTTCTTCTCTGTTGTCTTTACATTCTCTGGATTATGTTGAAAACGACAAAAAGTGGCAGCTTATTAGCTCTTATAGATTTTACAGTCAGTGTGGCCTGATTCACCAAAGCTACACACCCAGGCTCACACACAGAAAATCAGCTGGGGGCTGACTTACCTGGATTTGTGTCTAAATTATCCCATATATCAAATAATACTAGATCTCCCCTTCAGTTTCTGCTTTGTAGTTAGCTTAAAATATCTCAAAACCCACATTGTCCCAGAGGAATACCAAGAATGTCATCTTATGTTAATTATGTTCTGTGCTGATATTAATTAAATTTATGGCACCTAAAACAAGAATCCTTCAGATTGGCTTTTGAAGTGTGCTCTATCTCTGCCATGGGAAGAGCCCATTTTGAGGTTTTCCTACACAAAAGAAAAGAAAGCCACCTCCAGATATCCTTTAGAGTCCTTCCAAATGGTCCCAAACAGAGGAATCTAGTGTCAATGGAAGTTTTTAATAAACCTCATTATTTGACAATTAGTCAAGTGTCTGGCATTCCTTCTTTATTTATTTTTCCACTTGTGCTTATGCTTTAAGGCTCCTTTGATGTTGTTTGTACCCCCTGGTGGTAGTAAATGACCATGATGGCTAATAGGCTGGCTTCCGAAGGCGCCTGCTAACAACTGCCTCATAAATATTCAACAGGAGCATTCTGTGCAAAAGGCTGGGGAATTAGGTAACCCGCCAAATCTTTCCACATCTGATGTCTATGATAATGTCTATAAATTATGTGGGACAGAAGGAATGGCCTTGCACTGTGAAAAACCGAAGGGGAATCAATACATCCTGTGGCTCCCAGCTCAGGCAGGCAGCATCTCCCAGTATACCTCTCCCAGGTCCCAACCTGGGCGGTCAAGGGCTTTCCCCTCTGCCTAATGAACAGTTCTTCTGCAGCAAGTCATCACCACCCCAGAGTGGTGGGATCTTACCTGTATTTTAATTTTTTGTTATGATGGTAATTAGCATGATATCTTGAATAGTCAATTAAGAAATCCAAAACAGCATTTTAAATTTAAAAAGCTTTTCCACGAGGAATCCAGTTGCATTAATTTTGTGGACTAAAGGTAAGCTAAAGTAGCCAAGTTTGTGCATTCATTACCTCGTTCCAATCCTCAGCATCACAAATGCAAAAGGCTGTCATTAGATTTGAGAACTGACGAGAACTGGGATTTCGCAATGTGAATGTTGAAAGATTAATTTGAAAAGATCTCACTAAAAAACACAAAACGTTATTGCTAACATGGAATATTTTATATTCATAGTCTGTACCTAGTTTTAAAATGCGTATTTACAGCTTTCTGGTTTAAAAAGAAATGATACATTTAGAGTACCTGATCAAATTGAAGTATTTCTAGTTACCTTTTTTTGATGATAGAGAAGTATAGATATCCAATATTATATGATAATATTGGAAATACATTTTTATCAAAAGATATTTTGGCTTTCAGTTATTATATTCAAAGAGAAGTTAAAAACAAAAAGAAACAAGAAAGAGAATGGGCTTTTTTACCCTTTTATGTCATAGTATGATGTCAAAAAGGAAAGGACTTCCTTTGCAATATTTCACCCTTTGTGTTTGCTCTGAACATATTAATGGTGTAGTAGAAATGGTAAAGATGAAAGCAGTGTCGTAAATTTCATGAAAGTATAGTTGATTTTCACCAAGCTAGTTCCCAAGCTGGTAGTGGGTAAAAATGTAAATGTTCGTCTTTGATCGATGGAATTTTAATTTTGTGAATAGCTGTGTGCCTTGATTTATACATCTGTAGCACATTTTAAACATCTGTGTTCAAGATGACCATTTGGGAAAAGATTCATTGACTTCACTTAGTTCATGTTGTTTGGTTCTATATACTACATTCAAGTCCCAAATGAGACTTTTCCAAAAAGAAATTTTACACAAATTGCTTACTTTATTATAGACTGCGTAACCTAGAATGACTTTTTAAAAACCAGCATGGGTGATTTCACTATGAGTTTTCAAAGGCTATACAATTGTTGAAGAATGAAAATGTATCTGTTTCAACAGCGAAAATGAGAATAATTGAGATTTAAGTGCTTTAGTAGCTGAGGCTGTTTCTCTTAGAAGCTCTATTACCACAGGACCCTCACTCTCTATGTTGCCTTTATTAGTTTATAGTAGATTTTTGCATTTAAAACCTATAGCCTGGCTTTTAAGAAATGCTACTTTAAGGTCTGAGACTGAAGTGTTACATTATTTTTCATCAAACTTGATTAATTTTAACCATAGGTAGCTCAAAAGAACAGCTCAGTTAAAACTACTACATGTACAGGAAGAAAAGAAATAGATTGTCTATAGCTTAGCTGTAAAATAGGAAGCCCAAGCTGTACTTGAAATAACTTTTATAGGTGACCCTTCTATTTTTAAGAGAATTACAGTATTACCATTTCTAAAATGTCTAGGCAACCATTTCTAACATTTCTAGGCAGCCATTATGAAAGTTGGATTGCTTCTATTTACCTTACAATATATTTGTATCTTTCCTAAAATCACAGGCCTAGAAGCAATTCTAATGATCCAGGGGATAGTCCATAGTCTACCCTTCAATTAAGACCAGAGCTACAGCTGCAGATTTTGCTAACATCACAATAGTCTACTAGTTCCTTTTCGTTTGCTGTTAGTACAGGAATCTCCCCCATGGGCTTAAAAGCAGCAGCTTTGTTACAAGAGGATCTTTAAAAAAAAAATTACTCTAGAGATCCCTTTCTGCTAGAGATGTGTTATTTCATAGTCAATAAAAACTTAGAGGACCCCTTCTGAAAATTTTGGTAACTCATAATTTGGTAACTCATAATTTAAACATTTATCAATTTTTCCTTCTTAATACTACCCTTTATGTGTATTGAACTCAACCTAGAATGGGATAGGGAGTGCTGATCCTTTCTTTAATTTTGAGTGGCCATTTGGAAACACTCCTGGACCAGTAGTATTCAAACAATGTGGTTAAGAATCTCCTGTACAGCTTATTACAAGTGCAAAGCCTCCCGAGCCCAGTACCCCAAAATACTAATGTAGTAATTGTAGGGTGAGACTCAGAATCTTCATTTTTCCTATGTTCCCCTGCTGGCTAACATGAAGGGCATCTGGGAACCATCCTTTGAGGAGCAAGATGGTTTCTGAGTCCTTGTTTATCTGTTTACACAGAAACCACCTATTGTAACCACCTAGGAATTACATGATGTAGGCAGTGTTTTCCCAGGTGTACTAATGTTAACAGTTGCAGAACCAAAAGGATAACACTGAAGCGACTTCACATGAACGGATGTTTGATGGATTCTGAGAGTACTCTGGAGGAGGAAGACCTGGGTGAGTTCCAGGGCCCTGATGCTGATGTTCTGGCGTTGTGCAACTTATATGACTCAGTTTTCTAGTTTGTGAGTGGAGATAATCATCTTTGCCTTCTACCCACATAATTCCAATGCTCTGACAAATGTCGAGGCACTACTTGTAAAAATAATCTAATTTCTACATGGTGGTGTAGTTATATAAGTAAAAGTTTTCCAGAACAAAGCACCAATTGAAAACCTGGCATTTTTTTATGTTTTATAATTTTCCCTCCATTTTAGATGATAGCTTGTAAAACTACTTCCTCAGAGACTTTCCCCATAACTTTCTACTTTACCTTTATCCTGTCCTAACTCATTTCTATAGGGACATTGAGATACCAGATTCCATGTCATGTTTCTAAACTACTCTCTAACTGGTGTCCTTTGAAATCCCACATTGCCCATACTCAGAACCTAGGAGATCAACCATATTTGACTTGCTAAAAATAATAACCAGTCTGGAATATGGTATGGGATAAAAATTAGGTTAAACCACAAAACTCTTCCCAATAATGAGTCAGTGTGTGGGTGCCTTTGGAAGACCTCATTCAGAATGAGCAGGAGGAGCTGAGTGAGGGACAGCTCTCAAGCAGTTCTTTGGAATTAGCATTTTTGCAAGGAAGCTTTCTTACCCACCCCCACTAGAGAAACTTCTCCCATTGTTTTACCCACCTCATCCTCTCCAAACATTATGATGCAACTTCACATCAGAACAGGATGCTGCAAGAGTCCATGCCCCTTTAACCTCTGCTTTGTCTAAAGCCAGGAACACGTCTATGGCTGAACAAGTTGGGTTTATTATTCATTGCAGTGAGGGAGAACTCATGTCATAGCGACCCATGAGTCAGCTCAGTAAAAGGGTGTTAGAAAGGACTTGGAGGAGGATTGAAATTTTGTGTAGAGGAGGGTTTGGTGAGAGTCAAAGAAAGTGGAGTTTGCTCTAGATTGGGTGCTGTTAGGAAGTGGGTACAATCCCATGACTCTGTAGCTTAATAAACTGTGTCTATAGGGAAAGAAGAACAGAAAGAGGCTAAAGTTTTAATTAGTAAAGATGCAGCCATGAGTTATATTTCTCATAAAAAGGGGATTTCTGATATTTTGTGGTTTGCCAGTGACTTTATTTTTTCTGGGCTTAACCGAAATTATTAACTGGCTAGTTTTGACTTACTTCAGCACACTCACAGAGTGACCTTGTCTGATGCTGGTGTTCCATGAGATTCGTTATTTGTTCATGAGGAGAACAGATGGCATGGTTTCTTTAACAGCACTGATACCTACTCATAAATGTCAGGCCAGTTCCCAGATGTCAGAGGCTACTTCTTTTTTAGATCAAATTTCTTTGTAGCATAAAATCAGTTTTAGGGCAGTGTGATTTTTCATGGTGAATATTTTAGGTTCTCTTTGTAGGTGCTGGTTTTTTAAATTAATCTTTAGTTTTGCCATTGTCCATTTGTGATCGGTTGATCTGATCTTAAAATTCATGTCCCTAGCATTTAGTAACTTCTACATTGGGAACATTTAGGGATTTAGGAAAAGTAGGAAGACTAAAGAAAGGTTTCCCCCCATGAAGTAGTGGGTCAGTAGGGAACTTACAAGGAAGAAAAAAGAGAATGAAATGGTTACCAAAGTGTACTGAAGTGAGAGATACAAAGATGGATGGATAGGTGGGTGGGTGGGTGGATGGATGAGAGAGAGAGAGAGAGAGAGAGAGAGAGAAAGGATGAAAATGTCATACTCATCTGAACCTCATTCTTATCACCCCAGAGAAGCTGCAGTTATCCTGAATGCCTCTGGTACCAATAACTGACAAAACACATGATTACTGCCATTTAGTTATTTGTTTATTTGTTTGTATGTATGTATGTGCATATGTACATATGCAATGCATCTGTTTAATACATAATACTGAAATTATAGACTGCTAAAATTATGGTAAAGAGCAGCTAATGTTCCAGTAGGCTTTTCTTGCTTCATAGCTAAGGGGAATATATATGGGATGAAAACTTAAGTAGAAACTATGTGCAGCATTTAGCTTTAACACCCACCACCTTTGAAATCTGTCAAAAAGCTGTTGTCAGCTGTGGTTAGCCTCAGAATCATAAGGCTTAAAGGCTTATAAATGATCGTTTTCATATAAACATAGAATGGATTCCGGATTTGAGGTGGCACATTTCTTTTCCAATAGGAACTTCTGCATAATTACCCAGTAGAGAAGGATCTTTTCACAAGAGGCGTGGGAAAACTATACCACAAGGCTACAGTAACCAAAACAGAATGTTACCAGTACAAAAACAGACACACAGGCCAATGGAATAGGTTAGAGAATCCAGAAATAAAGCCACACACCTACAACCATCTGATCTTTGGCAAAGCCAGCAATACAAAACAATGGGAAAAGGACTTCCAATTCAATAAATGCTGGTGGGATAACTGACTAGCCATATGCAAAAAATTGAAACTGGACTCCTTCTTCTCACCATATATAAAAATCAACTCAAGATTCATTAAAGACTTGAATGTAAAAGCTAAAACTATAAAAATCCTACAATTAAACTTAGGAAATACTGTTCTGCACGTTGGCCCTGGCCAAGACTTCATGATGAAGACCCCAAAAACAATTGCAACAAAAACAAAAAATTGACAAGTAGGACCTAATTAAAGAGTTTCTGCACAGCAAAATAAACTATCAACAGAGTAAACAGATAACTTACAGAATGGGAGAAAATATTTGCAAACTATGCGTCTGATGAAATTCTAATATCTAGAATCTATAATGAACTTAGTTCAACAAGCAAGAAACAAACAACCCCATTCAAAAGTGAGTGAAAGACATGAACAGACACTTCTGAAATGAAGACAGACAAGCAGCCAACAAACATATGAAAAAATGCTCAACATCATTAATCATCAGAGAAAGGCAATCAAAACCACAATGAGATACCATCTCACACCAGTCAGAATGGCTATGCTGGCGAAGTTGCAGAGAAAAGAGAACACTTACACACTGCTGGTGGGAATGTAAATTAGTTCAGCCACTGTGGAAAGTAATTTGGAGATTTCTCAAAAAACTTAAAATAGGACCCACCATTTGACCTAGCAAATGCTGTGTGTATATGCAGAGGAAGATAAATTGTTCTACCATAAAGACACATGCTCACGTATGTTCATCACAGCATTATTCGCAATAGTAAAAACATGGAATCAACCCAAATGCCCTTCAATGGTAAAGTAAATAAAGAAAATACATTCATTACCTGGGTGACCAAATAATTTGTACACCAAACTCCAATGACACACAATTTACCCATATTTGTAACAAATCTGCACATGTACCCTTTAAACCAAAAATAAAAGTTGGATAGAAAAAGAAGTGGGGGGAAAAGACCCCATCATGATACAGAAGTGGCATAGATAACAGTGGAGATTGATTCACAGTTGATGCTTATTACCTAGACAAGAAGGACAGTGGCCCCTCTTCCTTTCTATATTCTTTGTAAAGAGTAGGCATTCTGAGAGGTTAAACCACCAATCAGAATTTGAAATCTTTAAAGTAATCAATTTACCGCTATTCATTTGCCTTCTGCTTTAAATCTGTTTTGTCATAGCCAATATTTAAAGTCTCTGGCATCACTGGGGTCAGAATGGAGATACTAGAATCTGTTTTGTGGTATCCTAAATTCAATGAATTAGTATTTATTATAGAAATCCCGTAAGGTGTGAGTCTTTACAAATAAAGGTAGGGAATGCCCTTTATTTGTAAGGGCAAATAAGTTCCTCCTCCTGTCAAGAGGATGTGAAAATCTCCTTGCTCATTTTTTCTTTTCTTTTTTTCTCTTTGCAGAATGAGTGTTCTGAGGAGAACAAAACTCTTTTTCTGACAAATCTTATAAAACACTTTTGTGCTTGACTCTCCAATGACTAAGAATTGGACACACAATTCTCTATTCATTTCTCAAATGTCAAGAGAGAATTGAGTTTAAAGGCTCCAATTCCCTTGCAGGTTACACTGTCTATCTAGATGAATTAGTATTCAACACAGCTTTGGGAAAATCTCAGATGATTTGCAGATTTGCAAATTGTTCAAACTCATAATGAAATTTCAGGCTGAGGAAATCACTAAACAGTTTATGGCATGAGTTTTTTCCTCTGAGGTCTGGACATCTTTGATCAATTCACTCCCCTACCTTCTCTGCCCCTTCCATGCCAGACAGCCCAGGGCTGCTTGAGAAAATTACACACACCTGTCACCACTGAGGTTATTCTACTACCCCCATGTCTTCCCATGCTCAGCAAAGCAGCCCACTCTCCATCCATTTTCATTCTTCATATCTGATCCTATAGGATATATGTTTCTCTTCTTATTTAGGGCTACTATCAGAGTCTGGTCCTTCCAGTTCTACCCTTTAAATGTGGCCTCTCCTCTATTCGTTGTACTGCTGCCTTAGTTAAGGCACTCAAAATTCCTCATTACTGCATTGCTCCCAGTTATCTTCCCAAAATCTGGCTTCCCATTGCTTTCAAGGCCAACTCTTGAGCATGGCATATTGGTATATAAAGGCCTACATGACTTGACACTTGCCAAATTCTCCAGCCTGATCTCTCACCCATTTTACATGTGGCATTAACTCTGGCCATAGCATCCTACTTGAAGTTTCTTAAAAACACCAAATTAGTTCACAATTCTTTATTTCATATGCTATTCCCTTTGCTACTTATATTTTAAGGCTTAGCACAGATAGCTTCTTAACACATATTACTCAGGAAATGTTAGCAATCACTATTGTTGTTTTTGTTGTCATGTCTCCCTTTGGTATCTAAGGCTGTTTGGTACTTCTCTGTGTTTTCATTGTAAACGTATAGCATATCTTTAATCATACTATATCGTAGTTGGCTACTTGTTTTTCTTGCCACCAAATTCTGAATTTTACTTTTCTCACTGACATTATCTTCCTAGACCTTAAAATCATTTGGGTTTGTTATTTCTGTTTAAAATAACAAAGACCATCAACAAATTTCCAATGAAATTATAGTGGTGGTGGGGATGATGATGATGATAACTACCTTTATTGAATTCTATGTCCTAGGCACTTTCTAAACGGTTTTAAATGTTTTCCATTATTATCTTATTACTGATCTCATTTAATGAGCTAAGAAACTAACACTGAGAGAAGTAAATACCTTGGCCAATTCATATAAGTTATGAGTGGTGGAGCCAGGATTTGAACACATGGAGTACTATTCCAGAGACCAAAAAATAGAAAAAATATTATCTACATCCTGATACTAACCTTATTCCTATTAATTTATGAGAAAGAGAGCCTGGAAAGTCAATTCAAAATATTTGTTACATATCTACTTTATGTTGGATTGAATTAGGTCTTTGAATAAAACATAGCTCTTCTGTGAACTTTATCTCCTGGAAAAGGAAATAAGATATGAACATGCCTAAATAACTAGGCAAATATTATAAATGCTAAAACCTACAACTGCTATCAAAATGGAAAAGAGAAAAAGTTTAAATTGGTTGAGGAAAACTTGGGAAAGTCATTTTGGAGGAGGTGGCATTTGATATCTGTCTGAAGTGTTGAGTCTTATTGTGTGAAGATAGCAGAGGGATTGAGAGTGCATGGGATTTGAAGGGTACTTGCAGGGATGGAACAGTAACCTCTTATTACTCTGCTTTATGGGAAAGGAGAAAGATGAAGGCAACAGGTCTTGATAGAGACTTTCTCCCTACAGAGAGGGGAAGAGTATAGTCCCTTATGACTCAGAATCTCTTGGTTGTTGCCATATAGGTATCTATGGAATCACAAAAGTGAGGCCCAGGAAACTTTAAACAAACCTATGCTTCCCTCCCAGAATTCAGTCTATTTCCATATAAGTCAGTGCTTTCTGTCCATACTCATTTCTGTGTGCAATGTGTTGAGTCTTTTGAGTGGTAGCTTAACATCCCAGGAGAGAATTGAGCTATACTGAGGCTTCATATGTGAACACAGTATGGTTCTATTCTTGAAAAGGTTGCCAGTGTCCTTTTCCAAAACTATAGAATTGTGCTGCTCTTGTCTAGAAAGCAGCTCAGTGAACTTGATCTTCGCCCTTCTATTGTATGAACTTCTCAGAATATTGCAGATACTTTTATTCAATGAGTCTATTCCCCCTTTTTTTGTTTAGTCAAGTAGAGAACTATTTTGTGGATATATTTTCTTAGGGCAAATTCCTAATGATCATAGACAACCTGAAGTTGGTAGTGACCAACTCTGTGACATTGCTACTTGATAAATATATAAACCTTGGGCTCCTTTCTTTTTGTTTATGAGTACACAAAAATTATTTCGAAATGTCTGGCTTGCTAGTTTTTGTATGCCTTACATATGGAATATGCTTTAAAAATTACATTTGTGATTTAGTATATGTGATTAAGTATATACATATGCAAATATGTATGTAATTGTAACCTCCATTTTTTAGTCCTACTTTCTGTCAAGAATAAGAAGCTTAGACTATAACTAACACAAAATTCAGTGGCCTCTGTAGTGTAAGTAATGCTGGCAGCTACAACAAGCAATCCCATCTCAGTGGCTTAACAGAACAAACATTTAGTTCTTGCTCATATTATAGGACAGTGGGGGAACAGTTTATGGGAAGGGCTTGGGGGAGGAATATTGTGTACCACGTAGGTATTCAGGTATCCAGACTTCTATCTACTGACCTGGCTGTGCTCCAAGGTCTCAGAAGGTTAAAGTTCTCCACTGGAACCTCTGCAACTGGTTGACCAGACAAACAGAGTGAGAGAGAGAGACAGAGAAAGAATATGGAAGTTTACAAGAGAGGTTTCTGGAAGTACCACACATGAATTCTGCCCAGCGTCCATTGGCTAGAACAAGTTACGTGGCCCTAAGTGCAAGGGGGAGCCAGGAAATGTTGCCTTCCTATGTATCCAGGAGAAAAATAAAATTATTTGTTGAACATACAGCATTGTCTCTGTCAGAGCCTTTATCCCCTTCATTATTCCACTTATTTCTAGTATTTTGAAAGTTTCAAGGTCTCCCCCCAACCCTCAGATGTCAAGAGGGCCTCATGGTAGATTGATAGAAAGAGTTGGGGATACATAAATAATGCAATCTTCCCAACTTTACACTCCCTCTTTTTTCTGGATCATGGCTTTCTGCAGCTGCTTCTCATTTAGTTCAAAAACATTAATTGACGTCCTATCATGAACCAAGCAGTGTTGTAGGATCTGGGGGAGTCAGTGATGAACAAGACAGTCCCTGCCCTCAAGATGCTGAGTTTAGTGGGATCCTCTCCTACTGTGGCGTGTTCTTTCATCGACTCCAAAAGGCTTTCTCCAGTGCTTTTCCTCTTCCCAAACTTCTCCTGGGTTCTTCAGAGAGAGGCTGTACTCTCCTTTCCACACCAACTCTAGACAGCAACTCTCAACAGAAGCCCTGCTGGTTGTTAGAGGAATATGCTGTGTTTCCAAAAACCTTCTTTGAACATCCCTAGAATTAATTTTGGGGGATAAGTCTAGAAAACATAACCCAGGGCCATATCCCTGCTTATTACTAGGGTCCTCTTTAGATTATGTCCTCAGGCATGGCACAGATTCACTGATGTTCCCTGGCACAGGATGAACTCTCATCCTCTCCAAGTGAATTGGTTATCTTAAGGGTCACAGTGCAGGTCATCATACACCTCTGGAGGATGTCTGTTCTCCAGAAACAAGAAAAATTAGCAGTAGCATCAAATCCCCTTCACATGTGAAGGGAATTTATTCAGTTGGGTCCTGGAAATAGCCGTTGGTGTTCTCCAGTAACAAGAAAAATTAGCAGTAGCATCAAAGGGAATTTATTCAGTTGGGTCCTGGAAACAGCCATTGGTATCCCATGATTCCCCAAGAGAGATATGCAAATGGAATTCTATAATAACCTGAGGTTGTATGTGTGTGTGTGTTCTCTCTCACACACACACATACACACACAGACATGTATAAAATTAAATTTAGAAAGCCGTTTTGTGGAAGAGACTGACTTAGGCCTGTTAAATAAAAGTTTAATTTAGCAGAGCAACCAGGTATTTTTTTAACAAAGTTTTAAAGCATTCAAGACACCACATTTTCCAAGATGAATTTTCTAGAAGTCCCAAAACTCCCTTCTCTCTCTTTTTTTTCTTCTTTTTCTTTTTCTTTCCTTTTCTATTTTTTTCTTTTTTTTCTTTTTTTGAGATGAAGTCTCACTCTGTTGTCCACCACCCAGGATGGAGTGCTGGAGTGCAGTGGCACAATCTCAGCTCTCTGCAACCTCTGCCTCCCAGGTTCAAGCTATTCTCCTGCCTCAGCCTCCCGAGTAGCTGGGACTACAGGTGCACACCACCAAACCCAGCTAATTTTTGTACTTTTAGTAGAAACACAGCTTCGCCATGTTGGCCAGGCTGGTCTCAAACTCCTGACCTCAGGTTATCCACCCACCTCGGCCTCCCAAAATACTGGGATTATAGGCGTGAGCCGCCCGTGCCCCGCCCCAAAACTCCCTTACTGATCACATCCTATCAGACTTAGAAGGGGCAGGTATTTTCTTTTGGTGGGTTCAGTTCCGCCTTTGTTCATTTTGATTATAGTAAAAATTCTTAAAATATGCTTTTTTCTGAATAAGTGGTTTCTCCTAGTGCTAAATTCTCACCATGCTTAAAATGTGATAGAGAAAAGCAGCTCTAGTTATCCCCGAGTAAAACATCAAAGAAAGGAAAATATATTAATGAGCACCATCATTCAAAACCTCTTACAATGCAGTTCCCAAGTGTTCTGGGACTTTCTGGGCTTGTCTCTGAGAAATGGATATTTTGGATCTTGCTTTAGCATACACAGGAAACCAATCTCCAGGCAGTTCTTCCTTACAATTTCTTTACAAGTTTCCTCTTCAAGAATTCCTAACGTACCTTCATCAACAGTAATATAGATTTTCTAGAGCTAGAAAATTATGGGAAAATAGAGTGAGCCGCTCTCTCAAGTATGTTTACTTGTCTAGTCCCCTGACATTTACTAGCTATGTACCTATACCACCAGGGCAACCACTTTATTGATTTAATGATAAGCTTTACAGCAGGGAACTCACATTGTTTCTTCATAGACATAGAGAAAGCAGAAGCATAGCTACTGTTGTCAAAGAGGTTAACATCTAGATGTGAACACTAAAAGTGGGAACCCCACCTGGTTCCATGAATCTCTAGTGCCTTGAGTAGTACCTGGAATAGGATACAGTTCTCCAGAATTATTTGTTGAGTGAATGGAGATCAAACAGCATAGAGCAATATATCACCAAGTATTAAAACTGTAAGAGTGGCATGAGTTCACTGAGAAAAGTGAAGACTTTATGAAGACAGTGGAGTTGAGCAGAGCCATGAAGAACTATAGACTTCCAATAGGTGGAGGAGAGAGGAGTGGGTAAACCAGGCAAGGAGCAATGAGAGAAGTAACAGAGGAGGTAATGAGCGTGTTGCCATGGGAAAGTGGGCTTGGCTCTGGTCAGAGGAATCACGCGGTGGATTAACAGAACTCAGGCAGGTCAGGGATGTGGGTAAGGAGACATAGCATCTGGCTTTGTGTCCTAGCTTCGTCATTTATTCAATAGCTGAATAAATAACCCTTTTTAGTCTCATTTAATATCTAAATTTGAGAATAATACATAGAACATATATTTTTAAAATTCAAGAAGAAATTATAAAAGTTTTAAAATTTATTTTTAAAATGATATTTATCCTTGTTATTATTTAGGACAACAGTGTTCTGGTTGGCCTTTCGATTGTGGTTTTCTTGGTGGGAAAATAGCTCATACAATGGCCCCCACATGTATACCTGGGAAGAAATAGGTAAAAAGATGAAATCTAGTGATTGATAGTTTATCGGATAATTTCAAAATAGTACAAGTGAAAAAATTGTTTTAGGATTCCTAAGTATTAGAAATGATGTTACAGTTAAATTTGTCTGATAATTTAAATTATTATGAAGTATACAGAGGCATTTCACAAAATTGTTCTGTGGGAAGTAAAGCCCCATTCAGTCACTAAGTTAGCAAAGGAACCTCATTAGAATAACACTCAACCACGTTTGTATTGTCAGGAAATGTTAGAGAAAGCTTTATTGTTGTTAATGACTCTTGGCATATATAATACTCCTCATCCTTAAAGAACTTGACAAACATTGATTTGAACCTCTTTTCAAATATATTCCCAAACTAAAGTCATTGTTTCTGAGCATGCCTTAAAACATAAAGTAAGATTTGCTGGTTCTCACATTAAAATAACTGTTGAAGCAGAAGTGGAAACTGCGTATTCATACAGTAACGATAGTTTGGGGAGATGATGGTGTTGGCTTAAAACAAATTGGGTAGTATGTTCTGCCAACAGTTGATCAAATTGTATAGACAGATTCAGCAAACACATAGTACAGAAAGCTCTACAACTCTGAGTCTAAAGCAGGCATCACTAATCAATCACATTCAGGCATCACTAATCAATCACATTCTGTCCAACTGAGTCTTTTTTTCTTTTTCTTTTCTTTTTTTCTTTTGCCTTTTGACCAGGAAAAGGAATTCAACTGAATTTTGATTTGGCCACTATGTCTCTTTGAGATGTACGGCTGTAGGTAGCCAATACCAGTAAATCAGAGTTGGCATAGGCAAAATGGAACGTACTTACTATTCTAGAATAAAGGATGGCTCTACAAAAGCTTCAGAGAGCCTCCCTTATCATTGTTAATGGCTGTAAATATATAAGTGCATATAATTAATAATACATAAATACAGGACCTACATGACAGTAACGTCACAATCTCCCTTCCCACATGTTCTTTTTTCATTCATTTGGCCCTTCATTTTTATTCATTAAATCGGTGGCTTTCTGTCTGTCTCTCCACACGCCCCTCTCCCCTGATAGCTCACCTTATGTTGTGTGCTAAAGATAAAAGATACAGGCCTGCCTGCCGCTCTGAAAGAGCATCCAATATGGTACAGTTGAGGAGATAAGATCTAACTGTGAGAACCAGTCAAATCTTGCTGCTTTTTAAACAAATGCAATTACTTGAGGTTTTTTTGTTTGTTTGGAAAATAAAAAAGCACTCAAACTGAAAAAAATAAAAAGGATGTATCTCTTTCTGGGTTTGTAAAACCACTTCTGATTTCAAAGAAAGCTGCTAGGTAATTTCTTATGGGCTCAATTCTGAAAGAAGCTCTTAGTACCTGATTACAAAGTACCTAATTACTATGTCATCCCCATCCATCAATCACTGCTGTTTGGGTTAAACTGCCCTTTTCCAGAAGTAGAGAGAGGAATAGGGAAGACATTCTGTGATGGAAAAAGAATGAGGACCAGAGTGATTGAATGTGTTGTTTCTCACTATTCAGCAGGTAATTGAAGGCGGCTGCTTTGCAACATTGGCAATAGTGCCTTTTCACTTACCTTCTTTTATTCACAGTTTCAAGGATTCAGACTGTAGTGTTTTGATTAGGAACATGGTCCAAGAGGCCTGAGTTCAGTCAGATATTAGCTATATGATTTCAGCCAAGTTCTTAACCTATCTACATGTCAGTAAAATGACATTACTGACATTCCTCATCTGTAAAATGAAGAGATTAAAAACAGTATCACTGAGGGAATTATAGTGCACTAAAGCACCCAGCACTATGCCCAGACATTGCATGGGCTGAAAAAAATATTGTCTAGTATTATCACTGGAGATGCCTAGTTGACTATATTAGTTTCCTTTTGCTACTGTAAGAAAACACCACAAAATTGATGACTTCACAACAACAAAAATGTGTCTCTTTTATTGTTCTAGAGGTCAAAAGTCAGAAATCTGCTTCACTGGGTTAAAGTTAAGGTGTTAGTAAAGATGGTTCCTTATACAGTGTCTGAGGGGAGAATCTACTTCCTTGCCTTCTAGTGCCTCATGGCCCCTTCTTCCATCTTCAAAGTATATCACTCCAATCTCTGCTTCCATCATTACATTATCTCCTTCTCCTACTACCTCCTAGGTTCCTCTTGTAAGGACCATTATGATTACATTGGACCCACCCAGATAACTCAGGGTAATCACCTGTCTTAAAATCCTTAATTTAAGCACACCTGCAAAGTTCCTTCTTGCCATATAAGGAAAAGTAACACTCAAGGACCCTAGGAATTAGGATGTGGCTGGCCGTCTTTGGGGACTATCATTCAGCTTACCACATTGACTAATCAGATTTTTCAACATCATTGAGATAGTCTGCTTCCTAGTGCTATAACGCAGAGTGGTGACTGTGAACTCTGAGGCCATGAGGGTTTGAGATGCTAATCTAACAAATCACTTTAGAAAACTAGTGCTTTTAAAACTCTAGGGTTATTTCTGTAACACCCATCTTTCCTTCCATTCCTATCTTATCTCTACTTGCTCAGGAAGAAAGATGTAATTTGATAAAGCAGAATAGAAGAGCATAATCCTAAAACTCAGAGAGACCTGGGTTCAAGTTCCAGTTCCTCAACCTGATGGCTGGCTGGGTTACATTAGGAAAATTACATGATTGCATTGGGTGCATTCCTCAAAAGCATTCCCTGAGACAAGGATTTGAGGCAGGAGTTTATCAGAAAGATGATCCCAGGAAAGATGGATAGAAAGGGAGGAAATGAGTCAGAGAATGGAAAGAAGCTAATAAACAGTATATTATCAAGCAAGTTACTCCCACTCGTGACCTATGGGATCAGGGAGAACATCAGAGGTATCCCACCTATGGAAAAGAAGCTTTCATCACTGGCTGAGGACTGATCCTTGGCATTATCTTCAGTACTTTCAGGCTGAGAAAGCCCTGGGGGAGACTGTTTGCATAGGACGGCCTACATTTAGTGATGAATGCTGAGTGTCACATTGGTTGCATATGGGGTACTAGAAAGGCCTTCTCTGAACTTCAAGGATGATAGTGCTCAGCTTGCAAGGATTTTGTGAGAATTAGTGATCTCATACTAAAACACCTACTAATATGCATAGCACATGATAATCGCTCAATAACTGGTAGCTTCTAAATAATGGTCATGTCAAAGGTTTCCCTTTGGTTTCTGCTTATGAAATTTGTACATAAAATCACTCTAAATTTTTGTGCCCCAGTCATTTTTTATCTCTAAAATGAGAGGGGGAGAGTAAACTAAACCATCTCAAAGTGTATTCTTAGAACTAATAATCTGAGTCATCATGGCTTAGTTTCTCATGTCCTTTAGCACTATAATTTCCCTCTAGCTTCTATACTGTTGTCTGTGAACTGA
The DNA here is from genome assembly GCA_036589455.1 of Ateles fusciceps. Classification (NCBI taxonomy): domain Eukaryota; kingdom Metazoa; phylum Chordata; class Mammalia; order Primates; family Atelidae; genus Ateles; species Ateles fusciceps. Next base: position 1,224,975 of record JAZHEH010001510.1, read on the forward strand.
TCTCAGCTGATTTGGTCATGTGTGACTATTAGGTTCTTTTTGGTAAATCATAGTAGCCCCTGATGAAGTTTTAAGGTAAGAGGTGCCTACTCAACTGCCAACTTCACTACCAGGTTATAATGAACAGAAATCCCAAATACTGTCACATATAAAACATCCATCAAGTAAACATTTATTAGCAAGTAAACACACAGTCACACACACACAATTTATATGACCTGTTTTGTAAACTTGACCATGTTTCAACTGTGTATTTTTAGGTCCTCTGATCCTCACCTTGCATAAAATATTCCCTGAAGGCCATCACAAAGATTCCAGGGTCAGGAATTTATCACTCTTTAGCTGGCATCAGGGATCTGAGAATCCCTCAGTGTTCCTGGCTGGGCATAGGACCATTTAGAGATTTAGCCTAGGTCATCATCCCTGAGGGTAAAGGCTACAGGACTAACTGGATTCTTGTGCCCTTGTGAAGCCAGTGTGGGGAGTGTTTCTAAAATATTTCTGCCAATCCACATATAATGAATACTTTTAATTTCACTAATGAGAGCCTTTTTAACATTTACTGGTCTACATAACAAACTACCAATTTCATCAATAGAAAACCCGTTTCTGACTTTCAGTATGTTAATTAGCAAAGCATTGCTTGTAGATTGAGATACAGGTAACAAAACCCTGTGGTAGCTAATTGAAAAGACCTCCCCAGCATTGTGCTTTCTTGATTAGCATGCAGACAGCTCTCAGGTTGTAGCTTAACCTAAGTAATGGCCACATGATATCACATAGCACATGCTGAAGATTTGGGATTTTTTTAGATTATAGTGAAATATGTGTAACATAAAATTCTACCCAGAACTTGACAACCAGTATTCTACTTTCTGCCTCTGAATTTGACAACTCATGTAAGTGGAATCATACAATATTTGTCCTTTTGTGACTGGCTTATTTCACTTAGCATAATGTCTTCAAGGTTTATCCATGTTTTAGCATGTGTCAGAATTTCATTTCTTTTTAAGGCTAAATAATATTCCATTGTCCGTGTATACCATGTTTTGTCTGTTTTTTTAATTCATCAGTGAGCTTTTTCTAACTTTTGGTTATTGTGAATAATGTTGCTATAAGCATTGGTATACAAATAAATGCCAAAAGTGTTTTGACATAAATTACAGATATAACAATCTGCTCCTTTTACAAGGAACCTAAGGAACAAGCAAAATATTGCTTAATCCTTAGTATTATTGCAGTTTAGTAAAACACTGGTAGCTTCTTAGTACCTTAGTATATCTAAAAGCATTGGTCACGTGGATCTTCAAAATAAGATTTTAGAAGGAAACAGTTTGAAACTCTTTGTTTATCATAAGCCTGATTTTACATTTCATTCCCAAAACAGCTTTTAAAAGTATCATTCACCCAATAGTCGTTTAATTTCCTATATACTACTTGCATTCTGCAAAAATCAGTTAAATTTCTATAGCTATTTGGTAATTCTGCTTGGTTTGTAGGATGCAGTTGCATAAAACATTATATTCTGTGACCTCAACCTCGTCACCTGTGAATGCTGAAATGGGCCTTCATCTTCCTCTCTGTTGGGTCCCAATACTTTACAGAATTTTAATAACTTTCCTCTGTAAGACCATGAATGTAGATAGTATCTGCTCTGAATTCTGATGATGGCCACGAATAACTAAGTGGATTACATATCAGCAGACATTGGAGGGCTTGGATTTTGTGCAGGATGGATTATTTGTTTCCTTAATTTATATGTGTGAATAAATGTGTTTATAAAATCAGGAAAACCCAGGACCAGGCACTGTTCTTACCTACAGGCAGTCCCTGCCCAGACCTCTGGATCTTTCCTTAACATGCTTGGAAAGAAGTGTGTCTCCTGGGTGATGAGTTCCTGGGTTCTGACCCTATCTCTGCAAGTGATAGACTGCAAGTTCTTGGAAAAGTTGGCCTTAGACTTAGATCACACATCTATTAACACATTTTTATTGAGCACCTACTATATGTCAGGCACTCTGCCAGGTGCTTGGGATACCTCAGTGAGGAAAACAATGTTCCCTGCTCTTGCAGCACTGAATCTAGAGCTGCTCCTTGGGAGCCACTAGCCAGATGTGGCTACTTAAATTAAAATATGTTTAAGTTTAAATGAATGAAAATTAGGTAAAATTTAAAATCTAATTATTCAGTTGCACTAGCCACATTTCAAGTGCTAGACATCCAAGTGGAGATATCAGGTAGAGAGGATGATACTAAGAAAGAGGTGAAGGCTGCCAAAATCATTTGAGAATCATCAGCAGGAGAGCCTTGGGCCAGATGGATCACAAGTGAGTGAGCATAGAGGAAAGAAGATGTACAAGGACTGAGCCCTGGTAATTCATCATCAAGAGCTTGGGGATTAAAAGAGAGAATCAGCAAAGAGCTGAGAAACAAAAGCCAGCCTAGGAAGAAAACAAAAGAGTGTGGAATTCTAGAAGCCAGTGAAAAAGTGTATTGAGGTAGAGAGAGTGCTGCAGGCATATAAAGTAAAATGATGATCGAGAATCAGTCATTGGATTTAATAAAATGAGTTATTTGTGACCTTGACAAGAGCGATTTTATTAAGGTGAAGAGCAAAAGCCAAACAGGAAAGAACAGAAGGGGAGGAATGGGAGCTGCCGACTCCAATCCATTCTTTAGTAGAATTTTGCTACAAAAGGATCATTTTTTCAAAAAGGATTAATAGGTAGAGCACCCCTAACATTTATGGGATCCAAGCCAAATGGAGGCCTACATACAATATTTGTAAATAGGTAAAAGTTATTTATCAAGCTAATAAACTATTAAACAAATATGTGCTTTGCATTATATTGACAAATATAACTTCATAGGAATATAGAAAAGCAGATTCTGATGTAGAATTCTTGGACTTTGGAGTTCTGTTCTATAACTTGGTGGCACAGGGAAAGGGCCTGTGGCCCACATGCCTTCCCCTTCCAAACCCCAGCTCCATCCCATACTCTGAAGTGTGTGTTTGTGAGGGGCGTGCGTGCCCTGGACTGCATGTCTCAGCCATGTCCACACTTCTTCAAACAATGATCCCCTGAATATCTCTTGAGTCTAGGAGGATGTAAATTAGCAAGTCCACCCTAAGGAAGATGGACCCAGAGAAGAAGACTATGAACACCATGTAAAGGGGCTAAGGACCATGTGGGCAGAGAATTCTGAGGTGCAGAGTACCCATGATCTAGATAGCAGGAAGCATCAGCTCTGAGTAAGCACTTCTCCTTGGCCTAGCAAATGCTCACCTAGAGAGAGATGTATGGCTGGAGAAGGGCCAGAACACAGCCCTTTAAGTCACAGAGCCAAGGGCAGCTCTCTCAGCTGGTGGGGGAAGTGGGGCTAAGAAAACGATTTTTAAAATAAAAGAAATAACATGTTTTCCCATGACAGCAATTCAGCAGGGTAGGAAATAGATGTTGTGAAAAGAAAAGGATGGCCAAAGCCATTATCTGAGTAGGCAAAAGGAAAGAGGCTGTGGTGTGCAAGTGTGGAAATTGGCTTTGGATATACACTCGAATAGTTCCTCCACAGCAGCAGGTGAGAAGGCAGAGCATGGGGGTGCTGATGCAGGTGAGGAAGTGGATGTGGTGATGGGACGATGTGGGAAGTTCTCTTCTGATTAATTAGCACGTGTTTCTGAAGATTTCTTATTAAGAATGCCTTGCCAGTGCTGTTTCAGGTCAGAGTTGATTGTTTTTGTTAATTTAATTTCTATGTAAGTCTCTTTAATGCACTGTTTTTAAGTATATTAAGTACTAATACTCCACACTGTATAGCTCTTTCACCTGCACAGTTTCTCCATGAGGAAACTGAGGCACAGAGAGACAATCATTTGTCAAGGGACACGTAACCAGTAAGTAGCAGAAACAACTCTGCTGCCATTTTCTTCTAACTCATGATATAACAAGCAGCTCCCATTGGCCTTTCAAATGTATTTCTTGATTTAGGAGTCTAGGGGTTCCCAAATAAGAAATTTTATTTTTAAAGGCTTGATGGAATTATTTCACTTTTAAAAGTCAATAAAAGAACTAGAAAGATGAATAAGAAGAATATAACTCCTTTCTTCTCGTAAATTTTTAAATGTCAAAACACAAAATTTCTTTTCAGATACTGAAACCTATGATATTTTGTGCCCTTTACCCACTGCAATCGCTTTCTGAATAGTCAAGTGATTTCCAATCCTACCTGATTGGAAAGGAGGCACTGGGGAGGAGATGGTGAGATGAGGCACTGAAGTAAAGCTCCTTGTTTGTAAAATGTGAATAAAAGCCCCTTTGTGTTACTCACAGAGACTGAATTGAGATCAACTTTAAAACATATTCTGAAGAATTTCCAGCTTCATAGAATTAAAGTGGTTAATCACAGCCAATAACATAGGAGAAAGAAGCTTGTTGAGTGGGGATTCGCCATTCACATTTTCTCAAGGACTTCAGCCTTTGGCTCATTCTTCCTCTTTACCCATATTCTGCCATGATCCTTAGTGACTCCAACTTCCAACACCAAATGTCACCATCTATCAGCATAGTTTGTAACTCATCAGCATTCAGAGATGCTCTCCTTCAAACATCTCAAGCACTAAAAATTACCTTGTTTGATCCACATTGCCTCATACTTACCAACTTTCTTATACCTCCTGAACCTACCCCCCTTCCTCGTGACTTCCAGACCCTTGACCCTTCCCTTCCCTCTACTGGCCCTGCTCCATCCCATTTCTGTTTCTAGCCATGATTCATTTTAAGGATGTTCTTAATAGCTACGGTACACTTTCATTCTCCATGATTTGCTAGTTAACAGCCTGGCAATGATCTCCACTATTGGTCTATGCCGTACAACTCAGAATTTTTTCATTCATCTCAGGCAAACCCCCTTTCAGATTCTCTGTAGTAATGTGTTCTGAACCCTTAACATGCTCTTCAGACCCCAGTTCTACCTCCATGCCACTTTCACTGAAGGTCTTTTCTCTGCTAATATTGAGACATTGGAGGACGTCTGTCAGGGGCTCTCATTCTTTTCTTCCCCTCGCCCTTCACAGCTTCACCCAGCCCTCCATCTTCCTTCCTGACCTAGAAGATTTCTCTCCTTTCTAAGGGTGAACCATCAAGGTCTACCAGAACCTTGATCTGTGAATGATCTCCTCTTTTCAAGGTCTCTTCCTCATTGATTCCCCTTTGGCTTACAAACATGCTACACACAAATGATTGTTTTTAGTTATCTAAGCTTTTCAGACTCTGTGAATTATTATTCTATCCCCCTTCTCTTTCTGGGTGAATCTTATGGAAATGTAGTCAGTGCTTTTGGCTCCTACTGCCTTACCCTTACTTTTTTATGACCTCTGCCTTCCTTTCTGGCTTTCCCTCCATTCCCCACATGACCCAACCTGGGGCCAGTGCATGTCCCCAGCTCCCGACCTTCTATCTCCGTTTCTTCCTCTTGCTTTGCCTTTACCCCCCAACAATTATTTAAGGCTCACTCTCCATGGATCCTTCTTGAGGCAGCACTTCCACAAAGGCATGCTGTCTTTCTACTTAACTCTTATTTTTTTTTCTATTTTTACCGAGATACAACTGATGTATGGTAAAATACACCCAGCTTGATGAGTTTGGATAATTATGTAACCACCACTGAAATCAAGACATAATATTTCCATCACCCCCGACATTTTCCCCATTCTACTTTTCAGTCAACTGCCAACTTCACCAAGAGATAACACTAGTCTGATTTCTATCAGCAGAGATTAGTTTTTCCTGTGCTTGAACTTCATAGCAAGGGACTCACACATGGGTACTGTGTCGTATTTAGCACTGTGTACTGTTTTTGAGATTTGCTCACACTGCTGTATTTATCAGTAGTTCATTCTTTTTGATTGCTGAGTACTATTCCATTATACAAATACATCACAATTTGTTTATCCATTTTCCTGTTAAATGCACATTTAGCTTTTTTTTAGTTTTTGGCATTTATGAGTAAAGCTACTATGTACATACTTGTACAAGTGTACAAGTTTTTAGTGGACTTTTATATGTTTCATTTTCCTTCCTGGGAAAATATCTAGGTGAGGGATATCTGGGTCACAGGTTAAATATATGTTTAGCTTTCTAAGAAGCTGTCAAACTATTTTCCAAGGTGGTTTTACCCCTTTTCATTCTTCACATCCCACCAGCAGTGTGCATGGGGTCTGGTTGCTCCATGTCCATCTCCTGCTTCTGTGTCCTCCTTCTTGATTTTCTTTGACACCATTGCCTGTATTCTTCGAGCATCTTATCTCATCTCCCCCTCCGCTTGAGCTTCTGAGGGACTTTAGTTGTGTCTTCATCATCTCTGCACCCCCACACTCTAGGCTTCCTTAAAGCTCTAAATCTGTACAGAATAGGATAATATGGAACCTAGCAAAGGAGCCAGGGATCCAGGAGTTCTGTACAGACAGCCAAGCGGCCCAACCAAATCAATATGATCGGACTCACCCAGCAGTGTGTTACAGAATTGCAGCTTGAATGCGGGGCTCCTGCAGCCATTTGTTACACTCTTCAGGAAAGGCTTTTATCAGATTCATAGCGGCAAGTGATACAAATTATTGGATTTCTTTTCCAACGTAAAAAATAGCTATTTGCAGCCTTTTGAAACTGGGTAAATGAGCCATTGATCTTACCTGTGGAACACTGCAGGGTATTTTTGTCCATCCTAACTTCCAATATTCTGTGACAGGAGCCCACCCCTCCAGTCAAGCTGGTCTAATCATTATTCCCTGGGTGTACCTGGTCTGTATCCTCCTCCATACCTTTTCCCACAGTGTATGGAAAATTCTTAGTGGAAATGTCCTCCCTTTTCCCTCCTAGAAGTTGTCTTCAAGGCCTGGAACAAATACCAATATGTCTATGAAGCCTTCCCAGCTGCATCATCCTGTAGTAACTATTCTCTCCCATGAATTAGTACAACCTTCCTAGGATGAAATGATGGCCTCCATCATAGCTTCCAGGACTTCTAAATAGAAAGAGGCATCTGAGGACAGAAGAGAGCTCCCTAAATGACAAGTATACCCCAGATGTCTGTGGCTATGTCCCAGAGGGCCAGCTGCTATGCAGGGGCTCTCTGTTGATGTCCCTTACTCAAAATGAGCCATTCTACTTCTAGTCAGTACTGACTGCCTCCTACCATCATCTTGAAGCAATAAATTGCTTCAGACCATGTTTCATCACTTACCAGTCAGTCAAGAGCTTGGGTTGCATTCAAGAGCACATGCTAGAGCATTCCGTCTGCTGAGTGTGTGGGAAGGCATGGAGAAGCATGGCCCTGCCTCATATCATCAGTGCAGGATGCTCATTTCCCAGGGGACAAGAAACATTCAGCTTAAATTTGGTAAATACCTTGAACAATACAAGAGGAGTCTAACAACCCTCCAGGTTTTCTTTTCTCTTGTTCTCTCTCACTCTGTCAAAACAAACCAGTACCTGTTATGTTTCTTTATATGCTCTGGGATGTCTTCCTGAAGAACAGCCTGAAAAGCAGAGTCCTCTCTTGCTGTTGTCCACACTGGACTCCAGGAAATTCTTCATCTTTAACCCTGGAAAACAGCAGCTGGAGAATTGAGGCATACCACCTTCCCATGCTTCCTTATTTGCCTTTCCAGCTGTGGTACTCCACTCTCTCCTCACCTCCCATTTCCTATAAAATATGTTTATTCATTAAAAGTATTTAACAGTTGTTTTTGTTTGTTTGTTTGTTTGTTTGTTTTTGCTAAGACACTGGGGGGAGAGAAGTCCAACAACAGCCAAAATGAAAACAGTATCTACCTCTGGGGCTTATATTTTACTAGGAGATATAGACACTCAACAAGTCATCTACAAAAGAGTGTCCTGACTGCCATCTTAGTAAAAGTACATGGACTGTGGGGCACATGAGAGGAGCACTGAGGGCAAGTTGAGGACATCTGGGAAGACCTCAAAGAAGAACTCGACGCATACGCTAGTGAGAGTTACCCAGAAATCAGCTGGAAGACATGAGGGTGGCATGGGCGCAGAGCACAGAGGTGGGAGCACCCAGCACCTGAGAGCATGGCCCAATACACAAGTAGTGGAGGATCCAGAGAGGGAGTGGTGAGGACGAACCTGAAAAGGGCAGCAAGGGTATTCCCATCCCAAGCCTTTCCTGTACGTTCTGAGAAAGAGTAGGGACTTCTCATAGCAAAGGGGGAGCCATCTAAAAGCTCACACAGGGGAATGAGGGCATCGCTTTTGTGTTTGCAAAGACTGTGCTGTAGTAGCACTGACAGCACGGATCGGAGGGCAACACTGGACGGGCGGGAAGACAGACAAGAGATGACTATGGCCTCCACGAGGGGAGGTGCAGTGCTGATGGTGAAGATGGAGGCACTAGCGATGTCATGGAGGGGAAAGAGTAAAGGATGGGGCTCAGGTTTCAGACTTGGGCCTCTGCGATAATTGTAGCACACCCATAGGAGTTGGAAAGACTAGAAGCTGAAGATCTGGGGGCAGAGGCAAGCCATTTCAGGGATAGTTTGCTAAGTATCTGGGCCTCAGGAGAGGCCTGGACCAGTGGGGTAATAAATCATCAAAACTTTGCTAGTCATGCTGCCCTGGGAGTGAATTAGACGGCCCAGGAGAAGAGGCACACTAAGGAGCAGGCAGGGAAAGAGAAGCCCATGGAGAAGACTGAGAGGCAGCCAGCAAATGAGGGCAGCTGGGAGAGAGGCAACCATGACAGGGCACAGGGAAGAGTTTTTCAAGGAAGGAGATGATCAAGCAGGTCCAGCGTCCCAGAAAGACACTTTTTTTGTTTTTGAGACAAGTCTTGCACTGTTGCCCAGGCTGGAACCTCAAGAGGCTTGGCTCTGAAGGGAGGAGACAGAGCAGTAGCTGGAGAGAGGTGTGGGGTAAAAGAATGGGTTTCTTTAAGACAGGAGGAACATAAACAGACTTTAATGTGTTTTAGAATGAAGAGAATGAATGAATGAATGTTTGGCAAGAAGCAATTATAGGATATAAAGCAAATAATTAGAATATAGGCACAGTGTTTACTGGCCTAAACACGTAATAACTACAAATTTCTATGATAGTGGACTAAATCCTCAGTTTGCAAAAGGGTTAGAAAATGCAGTTCCATGTGGTGGAGGCAGCATAGTGGGCAGGTTCTGGAGCAAACCTCTGTGGTCCATTCCCAGCTGAGGGGGACTGAGGGCAAGTGACCTAATCTCTCTACTGGAAATGGAGATAATCACACCCATCTCTCAGGCAACAACAACTGAGCTCAGTTAGAGCTCAAAAATGTCAGCTCTAATCAGCTACTGAAACCTAAAATTACGGGGGGAAAAAACTTATCTGGTGGATACTCACCCAGTCTGCTAAAGGTACAGAAAAACGTGTTCATGTGCTGTTGATTTCTAAATTGCTGAAACTCAGATCAGTCCTCAAGAGCTGGGCCGCTTCCATCTGTGGAAACACTGAGTGTTTGTATTCTTTGGCTGCAATATGGGCGGCAGAGCATCCATCACGAAGGCGGTATGTGTACAGCCAAGAAATCTCTTTTGGGTTCCTACCTGTTTCTTTCCAGAGCTTTCCCTCTGGATTTCAAATAAGATTTCCCTATTCGAGAGGGATGCCAAATGCTGGGGATTTCATAATACTCCCAACCCCTGAGACCAGATTTGTATAATTGCAGTGGGGGGAGATTTAATTGTCTTTTGAAGAAGCCCCATACTGTTTGTCTGTCAAATTGTCTGTGTGTTGGTGCAGCTGAAATTAAAGGAGACAAAGAACACAAGAGTAGTTGGCACATAGTTTCAAAGTAGTTGGCACGTGGTTGGTGATCCATAGTGCCGATTTCCTTTCCAGAAGGTACCAGGATTGTGTTCTCATAAGGCAGCATGACAGGGTGGAAGCTATAAGGGATTTGCCCACAAATTTCAGCGCTGCTGTTGAGCAGCTGTATGAACTTGAGCTATCTGCATATCTTCTTGAACTTTTTTTGCTCCCCTGTGAATGAAGCCTGATACCATCACACCAGCATGTTTTCAGAATTGAGTGAGACAATATTTGGAAGTGCCTGGCACACAGTAGGTGTTCAGTGGTTTATTTTATTTTATTTTCCATTCTCTGTGTCCCTGTTTTGACAACCAGGTAACTATGTTTACCCTCAGAGATCTGATACATTTCTTCATATCAAGTATATATCAAGCATTTCATCCCTCATCCTAATGCATTAAACTCACTGCATGGAAGTTATACCATTACCTAGACTCACCACTATCTTGTCAGACACCAGCAGAGTTTTTTGTGGCTGCAATAGAGATGTTATTGCCAGTTGTCAGTATGGAAATGATGCGCTCCTTCATTCTTCAGCGAAATCTGTGCAGGCATTTTCCTTTCTCTGGTTAAACATTTTATGGTCTCCTTTAAAAACAATGCCCTCATTTCATTTCCTCTCTCTGGCCAGCCTCTTCTTCTCCCTCCTGGTTTCCTAAAATCCATCTTGTTTCCCTGCATTGTTTGCTTAATGGGCAGTTTAATGAATATAGCATTTCCATTTTGAAATATACAGAGCACAAGACAGAAATTGAATTTCCTCCTGGACAATTTCCATCCACAGCCCTCATTTCCAAGTTTTCTCCCTTCTTTTCTATTACAACACAACTGAAATTTGCTAAACCAGAAAGGGGAGGAAGGAGGTGTGAAAGGAGAGGCAATTCTCCTTGTTTCAGGAAGAGCTTATTAGCATCCTGCTCCCTAGAAGAGACCATGTGCCCTAAAGATGCCCTGGGTACCTCTTCTGTTGCACAAAGCTCAAGGTCCAGAGTATACAGTGGATGAATGAATCTAATTACCAAGATAATTATTGTTACCTGCACTGCCCAACTGTTGTGTTTTGTAATCAAAAGCTGCATTGGCAAGGGTTGAGTGTGAGCCTGTTGAAAACTCAGGAAAGCTGTTGAAGGCTTATCAACCTTCAAGCAATTTTACTCTAGTTAGTGGGCCAGTGTTGCTCAATTAATAGAATGTTTGGGGGATCAGAAGAATGCCCCAGAGAACTTCAGCCAACACATAGGCTTTAGTCACCGTGTAGGAATATCCTCAGCTGACTCAGATATTCATGTTATTGAAACTGGACTTCCTGGCAATGTGAAAAAATCTGTGCCATTTTTAAATTTGTTCTCGAAATAGTTGATCAGTACTTGACGTAGCCTTCATTTGGCATTCAGTGGAGGAGAAATTGATTTTCTTTGGGCATGGCCGTATATGTATTTGATGGGTATAGCATGTGCTAAGCTGGATGTAGGTATGTGTTCATACCCCCACCACCTGCTTCATATTCATTCTGGCACAAGGCTACAAATTGGCTTTCTGTTTCCCATCTCAGCCAGGTCTAGTTAGTTTATGTCTTCACCTCTGTGCCTCGCACACTAAAGAAATGGAGTTTCTACTTTAAAAATCAGCCTTATTAAGAAGAAAAAAAATGTTTATAATTGTTTTAAAAATTTTTTAAAGGAATTCCAAGTGGAAAACAAGGAATAAGTTGCAAAAGAGGAAGAAAAATTTGGTAATAAAGACAAGAACACTTAAAAGGGGGAGAGTAAAATAACAAAGCCAAGCGAGTGAGGCTGACAGGGTATAAATTGAAAATGGAGAAGGGGTCAAGAAAAATGCAGACAGGAAGAAAAGAGACAGAAAAAGAAATTATATGGACTTGAATAATGGACTCAAAAAAGGAAATAGGAAGAGTGAAGGCCAAAGTAAGAATTATGGAGAAAACAGTCAGAGACATCCAGATCTCAAGAATTACAGGTTATTGGTGGCCTGGGAGGTAGTGAAGAGGGGCTAGGCATATCCTTTATGAAGTTAGATGTCTGAATTCCTTAGGACAGTGTGACAGTTGGGGAGAATGTCCCCTGAATATGCTAATTCAAACTCTGAAATAAGAGCCAGCCAGATTCATTACTGTGGTTGGCCAGCCTGTAATGGCAACAGAATTCACTGAGGCATATTAAACTGAATTTTTCTAACCAAGGTCTTAAATAAACAGACATCAGCTATAACTGAAAATTAGAATAAGGCTTTCAATGGTGACTGTTTCTATAGGGAAGTCTGAAAACCCTTAACATTGCTTTTTTCCCCAAATTTTTAGTCATTTGTGGTTCTTAAGGCTGTTTAGTATGTTAGCAATTATTCCAGTGCAGGACTGTGTGGATCCTTCTGGTAGTTTCTTTTAAGTTTCTGCAAAGCAGAAAGAGTGGCTGACCTGTGATGTAAATGAAACCCTTTAGCAGGAACATTAACTCCATCTACAACAAAGAAACATGTAGAGATTTGGATTCTGATGAAAATAATAGAAGCTCCGTCTCCCAAAAATCCAGAGCATGTCTTCTTAGCCAGTCTAAATTTGCAAAACCAGAGTCATCAGAGAAAGACAGAAAGAAAGAAGAAAAAAATGGAGGCCTAAGAGAAATATCAGGTTTCCTTTGGCCTATGGCCTTTGTACTTGCTGTAGATCCTCTGCTGGCAACTGGATGCTCTGTTGAGTCCAGGAATTGATGATAAGCAGTAGTTTGTGGGTAGATCTCCATGTTGAGCACTGCCTTCGACTAAGCACTTTCAGGTGCCTCCTGTTATGGTTGGAACTGAATGCCTTTTGTTTACATGTGTTTCAGGCTAAGTGATGGATTACAAGATTTTCACCAATGAGTGGGAAATCTAGTGATAATTATTCAGACTGGTTTATATTTGTCTTTGGGCTGGCTTTTCATGTATACTTTTAGATATTTTAATATAGTTGGGTCTGGTTTTCTGTAAAATCATGAAGCTCTCCTTATGCTCAAGTGCTACCAAGAAGTTGGACAGCCCTTCTTTTCTTCTCCCCAGTTCCCAGGTCCCTATTCCAGATGAGGGGGATGCAGAGTTAGTTCTCAACTCATTCAACAAACATTTATTCAGCAGTTAGAGTGACTAACTCATCTCAGTTTCCCTGGGAGTTTTCTGGTTTGAACACTGAAAAGGTCTGTATTCTAGGAAACCTCAATCTCAGGCAAACCAAGACGGTTACCTTATCATCTACCATGTTCCAATAGAGCTAGAAGAGACCCTAGAAATCATGATGAGTTCTTTATTGTTTTTTAAGATTTTTTCTTTTTTTAAGACAGGATCTTGCTTTGTCACCCAGCTGGAGGACAGTGGTGCAGCCACAGCTCATTGCAGCCTCCACCTCCCAGGCTCAAGCAATCCTCCTGCCTCAGTCTCCCAAGTAGCTTGGATTACAGGCATTCACCATTGTGCCTGGCTAATTTTTTATGTTTATTTTTTGTAGAGATGAGATCTCATCATGTTGCCCAGGCTGGTCTCAAACTCCCAGCCTCAAGAAATTATCCTGTCTTGATGATTTAAATTCAATGAAACCTAGCTTCCCAATGTGCTAGGATTACAGGCATGAACCACCATTCCCGGCCCATGATGATTTCCATACACTCATTTTAAAGTGTGAGTTAAAGCCAAGGAGACCTCTTTACCAATTTGTTTTCCTTCTGATTCACACATTCCCTGGATTGGAAGAGACCATTAAGTTCTATGTTGAAGATGTTATCTTCAGACTGCATTAAAGAATAAAATTAAATAAAAGGTCATGCAGTGTGCCAATAAGAATTTTACAAGCCAGATTGAAATTTGAAAATTAGGGACTCAAAAAGATAAAGTAAATCAAAAATCATTTATTTAGTGTCAAGGTACCTTTGGTACATCAAAGAGATTATTTATAAAATGGCATAATGTAAGGAAGTTGAAAGAATGAACTGCAGTAGAATACTATTATTTTATCTACTTAGACCTTTTTTTTCTTAACTTTTTTTTTCTTTTTTTAAATATATATTTTATTGCACTTTAGGTTCTGGGGTACATGTGCAGAACATGCAGGATTGTTGCATAGGTACATACATGGCAATGTGGTTTGCTGCCTCCACCCCCGACACCTATATCTGGCGTTTCTCCCCATGTTATCCCTCCCCAACTCCCTACCCTCTACTGTCCCTCCCCTAGTACCCCCAACAGACCTCAGTGTCTGATGCCATGAACCTCCCTGTGTCCATGTGTTCTCATTGTTCAACACCCGCCTATGAGTGAGAACATGTGCTGTTTGATTTTCTGTTCTTGTGTCAATTTGCTGAGAATGATGGTTTTCAGTTTCATCCATGTCCCTACAAAGGACACGAACTCATCATTTTTTATGGCTGCATAGTATTCCACGGTGTATATGTGCCACATTTTCCTTGTCCGATCTGTCATTGGTGGGCATTTTGGTTGGTTCCAGGTCTTTGCTATTGTAAACAGTGCTGCAATGACCATACATGTGCATGTGTCTTTATAATAGAATGATTTATAATCCTTTGGATATATCCCCAGGATTGGGATTGCTGGGTCAAGTGGAATTTCTATTTCTAGGTCCTTGAGGAATTGCCACACTGTCTTCCACAATGGTTGAACTAATTTACACTCCCACCAACAGTGTAAAAGTGTTCCTATTTCTCCACATCCTCTCCAGCATCTGTTGTCTCCAGATTTTTTAATGATCGCCATACTTAGACCTTTTTTTCTGGAAAATGTTCACAATGATGTGAAAGGACCTAAGATCAGCCTGGCAGCCACCAGATGGTGATTCTACTTCTGGCTCAGTCACTAATAGGCCACTGACCCCAGAGAAGTCATTCAGCCTCCCCAGGTCGTTGGATTTCCTTCTGTGAAAATATAAGCATAGGTAGGAATTTCCCATGGAACAGCTAGCAGAGGAGAAATATTAAAAGTCAGGAGACTCATATTGTAGTTTTCATACTTCATTACAACAATGTTCTTTAGGACAAGTGAGTTATTAACCTGTTAGTTTTCTCATATATAAAATGGAAAATAATTAATAACCTACATAGGGTTCTTGTGAAAATCAAGTGATAATGTAGGAGGCATGTACAGATGTCGCATTCTGCCATCGTGTAGTAGCCCTCACAGCTTGAGGTAGCATTTAGCATGTGTCATGATTTAGTACAAGGGTTGGCTAACTGTTCCTCTTGGACTAAATCTGGCTCATTGCCTATTTTTCAAAGAAAAAAAAAAGTATGCATGTGTATATATGTTATGTATATGTACACACATATGTGTTATATATATAATATATACACACAATATATAAACATGAACATATACAGCATAATATATATACATTATAATATCTCCAGTCCTCATGACCAGTTATCCTTGTTTATTTACTTTTGCATACTCTATGATTAACAATGGCAGAGTTCAGTGATTGTCTTGCAACAGTGACTGTATGGCCCACTACACCTAAAATATTTAGTCTCTGACCCTGAAATGTAAGATTGGTAGTCCAAGACCGGGTGCGGTGGCTCACGCCTGTAATCCCAACACTTTGGGAGGCTAAGGAGGGCAGATCACCTGAGATCAGGAGTTCGAGACCAGCCTCGCCAACATGGTGAAACCCCGACTCTACTAAAAATACAGAAATTAGCTGGAACTGGTGATGGGTTCCTGTAATCCCAGCTACTCTGGAGCCTGAGGCAGGAGAATTGCTTGAACTTGGGAGGCAGAGATTACAGTGAGCCAAAATGGTGCCACTGCACTCCAGCCTGGGTGACAAAGTGAGACTCCATCTCAAAAAAAAAAAAAAAAAAATTTATAGTCCAAGATCCAGGATTCTTTCAGGTTCTGTGTCACTACGTGATCTCAGGTTAATGATTTACTCTTTCTGATTCTGTTTCTCACGCTGTAAAAAAGAGGGGAATACAAATCCAGCCCCTTCTTTCCTCACAGAAATGTTGTTAAGATAGATAAGAAAACAAAAGCATTGATCTCTTCTGGAGAAAAGATGATTTAAATTCAAAGTATTATTCATAAGGTGGATGCTGTTAGATGGCTCAGAAATGGTGACTGATTTGTTATTATTCTCTGAAATTAGTTCCCTCATGTACATCAGTAGGGGATAACTTAGATCACTGATAGCATACAGACCCCTGCATCGTGACACTATATCAAAAGCTAAAATACTGCACCAGAATCTAATTTAATCACAGTATCCAGTCAGGAGTGAGTTTTGTTTCTTTATCCCTTTATCCTCTGAATACTATCATTAACATATACAAGACACGAACTTCAGATCATGCCAACATCTCTGCTGAGATCACTGGACAGCTGTCTGTTTAGTCCATGATCAAGACAGAGGGGGCTTCCGGGCACATGAGGAGGAATGGCTCCCAAGACAGAACAGTAGTGGTGGTAGCACATGAGCTGGTGTACAGAGCAAATACCAGAGATACTTGTTTTCATTAAAACTTGAATTTGATTCTTGGACACGTGACTGATATCCAGGCTAATTAAGCACATACACAAGTTATTAACCTTTGTCTAACACGTATAAATATTAGGACCTCCTTTTTCCCCAAGAGTCCCCTCAAACCTCCAGGGAGGATCTCCCTAAAGGATCAGCTCTGCATGTGGCTGAAAGCAGCCATGTAAGGAGGCCAAAGCTGGCCTCTGAAAGTTACCTCAGCCCAGGTGCAGCCCATTTATAGACGCACTATACCCAACTCCAGATTTATGGCATAGATAAATTAGTGGGCAATCATTTGCTCTATAAAATGATTCTTCACTTTACAAGCTTATTCACTGCAGTGTTACTTTACTGATCTATTGCCACTAGTGCAGTTCCAATAAAATTTCATTGTTAGAAATCCAGTACACATATGCTTTTTCACTCTAACCTGGATGGAAAGATGAATAATAGAGTGCACTTATAATCCTCTTAGATCTTATGATGTGGCTTTTTTTTAAAGTCTTCTGTTCTCAGTTTATGAACTTAATGTTCCTTGGTACTTATGATTGACAGGGAGAGACAGGGTACAAGATTCTTTAAAATAACAATGAAACATTATTATGTGATTTTATTAACTAACTTGCTCTAATTACCTGCATGAGATTTTTAATAAAAAGATCAACCATACAGAAATAAGCTAACTGGCCTTTTGATGATGAGTAATAACAATATTGACAATAGCTACCATATTGAGCATTATCATGTGCCCCGTAGCATTCTAACTCATTAACTCATTGAAGCTCATACCTAAAAGTTACAATTATTTTCATTTCTGTAGTACAGATGAAGAAATTAAGGCACAGGGAAGTAAAATATCCTACCCCATGTCACAAGCTGCTATATTCAGAGTCAATATTCACACTCAGTGACATTGGCTCTATAATTTTGCCACTATCTATAAATAGTCACAGCACCATATTGACAAGTAAAGCAACTGTCAGGTGCTAATATGTAGGAGTAAGAGCAATACATGACATATGTTCTACCTTCAAGTAACTAATAAGAATTTCTGCCTCAGGCCATTAGAGAAAAACTGGTTTGGGACTTGTCCTTCGCCATAAAATGAATTTTAAAAAAGGAAAACTGGACAAAATATATCAAACAACGAATTTCATACGTTGGACAATAGGCAGGTGAGGGCTGGCTGTGATCCCTGAGATAAAGAAAACAAAAGACAACCCCTGCTATGAGTTTCCTGTCTAGAGGCATATTTTGGGCCATGGAACAGGGTGGAGAAACCCATCATATCATAGCGGTCTCGTTAAATTGCAGAGACAGATTAGAGTTTAGAGAGTCTGAGGTGGCTGTGTTTTGTATAATAGAGAGCCAGGAAGAAAGGAGTTATACAGAAAAGAACTCCAAATATCTGCATAAGGTTCCCCTTCGGTGTTTAGACAGATACTACACTAAGCATGCACTTGGTAAAAATTCACAAGACTCAGCAAAGAACAGCTATGCTGGAGCTGGAAGTTGAACAACTCCCAGAGCCCAGAGGGCTCTAAAAATTTTCAGTTCTGATCAGCTAAAATGGAAGGAACTTGTTGGGTATATAGTACATTCAACAGAGACCCTAGAAGGTCCTCTCTTTAATACTAAGGTTAAACTAGCCCTGGAATCAAGATTATTTTAGACTCACTCTAGTAAAACTTAAAAACAAGACTTGAAAGGATCCAGTACATCTAGAGCTGCCAAAACAATAGTCAACACTTTTTAAAGGAAGACAAGAAAATCTAGACACTCAACATGTAAAATTTATTATATCTACCATTCAGTCAAAAATTACTAGACACGTGAAGAAGCAAGAAAATATGATACACAACTAGAACACCCACTGAAGAGAAGCAGACGCAGAAATGATAGTGATGATAAAATTGTAGACAAGGACTATAAGCAACTATTATACATATTTTCAAGGATTTAAAAGAAATAAAAAACATAATGAGAAGAGAAATGGAAACTATAGAAAAGGAATCAAATGTAATTCTGTAACAACTAAAAAAATACAATACATGAAATAAAATTAAATTCACCTAATGGGCTCAACAGTAGATTAGATACTGCCAAATAAAAGATATGTGGACTCAAAAACATAGTAATAAAAGCAATTCAAACTGAAGATAAAATGAGGCTGAAGATAAAAAAGACTCTGTAAAAATAAGAACAGAGTCTCATTTTTAAATAAAAATAAACATAGTCTCTGTGACCTGTGGGACAACATGAAGCAGTCTAACATATATATAAATGGAGTCCCAGAAAATGTCAGAATAATG
Organism: Ateles fusciceps; assembly: GCA_036589455.1. NCBI lineage: Eukaryota > Metazoa > Chordata > Mammalia > Primates > Atelidae > Ateles > Ateles fusciceps. Next base: position 1,243,655 of record JAZHEH010001510.1, read on the forward strand.
ACAAAAAAAAAAACCTAGGGAATTGATGACTACAGTTTTTCTAAATGTAATACCAACTATAAACTGACATATCCAAGAAGCCCAATAAAACCCAAGCATGATAAACAACAAGAAAATCGTTACAAACAACTAGGCAGAAAGCAGCAATACAAAAAACCTTAAAAGCCTCCAGAGAGTTGAAACACATTACATAAAAAGAAAAAGATAAGAATAATCACTGATGTTTTTTGTGAGAAAATGCAATGTCTTTAGGAGACAATGGGTGTCATCTTTAAAATGCTTAAACAAAAACCTGTCCACCCAGAATTCTATAATCAACAAAAATATTCCTCAAAAATGAGAATGAAATAAGTATTTTTTAGACAAACAAAATTTGATGAGCAAATTCTTCACCACTATAAGGAATGTTGAAGGGAGTTTATCAAGTCTAAATAAAATAATGGAAACTCAGATCTGCACAAAAGAGAAAAGATTGTAAATTAATAAATATGCGAGTAAACTGGGTGTGGTGGCTTATGCCTGTAATCCCAGTACTTTGGGAGGCTGAGGCAGGCAGATCATTGAGGTCAGGAGTTTGAGAACAGCCTCACCAACATGGTGAAACTCCACCTGTACTAAAGATACAAAAATTAGCCAGGCATGGTGGCACGTGCCTATAATCCCAGCTTCTCTGGAGGCTGAGGCAGGAGAATCACTTGAACTGAGGAGGCAGAGGTTTCAGTGAGCCAAGATCATGCCACTGCATTCTAGCCTAGGCAACAGAGTGAGACTCTGCCTCAAAAATAAATAAATAAATAAAATAAATCAAGTTAAATAAAATGAAATAAATAAATATGTGAGTGAATATAAAAGGCATTTTTGTTTTCAAAATATCTTAAAAGTAAAAAGATTGTTCAAATAAAAAAACAATAAAGATACAATAATGATATATTAGGAAGTAAAATGTATAACAAAAAGATAAGAGAAAATAAAGGTAATATACTATTGTAAGATTTTTAAATATATGAAGTACATCTAATGAAGACTGTGACAAGTTAAAATGCATATTGTAAATGGTAGAGCAACCATTTTAAAAAATGGTATAGCTAATAAGCCATAGAGAAGATGAGATGGAATTTGAAAACAAAAAACAAAAAAAACAAAAAAAAAACCTCATATGAGATGAAAGGAAGAAAGAACCGTGAAAGAATAAAGAATAAAGTACAAAAGATAATAATATAATAGACAAACTCAATGTATCAGTAATTACATTAAGCATAAATAGACTAACCACCCCCTATTAAAAGACAGAAACTGTCAAACTGAGTAAAAAAAAAGAGCAAGATTTAGTTATATGCTATTTCCAAAAATAACCACATTTTAAGTATAAAAATAGGTAGGTTAGATATAAATGGATAGAAAAAGGTATACAGCAAATTTTGTATACGTAAAGACTATCATAATTGTACTGTCTGTAAAAGTTGGCTTCAAAATAGAGAACATTATTAGAGAGGAGGAGGGACATTTTATAATGATAAAATAATCTATTCATCAATAAGACAGTGATTTTTTTATTACAAAAAAGTCCATTTTGAAACAAAAATGAATACGAAATTCCAAATTTTATATATTTTTCTTTTTTTTTTAACTTTAGCTTCTGGGGTACATGTGCAGATCATGCAGAGTTGTTGCATAGGTGCATACATAACCAGGTGGTTTGCTGCCTCTATTCCCCTTTGACTATATCTGGCATTTCTCCCCATTTTATCCCTTCCCCACCCTCCTTACACCTCACTGTCCCTCCCCCTAGCACCCCCAACTGCCCCCAGTATGAGATGCTCCTCTCCCTGAGTCCACATGTTCTCATTGTTCAACACCTGCCTATGAATGAGAACATGCAGTGTTTGGTTTTCTGTTCTTGTGTCAGTTTGCTGAGAATGATGGTTTCCAGATTCATCAAAGTCCCTACAAAGGATGTGAACTCATCATTTTTTATGCTGCGTAGTATTCCATGGTGTATATGTGCCACATTTTCTTTGTCCAGTCTATCATTGATGGGCATTTGGGTTGGTTCCAGGCCTTTGCTAATTGTAAACAGTGCTGCAATGAACATACGTGTGCATGTGTCTTTATAGTAGAATGATTTATAGTTCTTTGGGTATATATGCAGTAATGGGATTGCTGGGTCAAATGGAATTTCTATTTCTAGATACTTGAGAAATTGCCACCCTGTCTTCCACAATGGTTGAACTAATTTACACTCTGGCCACTGTGTAAGAGTATTCCTATTTCTCCACATCCTCTCCAGCATCTGTTGTCTACAGATTTTTTAATGATTGCCATTCTAACTGGCGTGAGATGGTATCTCAATGTGGTTTTGATTTGCATCTCTAATGACCAGTGATGATGAGCATTTTTTCATGTTTTTTGGCCTCAAATATGTCTTCTTTGGAAAAGTGTATATTCATACCCTTCGCCCACTTTTGAAAGGGGTTGTTTGTTTTTTTCTTGTATATCTGTTTTAGTTGTTTGTAGATTCTAGATATTAGCCCTTTGTCAGGTGGGTAGACTGCAAAAATTTTTTCCCATTCCGTTGGTTGCCAGTTTGCACTAATGATGGTTTCTTTTGCTGTACAGAAGCTCTAAATTTTAATTATATCCCTTTTGTCTATCTTGGCTTTTGTTGCCATTGCTTTTGGTGTTTTAGTCATGAAGTCCTTGCCTATGTCTATGTCCTGGATGGTTTTGCCTACATTTTCTTCTAGTGTTTTTTTTTTAATTGCATTTTAGGTTTTGGGGTACATGTGAAGAACATGCAAGATTGTTGCATAGGTACACACATGGCAGTGTGATTTGCTGCCTTCCTCCCCATCACCTATATCTGGCATTTCTCCCCATGCTCTCTCTCCCCAACTCCCTACCCCCTGCTGTCCCTCCCCTGTTTCCCCTGATAGACCCCAGTGTGTGATGCTCCCCTCCCTGTGTCCATGTGTTCTCATTGTTCAACACCCACCTATGAGTGAGAACATGCGGTGTTTGATTTTCTGTTCTTGTGTCAGTTTGCCAAGAATGATGGTTTTTATGGTGTTAGGTTTTATGTTTAAATCTTTAATCCACCTGGAGTTAATTTTAGTGTAAGGTGACAGGAAGGGGTCTAGTTTCTGCTTTCTGCACATTGCTAGCCAGTTTTCCCAACACCATTTATTAAACATGGAGTCCTTTCCCCATTGCTTGTTTTTGTCAGGTTTGTCAAAGATCAGATGGTTGTAGATGTGTGGTGTTGCTTCTGAGGCCTCTGTTCTGTTCCATTGGTCTATTTCTCTGTCTCTGTTTTGGTACCAGTACCATGCTGTTTTGATTACTGTAGCCTTGTAGTATAATTTGAAGTCCAGCAGTGTGATGCCTCTGGCTTTGTTCTTTTTGATTAGGATTGTCTTAGCTATGTGGCTCTCTTATGATTCCATATGAAGTTTAAGGTGGTTTCTTCCAGTTCTGTGACAAAGGTCATTGGTAGCTTGATGGGGATAGCATTCAATCTATAAATTACTTTGGGCAGTATGGCCATTTTCACGATATTGATTCTTCCTAACCATGAGCATAGAATGTTTTTCCATCTGTTTGTGTCCTCTCTTATTTCCTTGAGCAGTGGTTTGTAGTTCTCCTTGAAGAGGTCCTTTACATCCTTTGTTAGTTGTATTCCTAGGTATTTTATTCTCTTTGTAGCAATTGTGAAAGGGAGTTCGCTCTTGATTTGGCTCTCTGTTTGTCCGTTATTGGTATATAAGAATGCTTGTGGTTTCTGTACACTGATTTTGTATCCTGAGACTTTGCTGAAGTTGCTTATTAGTTTGAGAAGATTTTGGGCTGAGACAATGGGGTCTTCTAAGTATACAATCATGTCATCTACAAATAGAGACAATTTGACTTCCTCCTTTCCTAATTGAATACCCTTTATTTCTTTTTCTTGCCTGATTGCTCTGGCTAGAACTTCCAATACTATATTGAATAGGAGTGGTGAGAGAGGGCATCCTTGTCTAGTGCCTTATTTCAAAGGGAATTCTTCCAGCTTTTGCCCGTTCAGTATGATATTGGCTATAGGTTTGTCATAAATAGCTTTTATTATTTTATGATATGTTCCATAGATACCTAGTTTATTGAGTGTTTTTGGCATGAAGGGCTGTTGAATTTTGTTGAAGGCCTTCTCTGCATCTATTGAGATAATCATGTGGTTTTTGTCTTTGGTTCCGTTTATGTGATGGATTACATTTATGGACTTGCGTATGTTGAACCAGCCTTGCATCCCCAGGATGAAGCCTACTTGATCATGATGAATAAGCTTTTTGATGTGCTGTAGCATTCGGTTTGCCAGTATTTCATTGAAGATTTCTGTGTCGATGTTCATCATGGATATTGGCTTCAATTTTTCTTTTTTAGTTGAGTCTCTGCCTGATTTTGGTGTCAGGATAATGTTGGTCTCATAAAACGAGTTAGGGAGGATTCCCTCTTTTTATATTGTTTGATATAGTTTCAGAAGGAGATGGAATCAACTCCTCTTTGTACATCTGGTAGAATTCTGCTGTGAACCCATCTGGACCTGGACTTTGGTTGGTAGACTATTGATTGCTGCGTTAACTTCAGCCCTTGTTATTGGTATATTCAGGGTTTCAACTTCCTCCTGGTTTAGTCTTGGTAGAGTATAAGTGTTCAGGAATTTATCCATTTCTTCCTGGTTTACTGGTTTATGTGCATAGAGCTGTTTGTAGTAATCTCTGATGGTAGTTTCTATTTCTGTGGGATCAGTGGTGATATCCCCCTTTATTTTTTTTTTATTGCATCTATTTGATTCTTCTCTCTTTTCTTTTTTATTAGTCTGGCTAGCAGTCTGTCTATTTTGTTGATCTTTTCAAAAAACCAGCTCCTGGATTTATTGATTTTTTGAAGGATTTTCTGTGTCTCTATCTTCTTCAGTTCAGCTCTGATCTTAGTTATTTCTTGTCTTCTGCTAGCTTTTGAGTTTTTTTGATCTTCTTCCTCTAGCTCTTTCAATTTTGATGATAGGGTATCAATTTTAGATCTTTCCTTGTTTCTCATGTGTGTGGGCGTTTATTGCTATAAATTTCCCTCTTGAGACTGCTTTAAAGGTGTCCCAGAGATTCTGGTAAATTATGTCTTCATTCTGATTGGTTTCAAAGAACATCTTTATTTCTGCCTTCATTTCATTGTTTATCCAGTCAACACTCAGAAGCAAGTTGTTCAGTTTCCAAGTGGTTATGCAGATTTGAGTGTGTTTCTTAATCCTGAGTTCTAATCTGATGGCACTGTGGTCTGATAGACTGTTTGTTATGATTTCTGTTCTTTTGCTTTTGCTAAGGAGTGATTTGCTTCCAATTATGTGGTCAATTTTAGAGTAAGTGTGATGTGGTGCTGAGAAAAATGTATATTCTGTGGATTTGGGGTGGAGCGTTCTGTATACGTCTATTAGGTCTGCTTGGTCCAGCTCTGCATTCAAGTCCTGGATGTCCTTGTTAATTTTCTGTCTCATTGATCTGTCTAATATTGACAGTGGAGTGTTGAAGTCTCCCACTATTATTGTGTCGGAGTCTAAATCTCGTTTTAGGTCATTAAGAACTTGCTTTATGTATCTGGGTGCTCCTGTGTTGGGTGCGTACATATTTAGGATAGTTAGCTCTTCTTGTTGGATTGATCCTTTTACCATTATGTAATGCCCTTCTTTGTCTCTTTTGATCTTTGTTGGTTTGAAGTCCATTTTATCAGAGACTAGGATTGCAACCCCTGCTTTTTTTTTGTTTTCCATTTGCCTGGTAAATCTTCCATCCCTTTATTTTGAGTCTATGTGTGTCTTTGTATGTAAGATGGTTTTCCTGAAGACAGCATACCAATGGGTCTTGACTTTTTATTCAGTTTGCCAGTCTATGTCTTTTGATTGGGGCATTTAGGCAGTTTACATTCAATGTTACTATTGTTATGTGTGAATTTGATCCTGCCATTTTGTTACTGGCTAGTTTTCTTGCCCGTTAGTTGACTGATTTTCTTCATTGCATTTTTGGTCTTTGCCATTTAGTGTGCATTTGCAGTGGCTAGTACTTGTTCCTTTCAATGCTTAGTGTTTCTTTCAGGAGCTCTTGTAGGGAAGGTCTGGTGGTGGTGAAATCTCTCAGTAATTGCTTGTCTGTAAAGGATTTTATTTCTCCTTCACTTATGAAGCTTAGTTTGGCTGGATATGAGATCTGGGTTGAAAGTCCTTTTCTTTAAGGATGTTGAATATTGGCCTCCACTCTTTTCTGGCTTGTAGGGTTTCTGCTGAGAGATCCGCTCTGAGTCTGATTGGCTTCCCTCTGTGGGTGACGTGACCTTTCTCTCTGGCTGCCCTTAGCATTTTTTCCTTCATTTCAGCCCTGTGGAATCTGATAATTATGTGCCTTGCGGTTGCTCTCTTGAGGAATATCTTTGTGGAGTTCTCTGTATTCCTTGGATTTGAATGTTGGACTGCCTTGCTAGGCTTGAGAAGTTCTCCTGGATAATATCCTGGAGCATGTTTTCCAGCTTGGATTCATTCTCCCGTCATATTCAAGTACACTGATCAAGTGTAGATTAGGTCTTTCACATAATCCCATATTTCTTGGAGGCTTTGTTCATTTCTTTTCACTCTTTTTTCTCTTGTCTTGCTTTTCTTTCTATTTCATTGAGTTGATCTTCAATCTCTGATATCCTTTCTTCTGCTTGATTGATTCGGCTGTTAAAACTTGTGTTTGCTTCACATAGTTCTCGTGCTGTGTTTTTCAACTCCATCAAGTCGTTTATGTTCTTCTCTAAGCTGGTTATTCTAGTTAGCATATCATCTAACCTTTTTTTCAAGGTTTTTGGTTTGTTTGCATTGAGTTAGAACATGTTCTTTTAGCTCAGAAAAGTTTGTTGTTATCCACCTTCTGAAGCCTGTTTCTGTCAATTCATCGCACTCTTTCTCAGTCATGTGTTCCTGTGTTGTTGAGGAGTTGTGATCCCTTGAAGGAGAAGAGGTGTTCTGGTCTTTGATGGTTTCATCTTTTTTGCACTGGTCTTTTCCCGTCTTCATGGATTGTGATCTCAGGCTGTGATCTCAGGGAGCTGCTTGATGAGGTCACTTGTCTGCCTGTCGAGGCACTACTGGGTTTCTAGGGACTCCTTCAGGTACGACACAGTGATCTTAAAAGTAAATTCATTCAATTGCAGAGCTTTGAAAAATACTTGAAAGAAAACCTGATAGAATTAAAAAGAAAATACATATCTATAGTTGTGGTTGGAAATTTCAACACTTATTTCTCAGCATTTGTTAGGACAAGTAGCTAGAAAGTCAGTCTAGATATGGAAGATTCAAACAATACTATCAATCAACTTGATCAAATTGATGTTACAGAATAATGCATTCAGCAACAGTAGGGTGTACATTCTTTTAAGTGCACATGGGATATTCAACATGATAGAATATACACTGGGTCATAAAAGCAGCTCAATACATTTTAAAGGATTAAAATTATATGAGGTCTGTTTGTTGACTACCATGGAATTAAATAAGAAGTCAAAAGGATTAAGATATCAAGAAAATTCCCAAATACATGGAAATTAAGTAGCATACTTCTGAATAAGCCATCGATCAAAGAAGAAATCACCAGGAAGTTAGAAGATATTTGAACCTTTTTGATAATAAAAACACAATATATCCAAGTGTATGGGATGAAGCTAAAGCAGTGTTTAAATGGAAATTTATAGTTTTAAATGCTTATGTTAGAAAAGGAGAAAGTTCTAAAATCAGTGATTTTCTTCCACATTAATAAGCTAACAACAACAAAAGAATTACATTAATCCTAAGCAGAAAAAAGTAGAAATCGATGAAATAGAAAATAATAAATAATTGAGAAAGATTAATGAATTTTAAAACTGATTTTATGAAAGAAAACTATATAACTGATAAGCTATCAGACTGGTCAAGAAAAAAGAGAAGATGCAAATTGGTAATCTCAGGTGTGAAATAGGACACTTGACTACACATAACATCATTAAAATGATACTAAAGGACTGTAATGAACAAACATATACCAAAAAACTCAACAACTTAGATGACATGCATGAATTCCATAAAAGACAAATTATTAATACTGATTCAAGAAGAAACAAAAAACCTAAATGCCCCTATAAATTAAATAAATTGAATTCATAAGTAAAAACCTTTACTCAAGAAAACCCCAGGCCCAGGTAGTTCCCTAATTACTTTTGTCAAATGTTTAAAGGATAAATAATAACATGATTATACAAATGTTAAAAAGAAAAACAGAGAAAGAGGTAAATGCTTCCCAACTCATTTTATAAGGCCCGTGTGACACTGATATCAAAACCAAAGATATTGTAAGGAAACAATAAACCAATATTCTTCATGAACGTAGACACAAAAATCCTTAACAAAATATCAGCAAATTAAATTCAGCACTATGTAAAATGGATAATATACTATGTTCAAGTGACATTTATCTTAGGAATTTAAGGTTGGTTTAATATTTTTAAATCATTCAGCATAATTTACCACATTAACATAATCAAAGAAAGAGTATGCTAATTTCAGGAGGTGCATAAAAAGTATTGCACAAAATTCAACACCTATTTATAATAATGACTTTTGGAAAATTAAGAATAGTGACAGCTTCTTCAACCTGTTAAAAGGCAGTGACGCCAAATCTTCAGCTTAATTATGAAAGATTGAACGCTTTCCTTCTACGATGGGGAATAAGACAAGGAATCCCATTCTCACCACTTCTATTTAAATATAATATTGTAAGTCCCAACTAGTATAATGAGACAAGATAAAGAAATAAAAGATTATAGAATGCAAAGGAAGTAGTAAAATTACTATTATGAATAAACAACAGGATTGTGTACTATCAACCTAAATAACTAAAAGAGAGAGAAAGAAATATATTTATTTAGGAATAAAGGATTGCAATGGAAATACCTGTGCCATAGTAAACTATGTGTGTATTGAGGGAGGTAAAGGAAGACAAAGGTTTTTCAAGGAAAAAATGAGGAAGATTACATAATTGTTTTGAAATACTTATCCTTGACTACAAAGATCAATAAGAAGGGTGTGATGGGTACACTAAAAGCCCAGACTTCACAACTGCACAATATATGCATGTCTTCTACCCTTGTACCCACTAAACCTATAATTTAAAAATTAATAAAAAAAATAATGAGCACACTGGGGTATGTCGAGGGGAAAAAGGGGAGGGACAGCAGGGGGTGGGAGCTGGGGAGAGAGAGTATGGGGAGAAATGCCAGATATAGGTGATGGGGAGGAAGGCAGCAAATCACACTGCCATGTGTGTACCTATGCAACAATCTTGCATGTTCTTCACATGTACCCCAAAACCAATAAAAAATATATTTAAAAAAATAAAATAAATAATGAGCAACACCAGTCTGAGGTTGGACAGGTAACTGCTGGGCAGATATACTTACAGAAGTAAGTTTTATGCAAGATCTTGATGGTCTTTGTGCAAAGTTGTGGTTTTTGCAGTCTTTTTTGTTATCAGGCATACAAGCATGAGAACTCTTTCTTTATGACCTTCCCTAGCTGTATTTGTTAGGGTTTTCATAACATTTATGGCTTCATTTTTATTCTGATAGCTTTCACAGCACATAAAAAATTCTAAGACAACTATGAACATATGCTACTAGAAGTAAACTTAGCAAGGTCACAATATATAAAATTATTTATGTCTATATACTAACAATTAACAAATGTTTTTAAAAATAAAATTATTCTTGAGTATTTCATGTTCTTAAATACATGTAAAATGTAGGAGATTTTAAGGAGACTTAAATAAATGAAGAAATATACAGTGTTCATGGGTAAGAAGACACAATATTGTTAAGATGTTAATTCTCCCCAAATGGATCCACAGTATCTATGCAATTACAATCAAAATTCCAGGAGACTTTATTGTAGAAAACAAGCTGGTTCTAAAATCTCTGTGGAAATGCGATAGGCCTAGGATAACCAGAAAAGTTTTGAAAAAGAAAATAAATTGGAGGACTTACTCTGATTTCAAAAACTTTCCATTCATCTACCATAATCGAAGTCATGTGGTATTGGCATATTGCCATAAGAATAGACAGATCAGTGGAATAGAATAGGTCTCTACATATATAGTCACTTAATTTTTACAAAAGTATAAGGTTATTCAATAGGAAAAGGATAGTCTTTACAATAAATAGTGTTAAAACAGATATCCTTAGGGGAAAAAAGGAACCTTAGCCCTTACCTCATACCCTGCACAAAGATTAACTCAAAATGGATCATAAACCTAAATTTAAAATCTTAAACTATGATACTTATAAAAGAAAATATGTGAGAAAATCTTTTGACATCAGCTTAGGCAAAGAATCGTTAGATTACTAAAGAATCTAACCATTAAAAGAAATTGGTAATTTGGACATCATCAAAAGTAAAACTTCCACTCTTTGGAAGACGACATTAAGAAAATGAAAGGCAAGCCACGGAAGAGAAAATACAATACATATATCTGACAAAGGACTTGTAACTCTTACAACTCAATTAAAAGGAGACAAACTTAAGAAAAAATGAGCAAAACATTTTAACAAACATTTCACAAAGAAGATACACCAATCCCCAATCAGTACATGAAAAGGTGCTTGACATCATTCATCATCACTGAAGTACAAATTAAGGCTGGGTGTGGTGGCCCACGCCTGTAATCCCAGCACTTTGAGAGACCAAGACCAGCAAATCACTTGAGGTCAGGAGTTTGAGACCAGCCTGGCCAACATGTTGAAACCCCATCTCTACAAAAAAATGCAAAAATTTTGTATATTTGTATACAAAAATGTACACACACACCTGTGGTCCCAGCTACTGGGGAGACTAAGGCACGGGAATCACTTGAACCTGGGAGGCAGAGGTTACAGTGAGCTGAGATTGCACCACTGCACTCCAGCCTGGGTGACAGAGCAAGATTCCATCTCAAAAAAAAAAAAAAAGTAGAAAAGAAAAAGAAATACAAATTAAAACCAAGACATGACATTGCTAACACTCACTAAAATGTCCAAAATAAACAAACTAGGCAACAATGTGGATGAATTCCCAAATAATTATGCTGAGTAAAAGAAGCCAGACACAAGAGATCACACTATATGATTACTTTCATGTAAAAGTATAGGAAAGACAAACCTAATCAATAGTGACAGGAAGCAAACCAATGGTTGCCTGAGACTGAGGTGGGAAGGAATTGACTGAAAAGGGCCATGAGGGAACTTTTAGGGGTGATGGAAATGTTCTACATCTTATTGCTGTGGTAGTTACACAGATGTGTTCATTTATCAAAACTTGTCACATGTACACTTAGAATGGGTATTTTTTATTCTATGCAAATTTTGTATAAAAAGAAGCAGATAATTATTTTGTTGTTCATAACAGAAGCAATATTAGCACTTACTGTTATCTAGATCTTTCCCAAGGTTTTGCAGCACTATGAGTTCCTTTAGTCACTCAGAGAATTAAGAAACGGGCATGGGTTGTTTTGATCTGATTGCGCATCACAATAGGAACTGACCTTTCTGTCTTCTGAGCTCTAACTTTGGATCTCATGTTTTGTTTTGCTCCTGGTGTGTAAGTCCTAGCTCTCCGATTTGGGCCTCCTTAAGGGTAGGGGCTTGGCACAGCTATCATAGTCCTTTGCTTAAAACTTTCTCCTCAGGTCATTTTACGAATGTAGTTCTAAGTTGAATGAATGCATGCCTGGAGAGCGATTGGGATGGTCTACTACAGAAAGTACTGCTTTTCCTATTAGTAGAGGTATTCAAGAAAAGGCTCCACAGCCATATATTAGGGATATTATAAAGTGATTTAAACATTAGATGATTGTTGGACTAGAGAAGTTCTCTCCCAGCCCTGATTATGTGAAAAGAAAACTTTAAAGTGGAGGAGGCATTCCTCCACAGAGGGGAAGTAAGTCTAAAAATTAGGAGGGACAGTGACCATTCTGACAATCCACCCACCATAGACAGAGTGGGATTCAGCCCTAAACCAGCAGAGTGGGTTATATGTCTATCACCAGGCATGTGGGGCTGAATCAGACGCAAGGGAAGGATATCATTTTGGAAATTTACAAGTCAGACATGAAATCTATAGAAGGCATTTCAGAAAGCACAGATTCATTTGAGAAGTTCCTGAAAAGAAAAGATGGGTGTTGGTGTGGGCAGAGGCTATCTGAGGATGCCAGCTTCACAGAATTGCCCTCTCACTCCACTCTGGGGCCAGGACTCCCCACTCCTGTGGTCTTCTCCCTAAGGTAAGCAAATATGAATTCAGCACTAGGTAAAACGGCCTGCACATCCTCTCACCAGACTCTTTTGCTTTATAATTATCATGATTACCTTCAAGCCAAAGTTTACTCATCTGTAAAATGAGGATAATAATAATTATAGAATCATTGTGAGTCTTTGATAAGATAATGCCTGTAAGTGTTTAGTACAGGCCATGGCTCATGGAAAGTACTTAGTAAATCCTGGCTATGATTATGGTTATGATTCTGTTGCTTGTTTCATCGTTAAACCATATGTCATTTACGCCAGACAGAAAAGGTGTGAATGCTACTTCCCAATCTCTGTACCATGCTCACAGCGAAACAGCCTGTGCCATCCACTAACATACCCGTAAACAATCTCTACTGCATTACAATCAGGAACTTAGGGAAAATGAACCTTTTTTCTTGTTAAGCTTTATCTGCAAAATCTCAAATAGTTTTTAGCTGTGTTCTTTTACATTCCAGTCAGCCTCATTTCCACATATGTACTCCCCTAGATTGAAAGTTCTTTGAGATTAGGCACCTGGTAAATTATGCCCACCACTGTTTCCCCAGGGCCTAGCAAGGTACTTAGCACCTAATAGGAGCTCAGTAGATATAAGTTGAATGAATATGATGCCCTTTCTAAAATCCTTCTATGCAAGTCCCACTATACTAGTCGCTGCCCTGCTATGTATGCAAAAATGAGTGAAAGGTTGATAGAGTCACTGTGATCATTCTGAGTAGTCATTTAATCTCTTTACAGCAGCTGGATGATTATTTCTCACCTATATGAAATTATTAAATAAACAAGAAGTAATTCATGCTTCATGTTCCATGTCCTCCATCATGAGGCCTCTTTACCAGTTTAGTTAGTAAAGGACAGCACCCTTTCCTCTCTACCTTTTGTCAAGAATTCTAAAGGCTTTAGAGAAAAATGACTCAGGAGGTGTAACAGCAGGACTCCTGGTGTTATTTATAAACTCGTCACTGGAAACTATTTCAGGATTTGCAGCAGCAAATCTCAAGCATTGTTTACCTTTCCCCACAATTCTGGAGTTTGAGTATACATGATAAAACAGCTAATGGCAAGTTACCCCACAAAGTAGCATTAGCTTCCTTTATCATCATCAGCCGTGTTTTTTCTTTTTTTACAAAAATGTGTAAATTGTAGTTTATCTCACCATAGAAGCATTTGATCAAATGGACTTTAATTATATTTTGGGTGACTACTAAGAATAATCGCCATTTCTTCATTACAAGGATTGTCCTACAAAATTACAGTAACGAGGATCAACCACAAATAGCATTTGGAATTAACTACCTTTAAATGCTAAATTTGCCTCCCAGCTTTGTAGATTTCCTATAAATGGATTTCTTTGGGACAGGATTTTTTCATGAGCATTGGCATTTAATGGATATTCCTTGACCCAAATGAATATGCATTAAGAGCATATTCATTTCCCAGGCTGCTTCTCACACATTTGTTTCCCTTTGTTTGGAATTCACAAAGCTTTTCATGTTTTGCCCATTCTTTCCCTCACTGCATAATGATTTTTAGTAGGTTATATTTTACAAGGTTTTGTGTCAAAAAAAAAAAATTGCGTCCCTTCACCAGGCAGTCAGTTAAAGAGGCTGCATTGAGCTGCCAAATGGGACACTTCCAGGTGACCAAGGAAGAAAAGCCTAGTTGCATAAATAAAATGAAAGTGTGTTAGAATATTTAGCTAACATTCACCTAATTTTTCACTGTTGTCAACTTCTAACTTTGTTTCATCCTCAAGGATTATGGTTTGAAGCAAGGATAATTCGCCTTGTTTCTGTCTTCCTTGCAGTTCTTCCCTCAGAACCTGATTTGGGGAAAACCTCACTAATATTTTGTAGCATCAGCCATGTGGGTTGTCATCTTTTTTGTAGCCAACTGCCTTACAAAAATGCATAGACACACTTATTTTAGATAAATCCATACTGTCTGACACATAAGCAAATGTGGAAAATAGGAGTCCAAAGGCTCTCACACTCAGATCTATTTTCTTCTTTGCCCAGAGCTGCCTCTAAAGAAATTCACATGACACCATCTTCATTTTTCTGAACATGATACATATTATTCATTAGCGTTTAAGCTCATATTTAATGCACATTTTCAGATGGGATTTTTTAGTAGTAAGACTTTTTTTTTTTTATCTAGTGTTACCCATGGTAGAGTTCCTTGTGACCTTGACACTGTGATATCTGGAAATGAAAAAAGCCCATTTTGGTTCAGGCTATTGGTCCCTCTAGCTATAATTCTACTTCAGACAGTGACCCCCAGAGGCATTCTGTGGAGGGCCGCTGCTACTTTGACATCACCCCTAAAATTGTTGGGCACACCCTCTCTAAAATAGTTTTATTTCTCTTTGTGACCCAGCATAGCTTAATCACTGTGAATTTATACTAGAGTCCTTTAAAGGGACAATTTTAGCCTGTCCTACTTGTTGGGAAGCATAGGGACAATTAACAGTATCCTGTAACTGGAGGGGCTTTTATAGGTTCCCAAGACTGATTCCAATTCCAAACAATGATACCAGTCCACAAGCGGACCTGCTTGTAGAGAAACACTTGTTGCTTCTGTTTTCGTTTGTTTTGTTTTCGTTTTTGTTTTGTCTCAGATCGAGTTAGTTTCCTATTCACAGCAAAAAATTCCCTTCAATCCCAAGCAAAGTCAGCCTTTTTGATTATTAGTATAGTTTCATCAAAGTTTCTTTGAGTAGGTAAAACATCCCCTTTTGCTTGCCTGTAATCTTTTTTTTTTTTTTTTTTTTGAGAAGGAGTCTTGCTCTATCGCCAGGCTGGAGTGTAGTGGCGCAATCTCGGCTCACTGTAATCTCCGCCTCCTGGGTTCAAGCGATTCTTCCGCCTCAACCTCCCAAGTAGCTGGGACTAAAGGCGGGCACCACCATGCCTGGCTATTTTTTGTATTTTTTAATAGAGACGAGGTTTCACCATGCTGGCCAGGATGTTCTCGATCTCTTGACCTCGTGATCCACCCACCTCGGCCTCCCCAAGCCTGTAATCTTTAAACCTTTTTAAAGGTTGTAAAGAATTAGTTACTCAAGACTTCTTCTTATAAAGCCAGGATTTCTTTTTCTCCTAGATTCTATGTGCTTAAGTGCTCTATGATTAAATGTGGGTGTTAGAAAATTAACAGCTTGGCCATGTGGAAGTGAAAATCACTGGTCAGAGGTGTGTGGATTCTCCCTTGTGACCTCCAGTTGGCCTCCAATGCCATAAGCGTTAACAATGGCTGACAAAATTGGAACTCCAGCTCCATTGTGTCACCTGGGCATCCCTGCAGTACTCCTGCCAAACAGCCCTGCTAAACTATTCAGATTTCAGATGGGAATTTAGTCAAAACAGCATGTTTATGTAATACTTTCCACTTGCCTAAGTTCGTTGTTTCTGCTTGCCAATGGAAGGGGAGGTGGGCATGAAGAGGTGGGGAAGATGCTTAAGTTCAAAAGTCATCTCTGCTAAAACTTGACTTCTGCTGCACTGTGGCTTTCTAACCTCCTTGTATTTATAGCTAGCTATCAAAAATCTGTCCATTTGAACATGATTATACTAAATTATGATTATTTTAAAGCTTTTATTATAAACTCTACACTGAAAATAATCTTGAGTGTTTTCAGATTTGAAAACCCATATGCACTGAATGTTCTCATAGTGTGCTCTGTCAGAAACAATATTTAATGATGTTTTCTCAGTGAGCATCATTCCCCAGGTGTGGAGAGAACTGCAGAAAGGCATTTACAAGGAGTCACGCTGGCTCAGATAGGTGAAGAAAGAACTTTATTGACATCAGACCATGAAAGGAGAGGTGGCAGTAAATTCTGTATAGACAAAGGTGAAAAAAATAAATTGAGACTGATAATATAAACATGAGTACAATTCAAAATAGAGTGGTAAGGAAGTGTAGATGTTTCTTTATAGCTATATATGTTTTTATACACACGCACACACAGAAAATTATAAACTCAAAGATGCTGAACCTAGAGTCATGTGGAAGGTGTGAGGTGGGTCAACGGAGAAATAGAGGGTAATATGGAGTATTGGTAGGTATTGAAGAAGTGCCACATTTTATACACATACAGACACATGCACACATATATACCTATATATGTTCTTTCTCTCTCCATACATACTACATATATATTTATATTCTTGCATATGTAAATACATATATGTAATTTGTATTTATTTTCTCCCAATATTCCTCATACCTACAGACCATGAACTATATACAGAGGGAAGGCACACTTCCTACCTGAAGCCCAGCCCTTATATTGGTGATCAGTGGGTTCAGTGCTCTTGATCGTTAGAGTAATCATGTATAAAATCATGGATGGGGACTTTGTGAGTCACTTAACTTTTGCAAAAAGCATATGAACATAATTGTTCTTTTAGAGTTTATTAGGTGGCTGATGGTAAAGTAATACAATTTTCTAAATAGTAAAATCATGAATCTCATGCATGTCAAAAATTTATTCAATTTATTAATAATGAGAATGTCATGAAGATGTTAAACCAATTTAAAGAGCATTTGAGAAACCAAGTCTATGCAACTTAACAAATATATATGAGGATAAAATTGCTGTGTGAGATAAAAACCGGTTAATGTCTTAGATACCAAAAAACTGTAACCTTTCAGATATCTGTTCTGTGGGACAAAATTCATTTTCATCTCTTTTAGACATCGGTAAGTTAACATGTAACTTCACTAAATCTGGGACCTTTAATCAACAGTAAGCAGTGAGTCAAAATAAGTACATTCAATAAATAATCTTTAGGTGAACCTGGCCCAGAATGACATTGAAAGAATGTACTTCCTACCTTTTTGCTTTATTTTTAAGTCATGAATAATTTTTATTAGAGTGGTGAAAGTTATAAGAACATATTGAGTAGTATATAATGGTGTTTGGATCTCAACTTGTATACTGCTATATGTTTACATGTTTTTGGTAAGGAGTACTGACTTGTCATTCTCCAATGCAGAAGCTGAAAGTAGAAGCCCCAGAAAGTGGGATTTACTTACCATAAGTTACTGTAGAAAAGGAGAATGGAGTCAATCTTTATTTCTACTTTTGTCCCATTACACATTAAGAATTTTTTCATTTACCCATTCAGTGATTCAACAAGCATCTGTTAAGTATCCACTATGTGCCAGGCACTGAGGATTGGGGTGAAAAAACCCCTGCTTTTAAGGAGCTTACATTCTAGCAGAAAAGACAGACTACAAATAATAAAACCCTGGTAATGTTGGTTCAACTGGTAGAAAGTGCTATGAAAAAAGAAAAAAAAAACAGCGTCAGGATAAGGGAGATAATGAGTGACCACATAGATTGAATGGTCAGGAAGTCCCAGGAGGACTGGCAGGCCTGCGGAGTGTGGCCCAGCCACAGTGATGGGCTCAGTGTCAGGTAGGGCTGCCATTCATCTTCTGCCCACTGTATGATGTAATTCAAGTCTTTATTTCATGGTCCAGGATACCTCCAACCCAAGTTTCCATCTCCTTGTCATAAAGTAGAGTAGGGGTGGGAGATCAGAACTACAAACAAAGCAAGTCATGCAAATGGTTTCCTACTGGGGAAAAGGCAGATTTCCTCAAATAGGGCAGTGAAAGAAGGTACAGTGCATGGATTTCAGATCAGAGACACCTGGGTTTGAATCCTATGTCTACCACTTATTATTGTATGGCACTAGACAAGTTACTGAGATTTATTTTCCATCTGTTAAAGACACATGAAGATCCACCCTCATGGGGCAAATTCAATGAAATAATCTCCAGAAAGCCCGCAGTACACAGAAAGCACCAACAAATAGTCACTATTATCCTTGCGATTCCTCTGTATGGGGAGTCTGTAGTATCATCTTCATGCGGTACTGATTAACTAGTCTTAGTTATTGCTGCCACACAGTTTTACAACCTTACAGAGAGATGACTCATTATCACACAGTTCAGATACCCTGCAACCTGCAAGTCCACTAGAGGTGTTGGTGTTGACCTAAACTATGTGGTCAAAATTATCCCCATAGCTAAGCCAAGGTTTCCAAAGAGATAGAAGATATGTGAGCTTAGTGGCATGCCTAAAACTTTTTAGCCCACTGGCCCAAGCTTGGAGATTCTTGGGTGGCTTAAGAGTTTAAAAACTAAAAGTAGAATACTTTTGATGGATTTTTGATTGAGGATTATTTATTTATTTTTATTATTATTATTATTATTATTTTACTTTCTGGTCCTATCCTGTCTTTTGTTTTCATTTCCTTTTTTCCCCCTCTTATGAGTTGAGTTATTTTCTCTTCTAGGGAGCTATGTGTTAGGAAGCTGTTAATGAACTGCTTTTGGGTCTAATTTTCAATAAGATTTAATACAGTAGGGATTAAACTACCCCCTTGAAAAGAGAAATTAAGTGTCTGCAAATCCCATGGATTGATTTTCTAATTGTTTTGGTAATAATGTGTTTTTTTTTCATTTGATAATGTTGCTGAAAATAATAATTTTAATTAAATTTTAAATGTATTTTTAGTATTTTGAGGATTCTTGAGGGACTAAGTTTTCTTGCAGGGAATATGTTAAGACCATAACATTCTTCCCTAACCTCATAATTATTATGATCAGGGGAATGTCTATAATACATTCCATGGCAATTAAATTGCATACCCCAGACTGTTCAAGATGTGTTTATAAAGGAGAAATGGCTTTCCCACAGCTGCTTGCCTGTGAATGCATCCTTCATACAGCAGCCAGTGTATGAACTAAAATAACAGACTTGAATTTAAACTTTCAGAGCTTTCGAATGTCTTTCAAAAACTTCTCGTAACACAAATTGCTTAATTTGTGTACATGAAAACTCACTGATTATATATGAATGAGAGTCAACCTACAATAAGGGGGACTTTGAGAATCTTCGTGTATGTGCCCACCCATCTCTTCAGGAATTAGCAGGTATTCAGTCTTGTTCCAACATTCTGCACAAGCCACAGTCATTAGTGAGAGCACCCTGTGAAGACTGAAATCTGCTGTGAACAGTATGGGGCAGCTCGGGTATTTTTTATAATATTCATTGGATGGTCTTTGCCTAGTCACACAGCTGGAAGATATTTTCTGTAAGATAAGTGTTTACAAAAAAAAAAAAAAAAAAAAAGATTTATAGAGAGGAAGAAGGGGTAAGGGAAGGAGGAAGAGGGAAAATAATCCAAACCCGGGTCAAGGCAGTCATATAGACTAGAATCACAGACCAGCTGTTCCATCTTTAAAAGTAGTCATCACAGCCTTAATTTACTAAATTAGAATTTTCAATCCTCCAAGTTGTAATGAATTGATCATGATGCTGTTGATATAGATTGGCTCATCTTTGTGGCTATATAACAACTATAATAAAAAATTGAGTACCTACTAATCCTCACAAGCATCTTGGAAGTTGGATATCATTAGCCCTGTTTCATGATTGAGGAAACTAAAGTTGAATGGCTTTACACCATTCTTTCAAAGTCACCCAGTTTTTAAGCAGAAGAATTTGAATTTGAACCCAGCCCTACCTGCCTCTAAACCCCATATTCTCTCAGCTGTACCTCTCTGCCTAGGTGTATCTAACCCTTGGCTGACATGCTGAAGGATATCTCTTCACATTCTTAAACTCCAAACCTCCCTTGGAAATAATTTTCTAACAGTGAAACTGCCCTAATAATGCTGTAGTTTGCTTCCAGGGGAGAATATTAGCCTTCAGAGCAGACTCCTGCTACCAGATTTCCATTTCATAAAACCATTTTATGACTCCCTCTTCAGAGCTCATATACCTGTCAGAAGATCCTGTGCAATTTATCCCTGGGGGATAGTTAACATTGCCCCCAACCCACTCACCCTGCGATGTCAGGTGCTCTCAGAAACGGAAGTGCAGGATCTCCCTCAGGGCCCATCTTGTAGATCAGTAGCTGTCACTGATAAAATGTCTCCTGGAAACTGCAGAGACAAAGTTGCAAGCCAGCCAACAGGCCCACCCTGGTATCTCCTGCGGTTACCAGCATTCTCACTCGTGATAGAAGATTGTTTGGAGTTGTTTTAGTTTTGTAGAATGTTCATGGGAACTTAGATAATATCTGAGGAAATGCCTTCTTTAAGTCACTAGTCTAAAGGAAAGCAGCCAAATTCCTTCAGTCTGAGAATTTTGGAGCCCTGAAGAGGGCATGGACAAATATTTTTCTTGCCTCTATTTTTTTTAATAGGGAATTTGGAGCCTTTTTCTGTCGACCACCATGCAGTGTCTTTAAGAAGCTCTGACTGGGAAGGAAACAGCCCCCACATGTTCCATGCTCTGTCTGCTGGAATTAAATGTCCCTTACTGTTTCCTGACATCCACAATTCTAATTCATCCTCCATGCACCCTCAGTGACTTCTGTTCTTTGAAGGTTTTGACTCTGTCCTTAACTTGTACATGAATTTGACATTCACCTGATACTCTCTGGGGTCAGAGAGCATGTATTCCCCACCAGCTTCAACTAATTCTAAAATGTCACAGTTTCTGTTAAAATGTTTCTAGCTACTATCAGAGTAAACATACAGATTTGTCTCCCCCCTGGGTGTGCTGTGAGTTCATGGCATAAACTATCTTCTGGTTTTAAAATGGACATCTGGCTTTTCTACTGGGAAGTGTGGTTATCTATGCCTTTTGGAGGTCAAGATGTCATCATCTGGCTCTGGTCCCTCTTACCTCTCCCCCAGACTGGACCTCTTCTCCAGCTGTATACTCACCTTCATGGTTGTTCACACAATTTCTCCTTCATGTTTTTCGGAGCATCTCTCTAAGGCACAGCTCTTGTCACCTCACCTTCCTATTCATCCTCCCACCACGATGGCTCCACATTTACGAACTACATTCAGTCTATTTTCAGCCTTACATTCAGGACCTTCCACAGGTGATTGCCAACTTTATCTGCCAATAATTAGCCCAAGTTACCGCCCAGTATCAACCAAACTGGAATGCTCACATGTTCTCTTCATCTGGAATAATACCTGTGCCCTTATTTTTCTGTTGACAGCATAAGTACTCCACCCCAGAGCAAGGGGTTTATAGGGGTAGATAGGAGAAAACTCTCGTACGAAGTTTTAAGAACTTAGGTTGGGCTTATAGAAAATCTAGACGGCATCCTGGAGAAATGGAGGGCTCAAAAACCATGGCAGCCTCCAATCCACAAGACAGGAAGTAGGGGATTAGAAGAGGGAAATCCTAACAATGTGATTACCAGAAACACTTAGAAACATCCCTCCCCTTCTGAAAAAGAGTTATTGGATATAGCAATAATTGTCTTCTTATAATACATGACTTAGCAGGAGGCGAAGTAAGGGAATTCCTCAGAGGTAAGAAATAATAGAAATAATGAAAATCTATAGAAATAAGAAAACCCTGGGGCCTGGCATTTGTCTACTAATCCCTGTTTGCCTAGAGCATTGGTTTTAATGAGCAGTGAGTGCATCTAGGACAAGTACAAAATTTGGGGCCCGCTAGTGTACTTTATAAGATATTGATTAACTTTAGACTTATTAAGATAAATGTGTAACCTAATAACTTCCAAGATCTCCACTGACAGAATTAAAATAAAGCATGTAACTTCCAAGCTAATAGAGTTGGGGGGGGGGAAAAGGAATGAGAGGAGGGGAAAAAATCAACCCAAAAGAAGGCAAGAAAGAAAGGGAAAAAAGAAACCTAGAAAACACAATAAACAAATAGGAGCAAAAACTAGATAGTATAAATAAATCCAGTTTAACAATAATCACAGTCTGCATAAATGGATTATACTCTCCAGTTAACAATCAAAGATTATTAGACTAGATTTTTAAAATTCAATTCTAAACTATTCATAAGAGAAACTCCCAAAAGTAGGAGACAGGGAAAGCCTAGAAGTAAAACGATGGGAAAGGACATACCTGGGTAATACTCTTCAAAAAGAAGCAGGTGTGGCTATATTAAATATTAGGGAAAACTAGACATCCAGAACAAAAAGTGCTACTATAGATGAATTTTCAATTTACTGGGATATATAATTTTAAATTTATATACCCCTAACAGCATAACTTTGAAATATATAGAAAAGAAATTACTGGAACTACAACTACAATATATTCAAAAATCACAAGGGGACATTTTCACACATCTCTCTCAAAACTGATGGGTCAAATAGAAAATAAATCAGTAAGGAGTTAAAAGGTTTGAAGAACACAATTAAGAAGCTTGATCTAATGGACTTACACAGAACACTGAAAGCACATTCTCTTCAAATACACATGCAACATTTACAAAATGCATCATATAATATAGGCCGTAGAGCAAACATCAACAAAATTCAAAGAATCTCTATCATATAGCCAACATTCTCTAACAGTTAAATTAGAAATCAATAATGAAAAAAATAACTTAGAAAATGTTATACTTTTGAAAATTAAAAAAACACATTCTAACTGATGAGTCAGGGAAAAAAGTCAAACTAGAAATTAATAAAATATTTCAAACTGAATGGTCATGAAACGACTAATTGGAACTGGTGGAATACAGCTAAAGCAGTATTGAGGGAAGATTATAGCCTTACCGCTTACGCTATAGACAAAGCACGTCTGCAAAGTAATAAACTGAGTATTTAACTCCAAAAGTTAGAAAAAGAAAAGCAAATAAATCCAAAGAAAGGTGGAGTAAAATAATATAAGCATAATATAAACTTATGAGCAGAAATCAATGAAAGAATAACTACTAAATAATAGAAAGTATCCAAAAAATGAAAGTCATCTTTTCTTTTTCTTTAAAACACTAATAAAACTGAGAAACTGCAAGCAAGATTAAAAAAAGAGATGACACTGATAATCAACATCAAGAATGAAAAAGAGGGCATTGCTATAGGTGCTGCAGACATCAACTAAAATTAAAAACAGGATATTACTGACAACTTCATACCATTATTTTGAGCATTTGGGCAAAACTCACAAATTCCTAGACAAATGTAATTTCCATAATTAATTCAAGAATAAATAGAAAACCTGAATAGCCTAATAACCATGAAAGAAATTGAATCATTAGTTAAAATTGTTATCATAAAGCATCAGACTTTGATGGCTTTGTTAAAAGTTCTACAAAATAACCAGGAAATAAATAATTCTAATCTTACACAAACTATCCCAGAATGTAAAAAAGGAAGGAAAACCATGTTATGAATCAGATACATCCTTGATACTAAAACTGGAGAGCCACAGACAGAAAATCTAGGTTTTTCAAAATGTAAATTTATAATAGCAACAAAAAATATAAGCCATCAAACAAAGAAAACTAACAAAAGATATGTAAAACTGTTATAAAACTTTAAAGACATTGCAGAAGACAAATAGAAACATGTATCAACACACCGTTTTCATGGATAAGAACACAATATTCTAATAAAAAGATGTTAGGTTTTCCCACAATTTAAAATTAATTATTAGCACAATTCTAATCAAAATCCAAAAATACTTTTGGAGAATTTTTAAATAATTCTAAAATTTATCTGAAAGTGCAAATGGTTCCGAATAATCAAAAACACTCCTGAAGAAGAAGGAAGAGAAAGTGAGGGAACTTGACCTAACAGATAGCAAAGATTCTAAAGCAATAGCAATTAAGATAGTGTGGCATTGTTGCAGAGATAGACAAATAGACCACTGAAACAATTAGAAAGCCCCAAAATAAGCATATAAGGAAACTTAGTATGGCAAAATCAGTACCACAGATCAGTGGGGAAAAAGGATGTACTACTAATCAATAAATGTTCTGGACAATGGAAAACTGAAAATAGAATCCTACCTCACACCCTATGCAACAATTATTTCCTATTCTAGATGGGTGGATAACTTAAAAATGAAAATGAAATCTTTTTACAAATTTAAAATAGAATATCAGAGAATATCTTTATAATATTAGGATAAGGAAGGACTTATTAAGACATAAAAGGTACAAATCTTACAGGAAAAGATTCATAAATCCAACTACATTAAAAGTAAGAACACTTATTCATCCAAACACACACTAAACAGGGTAAAGAGATCAGCCACAAACTGGGGAACTACTAACAGAAGAGTAGTATCTAAATTTTGCCAAGAACTCTTACAGACAAATCCATTGAAAAATGGGCAAAATACATGAATAAGAACTTCACAAAAGAGGAAACATACATAAATGACCAAAAAGTCCATAGGTAAAAACATGCTTAATCTCACAGTTAGGCTCACTTTTAAAACTGAGAATGAGCTAACATTTCACACTCACCAAATTTACAAAAATTAGTTTGACAGTGTCAAGTGCTGTAGACTATGTGAAGTAAGAGAAGGACTTATATACTAACAATGTGAGTGTAAATTGAAAAGGAAAACATTTTGGAATTGCATGGTAAAATTAAGCATACACATACTCTATAGCCCAGCAAGCCATTTCTACATTCAAAACCTCAAGAATGTTGATAACAGCATGTAATAGAAAACTGAAAACAACCTAAATGACCATTGTTGGTAAAAATGGATAATAACTACAAAGAGGTAATATACTGCAATAAAACATGAAAATACTACTGCTGTCCACAACAGCATAGATAAATCTTATATATGTTTGAGTGGAAAAAACAAGCTGAAGAAATCTATCTGGAGGATATGGTTCAAAAGTAGGCAATATTAAACTGTATATCTGTACATGTATAATACAGATATATATACAGTCATATACATATATGTGGTAAAGTATGAAGTGGTAAGACTGTAGAAAAGCAAGGAGTGACTAACAAGCAAGGCAGGATAGTGGGTACCTCTGGAGGGAGGAAAAGATCTGCAATGGGCAGGGGTGTCATAAATAGGTTTCCAAGATACTGGTAATATCATTCTTGCATTGAATTATGAACATGAATGGACTTATTATTGTCACCCTTTATAATATACATTTATGTTTTCTACAATCTTATGTGTGTATGGTGTATTTCACAATAAAATAGTCAACCAATCAATCAAGTTAGCTAGAGGCTAAAGAACTGCAACTAGAATCCATAAGATGGGCCTAGTAGGTTTTCAAGGATAAATAACAGACAGTGAAGTTTCCCTGAGGCTGTGATCCATGACTGAAACCAGCAAAAAGCTTTGCAGTTGAATGAGAGGGAAGCTTTGAAGTGGGGCAGAGACTCCTGCTGATGCCCTTGGAGGTTGCTGGGAATGTTATGACTATAGGAAGTAAATGGATGATTTGAGAAGGAAAACTTGAACAAACGGGTATATTGACTTTCTTTTGCATCCAGGAAAGTACATAATTTGCAAACATGCAGATACAAAGAAGATACTGTCTTTTTATAAATATGAGGCATTTGTCTCAGTTACTTATACAAATAAAAGTGTATTTTCCCACATCACAGGAAATCCAGAAGAAGGCAGTGCAGAGCTTGTTGAGAGGGTTAGCAGAATTGTCCAAATGCAGGCTCCACTTGCCACTCTGCCATTTTTAGTTTAGGGGCTTATTGCCCTATGTAGCTCCAAAGTTCTTATCTGCCTTGAATGCAGCATTCGGGGTATTTTCCCAACTCTTTGTCAACAAAGTTAAAGGCTTTTCTAGAACTCTCCCACAGCCTGCTACTCACATCATAGCCATCAAAATGGTGCCACATTTTCTTGCTGCAAGAGAGCCTGGGAAAGTACTTATTTTGCCGTTGCAGACTGTATAGTAGGAGCAGGCAAAAGTGAAGAGGGAGAAGTGTGTATTCAACGGTGTCTGTCAAAATACTCCACTAAGAATTCTTCTTTTTCCCCCAGGGGCCAGTCTACTTGATGACTTATACAAGTATTTCTTCTTCCATCACTCCCATGGAGACACCATGACTGTCATGGATCCAAAGCAGATGAATGTTGCTGCTGCTGTTTGGGCTGTTGTCTCTTACGTTGTTGCAGACATGGAAGAAATGCTGCCTAGGTCCTAGAAACAGCAAGAAAGAAACATTTTCATGCTTCTGGTGAGGAATCCTGGGTCTGCAACTTTGGAAAACCCCTCTTCACATAACAATTTCATCTAACTCATCTTCAAAGCACAACTCTGTTTTATGCTTTCTGTTATTATCTTTCTGATACTTTCCAAATTCTCTGATTTTAGAAGAAGGAATCATTCTCCCCTGCCTGCCACCACATAGAATCAACATATGGTAGGAATCACAGTGGGGGCATTTCTTTATATCACTTCTTAAAAATATTGTTTCCACTTTAAAACTAAAAACTTAATAAACTTTTGGAAGATCTCATATTTTTATGTGTTCATTTATTAACATTAAATATGAAAATATGATTTATATTTATTGAAGGAGTAGAATTACTCAATTTTAGTATGATCTTAATTGAATATATAGAGGCATTTGGCTTTCCAATTTGTATATTTTTATATTATGTGAATTTTAAGATGAGCTTTGAAATTTTTTAATTTACAGGAAAAAGGATATTATCATTTGGGGAAAAAATCAAGAATGTATAATTAATTGCCTTATTAAAGATAAGTATTAGAGTCTGTCACTAGATAAATAATGCTATTTTGCGTTTATGTTTTGTATATTTTACACAACATTACCATGAAGTTGGGACGTATTCATAATTTGCTGATGACATGGTTGGACCTCAGAGAGGCCAAATAATATTTAGAGAGTCCTCTAGAACAAAAACAGTAATCCCCATCCTCTCTGGAGCCAATTTCTACTATTGTTCCTCACACACCATCTAATATTCAATGAAAAATTACAAGACACACCAAAAAAAACAAGAAAAAAATAAACTTATTGTCAAGAGATAAAGCAATTAAGAGAACCAGACTAAGAGATGACCTAGAAGTTTGAATGATCAGAGGAGTTTAACCTAACTGATGATTATGTTAAAGGTCTAATAAGAAAAATGGACTGTACACATGAACAGAAGAAGAATTTCAGTCAAATTGGAAACCATAAAATGAAGTCAAATACAAATGTTAAAAAACTGCAATGTCAGATATGCAAAATATTTTTGTCAGACTCAGCCAATTGAACAAGGCTGCAGAGAGCATCGGTGTAATTGAATATAAGCCAATAGAAATTATCCAAAAAGAGAAGAAAGAGCAAAGGAGAAAAAATGCCAGAGTGAATCATCCAAGAATTGTTATACAGTATCAAGTTGTCTAGTATGTGTGTAACTGGATTTTCAGAGACGACTAGCATCAATTGTATTAATGATAGTAAAACAATTGAAAGAGTAGCATCTTTCATTTCTGATGAAGTATCACACTAGTACTCTGACTAACCCTTACACTGAGATGACAAAAATGCTAGATAATTTTTGAGAAACACCTTATTAAATATACGAATAAACTGATTAACAAGTGAAAAATATTAGACAAAAGACTAAGTATCGAAAGACTATATACCAAGAGATACATAGAATATTTTTTTTGCTTTTTAAATGTTTTTTAAACTTATAAATACACACACACACACACACACACACACACACACCCAGAGGTGTGTGTGTGTGTGTGTATTTTTTTTTTTTTTTTTTTTTGAGACCAGGTCTAACTCTGTTGCCCAGGCTGGAGTGCAGTGGTGCAGTCTTGGTTCACTGCAACCTCTACCTCCCAGGCTCAGGTGATCCTCCCACGTCAGCTCCTGAGTAGTTGGGACCAGAGGTGTCCACCACTATGCCTGGCTATTTTTTTTTCTATTTGTTTGTTTTTGTTTGTAGAGATGGAATTTTGCCACATTGCCCAGGCTGATCTTGAACTTCTGGACTCAAGCAATCAGCCTGCCTCAGCTTCCCAAAGTGCTGGGATTACAGGCATGAGCCACTGCCCTCAGCCTTTAAAATATATATATATATATATACACACACACACACACACACGCACATTTATATGTATACTATATATATGTAATATACATATATACATATGTATATACATACATAATTCCAATAGCTTTTGAGGTACAAATGGTTTTTGGTTACATGGATGAATCGTATAGTGGTAAAGTCTGAGATTTTAGTGCTCCCCCTCACCCAGCTAATGTACAATGTATCCAATATGTAGTTTTTTATTCCTCACCTCCCTCTCACCCTCACTGCTTCTGAGTCTCCAATGCCCATTATACCACTCTGTATGCCTTTGTATACCCATAGCTAGCTCCCACTTATAAGTGAGAACATACAATATTTGATTTTCCATTCCTGAGTTAATTAACTTAGAATAATGGCTTCCAGCTCCATCCAAGTTGCTGCAAAAGCATTTCATTCTTGTTTATAGCTTATGCAGCAGTGTTCCATGGTGTATGTATACCACATTTTCTTCATCCACTCATCAGTTGATGGGCAGTTAGGTTAGTTCTATACCTATTTAACTGTGAATTGTGCTGCAATAAACATATGCATCCCAGTGTCTTTTGAGATAATGACTTCTTTTCCTTTGGGTAGATACCCAGTAATGGGGTTGTTGGATAGAATGGTAGAAATACTTTCAGTTTTGGGGAAATCTCTGTACTGTTTCCGTAGAGGTTGCACTAATTTACATTCCTACCAGCAGTGTATCATCACTCCCTTCTTACCACATCCAGTCAACATCTATTGTTTTTTGACTTTATAACAATGGCCATTCAGGGGCCAGGCATGGTGGCTCATGCCTGTAATCCCAGAACTTTCAGAAGGCAAGGCAGGATTGCTTCAGTTCAGGAGTTCAAGATCAGCCTGGACAATATTGTGAGACCTTTTCTGTACAAAAAATAACCATAAAAAATAAAATAGCTAGGCATGGTGGCATGCATCTGTGGTCCAAGCTACTTGGGAAGCTGAGGTGGGATGATCTCTTGAGCCCAGGAGGTCGAGGTGGCAGTGACCTATAATCATGCCACTGCACTCCATCCTCGGTGACAGCAAGACCCTGTCTCAATAATAATGGCCATTCTGGCTGGAGTAAGGTGGTATCTCATCATTTTAATTCTCATTTCCTTGATGATTAGTGATGTTGGCATTTTTTAAATAAGTTTGTTGGTCATTTGGAGATAAACGGAACATTGAACAAGCTTTCTCTTGAGAAAGTTTAAGGAATTTAAGTTTATCACTTAGAGATTCAGAGTTTACCACTTACCATTTAGAGATCAGGAGATTGTAGACAATCCCAGATTCTGCCACATTAAGGATACTATAGAACTCCAACAAAAATGAGACCCCCCAAAATATTATACCTCAATACAGTGGTGAACAAAAATAACTCTCAGGTCTGCAAGGAAAGTTACCATGATTAAGTAAAAGCTAAGTAGACAGTCTGAGGAAATAACCACTTACAAAGTTACAAAAAATATTAATTCACAACCAAAAGAGGAAAAAAAGGAATCATAGCATTCTGAGCAAGAGCAAACAAACAAACAAAAAAGATAAAGAATTAACCCACAGTGTCCTCCAATATTGGAATTTTTAGGTTAACAATTATTTAAACAATGTCCCTCGTTTCAAAGAAGTAAAAGAAGAGTTTAAAAGTAGAATAGAGAGCATGGGACTATAAAAAAAATAACCAAGCATATTGTAGAAAGAACCAAATAGAACTTTAGGGAATGTAAATTATACTAAGTGAAATTTTAAAATTAGGGGACAAATTTAATCAATTTAATAAGAGAATTCATAAAGTGCAAGATGGTAGTGATGAAATTTACGAGAATTTAGCACAGAAAGACAATGGAAAACAAATGAAAGGTTAAGAAATATTAAGGATAGAGTTATATTGTCTAATGTGTTTGATCAGGGTTTTGGGGGAAAAAATGGGGCAAACAATTATCTGAAGATATAATAAATCAAAATTTTCCAGAAATAATGAGATACACAAAATCATGAAACCAGTGAATCCTAAACAGAATAAATAAAAAGACATATTTTAGAGAAACTACAGACCAGAAGACACAAAAGAGCTCTGTGAAGTAACAGAGAACAGATGGACTATTTTAAAAGGAGCAATTGGACTTTTAGCTAACTTCGTAACAGCAACAATGTAAGCCAGAAGACAGTGGAATAAGATCTTCCACATGCTGAGAGACAACAGTTATCAACCTAACAACTCTGTGCTCAGGGAAAATATCTTTTAAAAACAAGGACAAAGTAAGGATATTTTTCAGATTAAAAAGTGAAAGAATTTACTACCAGCAGGTCTTCACTAAAGGAAATTAGAAAAAGTGTCCTCTAGAGAAAATTAAATGATTGTAGACACTAATATACAAGAAGTGAGGAGATTGGCTCCAGGCCAAAATCAAAATCTATGTGTGATTTTCCAGGTCTGACTTTAAGCATTACAAAGGCTTTGTCTGGCAGGCCTATTGGAAGAAAGTTGCCCTCTTAATATGGTTTGGTTGTGTCCCCACCCAAATGTCATCTTGAATTCCCATGTGTTGTGGGAGGGACCTAGTGGGAAGTAACTGAATCATGGGGGTAGGTCTTTCCTGTGCTGTTCTCGTGATAGTGAATACGTCTCATGAGATCTGATGGTTTTGTAAAGGAGAGCTTCTCTGCACAAGCTCTCTTCTCTTGTCTGCCACCATGTGAGACATGCCTTTCACCTTCAGCCATGATTGTGAGGCCTCCCCAGCTATGTAGAACTGTGAGTCTATTAAACCTCTTTTTCCTTATACATTACCCGGTCTCAGATATGTCTTTATCAGCAGCATGTAAATAGACTAATACAGTTCCCCACAGCAGACTTAGTGCTCTGCCAGTGGATTACGGTTTTCCAGAAGGAGTTGCAGTCAAGGACTCAGGCCCCCTAGGGCAGCCACCCATTCCTCACCCAAACACCTCCATTCAAGGCCTCCTTATCTTATGACCAACACACTTTCTTCCACTCTAACCCAGTACTTTCCTAGTTCTAGCCTTCCCCTGCTCCCTCCTGTCAGTCCACTGGACCATAAAAATGTCAGGAGTCCTTAGTTTAGGGCTCTTTGGTAGTGGGATGATTTTCCCTGTCTGAGCTGATTCATCTGACCCTTGCCTACTGCCATTCCCGGGGGGGGGGAAAATGAAACGTCAGGAAGCCAGTGCTTATTTTTGCCTCTCGTTTACACTATCTCTGTAAGTGATTAACTCTTGATTGTTACTTTCAGTTTGGCTCATTGTTCTGACTGACCACCTAAGCCTGGCAGCTGGACAGAAATTAAGAGCAAAGAAAGTGATAACTGTTTTAAACAAACATGGAATAAATAAAAGCCACAATAATAAGATGGTATTTGAAAAGAAAACAAGATAAGAAGGTATTTCACTGGAATAGTATGTGAATAAGAAGTGAAGTTACTGGAATTAGTGTTCTAAGGAATTTTGCCTTTGCAAAATTATAACAGTAAGAAAAATCTGCCTAGTTGACTCCATCTTGCTTCTAACCTCCAAGCTGTCCTTGGTCATTCCTGAATATAAGCCAAGCTAACTTTGGGAGGAATTTAGTTTACAGTTTAACTTAGAAGCAAGAATGATAATAGTCCCTCCCTGTAACTAATCCCCTCCCTGTTCAAGGGCTGAAACTGCCTTTGTAAAACTAATGAAAGGCCACAAGATTAGGATTATGGGAGAGGCCCAAGTTCTGCTAAAATGTAGGCATAGTTTCTATAATTCCTTACTGCTCAGAAGTCGTGTGGCCAGAAGTCCCAAGATTTATAACTTCCCCAGTTGCTTCTATAAATAACATCACTATTGTAGTATCTACGACTGGTTTTTGTTGTTGTTGTTGTTGTTTAGGTGTTTTTCAGAGTGATCCCACCTGGACTCATGTCTCAGTTCATCCTGTGGCTCTGCCCAAAGGTGGCCTTACTGCACAAGGACTGTCTTCCAACACCCCTGTTGTGGCATCCCCAACCAATCAGCTGCACCCATTCCCTAGT
Organism: Ateles fusciceps; assembly: GCA_036589455.1. Classification (NCBI taxonomy): domain Eukaryota; kingdom Metazoa; phylum Chordata; class Mammalia; order Primates; family Atelidae; genus Ateles; species Ateles fusciceps. Next base: position 1,275,910 of record JAZHEH010001510.1, read on the forward strand.
CCACTGCCCTCCAAACTGTCCATAAAAATCCTAACCTCCAACCTTTCAGGGAGACTGATTTGAGTAATAACTCCACTTCTTCTACATAGCTGGCCTCATGTCAGCTAAACTCTTTCTTTACTACAATGCCATGGTCTCAGAGAATTGATTTTTTCTGTGCAGTGGGCAGAAAGAATATATTTAGGAGCTCATATGGGATCCACCTTTGTGGGTGCCTGCTTGCAGTTCATCAGTCCCCCACAGGTCCGACTGACCTGGAGGTGAGCTCTGGTGGCCACTTATTTCTCTGAAACTGAGGATCTCTGCCAATGTCCCTCTGCCGCTGTCCCTGCCAATGAGGCACTGTCAACCCATAGTGCCTGGGCCTAACTGCCATGTAGATAGAGTTTCTGGAAGTCACCTTTAAACTGATCTGATGAGTATTCTAAGTGCAACCAACATCCCCTTCCTTTTCCTGACTTACTTGGCCCCTTTTGTGGGTGCCAGTTAGCCTTTTCTGTGGGTTCACTTGCATGGCTCTAGAAAAGAATAAAGATATTGTCTAACTTTAGGCTTTGCTAAGTTAAATATGAAACTGAAATTTTCTGGCCAGGTGCAGTAACTTATGCCTGTAATCCCAGTACTTTGAGAGGCCTAGGCAGGTGGATCACTTGAGGTCAGGAGTTTAAGACTAACCTGGCCAACATGGCAAAACCCCATCTCTACTAAAAATACACACAAAAAATTAAGCGTGGTGGTGTGCACTTGTAGTCCCAGCTACTCAGGAAGCTGAGGCACACAAATCACTTGAACCCAGGAGGTGGAGGTTGCAGTGAGCTGAGATTGTGCCATTGCACTCCAGCCTGGGTGACAGTGGGAGGCTCCATCTCAAAAAATACATAAAAAAAGAAAGTTAAATTTTCTAACGTAACCACAAAAAAGAGAGATAAAGTGCACAACAATAAAACAGCCTCCCCCATTAAATAGAATGAGGGAAAAAAGGCTTTAAAATTTTGATATCATATTCTGTGACCACAATGCCACTAATCAACTAAAAACATATATAAATTTGGAAAATAAGAAATGACTCAATGAAATAAATTACTTAGTAAATAAATAAATTACTTAGTAGTTTATGAGTCTGATATGGCTTGGCTGTGTCCCCACCCAAATCTTATCTTGCATTGTAGCTCCCATAATTCCCACATATCATGGGAGGGACCCAGTGGGAAGTAATTGAATCATGGGGATGGGTCTTTCCCATGCTGTCCTCATGATAGTGAAGAAGTCTCATGAAATATGATGGTTTTTTAAAAGTGAGCTCTCTACACAAGCTCTCTTGCCTGCTGTCATGCAAGATGTGACTTTACTCCTCATTCACCTTCAGCCATAATTGTGAGGCCTCTGCAGCCATGTAAAACTGTGAGGCAATTAAACTTCTTTCCTTTATAAATTACGCAGTCTCAGGTATGTGTTTATTTGCAGAGTGAGAACAGACTAATACAGAGTCACAGAAAGAATTATAATTAAAATTAAAACATGTACAACTCAATAATAGCACAGACACAGACAACATTTTCATATCAAAACTTTCAGGATGCAGGTAAGCAGTTTCTTAGAGACAAAGTTACAGTTCAAATGATAAAAAAAAAAAAATTTTTAATGAGCTAAAAATCCCAAAGAAAGAATTAGGGATTATTGTTTATTTCCTAACTCTTTGGGTTTATTCTGCTATTCTTTTTTCTTCTCCAATTAGGAAATTGCAGAATAAACCCAAGAAAGAATTAGAGAATAAACAATAAATATGAGTAGAAGTATGTAAAACAGATCACAAGCATTCAATAGAAAGGATCAACAAAGCCAAAGAGTTGGCTCTTTCAAAATACTGAAAATTACTTATGAAAAGCTTTATGCCAATAATTTGGAACCTTGAATAAATGGACCAACTTTTAGAAAAAAATGTAAATAACTTAAATGAGTTGATGAATAAACAATATAATAATAGCTCTAGAAACATTAAATAAATTAAATCACTGGTTTAAAATGTACCCTCCACCACTCAAATTCTTTAGACCAAACAGTTTTATAAGCAAGTTCTCCCCAACTTTAAATAAACAATTTCAATTTTACAAAATTATTTTATAGTATAGAAGAGGGATTAATTCTAAGCTCATTTTATGAGACTAGTACAATCTTAATACCAAAATCTAATTAAACACACTTTGGAAAAATCACAAGCCAATTTCACTCATGTTCATAAATGAAAAAAAATTGAACAAGATATTAACAAACTGCATCTATCAGTGAAAGAAAAAGAGAATAAATGATGACAAAGTTGAGTTTCTGTCAGATATGCAAGATCGGTTTATCATTAGAATATCAGTTAATTCATCACATTAACAAATTCAAAAGGGAAAAATTATCCAATCATCTCTAGATGCAGAAAGAGTCACATAAAACCTAAAATCCATTTACAGTAAAAATTAAAGAAGACATCCTTAGCCAGATAAAAAGCATCTACAATAAAAGCCGAAGAAATATCATAATTAACATGAAATGCTGAAAACATCTTTTAAGGTAAGAAATAAACTAAGGGTGTTCACAGTAACTACTTCTATTTGGTAGTACTTGGATATTATAGCTGTCACAGATGGGAGAAAATTTATAAGCAATGGAAAGGAAGAAAGAAAACTGTTTCTATTTGTAGACAAATATGATTGCCTACATTGAAACTTCAAAAGAATCTACAAAAAAAAGTTTCATAATGAAAAATGGGGCTTAAAAGTTTGCTCAAGAGAAATTTTTTAAAATGAAAAATAGTTCTAGACAAATACTTAGAAAATGCAACCAAAAAGATATTTACATTTGCATCAAATAATATAAAATGTTAGCTGGGCTCATTGGCACACACTAACATTACTGTAGTTCCAGCTACTAAGGAGGGATCAGGCAGGAGAATCGCTTGAGTCTAGGACTTCAGGGCCAACCTGTGCAACATAGGAAGACCCTGTCTCTAAAAATAAAAATAATGTGAAGAGTCTAGAAAAAAATTTTTCTGATAAGATGTGAGATTCTTTTATGGATAAAAATTATCAAACTTTATTAAAATGTATTAAATCAGAGCTAAATAATTGGAGAAATATGCCATTCATGTTTCGGAAGACTCAATAGTAAAGATGTTCATTCTCCCAAAATTTATCTATGGAGTCAAACAATCTCTATCAAAATTTTACCATGGAGTCTTGTGGCTTTGAGTTCTTGATTTTGGTTTGTTGGTTTGTTCATTTATTTAATGTGCCAAGCTGAATCTAAAGTGTAATTGGAATAGTAAGGATTAACAATAGCCAACTATTTCTGAAAAAGAAAAGTAGGGGATCATAGCCTCCTAGTTCCATTTTCATTCAAGGCAATATTGTACTTTCCTGATATCTTGTAATTTGGTATTACTATGTACTTTTGGCAAATAAATATAAGCAGAAATCAGCAGGCTTTTTTTTTTTTTTTTGAGGGGACTTAATTGTGTGGTGTTTACTGAGAAGAGCTTCTACACAGGACTTACAGAAAAAAAGCAAAGCCCAAATATTAAGCAACTGAAACTCATATTTCAAACAGATCACACACTTCTGAGTGGAAATTGTAAAACTCCCTGTATGATTTGCCATACTGTCTCTTTCTCCATGGCAAATGACAATGTTTCAGATAATGCCTGCTCCACAAGCTTGAATCCAGAATGGTAACAAGGAATGACAGAACTTCCAGTTCACTCACGATGGACGTGAAGCATGACTAAGAAATAGATTTCTGTTGTAAGTCACTAATAATTTTGTGGAAGTTTTGTGGCCACAATATAATGTAGCCTATTCTGATTTTTTATCTTGTCTTACCAGATATCAAGACTTAATACCTTACTATCTTTAAGATGGCATAGGATTAGCACAAGGATAAATGAGTAGACCAGTGGATCAGACTAGAATTCAGATCCAGAACCACATCTGCAGAAACTTGATTTATGACAAGGTTGGTATAGATGATCTATAAGAAAAGGTAGATTTTTCAATAAAGGTTATAACAGTTATCTATAAGTAAATGATTATACTGGACGGCTACTTCAGACCTCCTCTGCAGTCTTTTGTTGGGAACAGTTGGAAAACAAGTGGTTGTTTCCCTAATTTAAGGACACCAAGAATAGTGCCCAGTACATAGTAGGTCCACAATATGTGTCCCCGATTGAAGAATGTTAGCTGCTACTATTTTATGGCAAATTCATTTTTCAGTTCTATTCCTCCTTCCTTCCCTTTCTTGAAGTAATGATGGAAACAAGATGAAATTCCCAGCAGGAATCCCTGTCAAGAAAGAGCTAGCCTGAGTGCCTTTCCAGAAAAGTCCTGGAATTCTCTTAAGAGAGGGGGAAAGGCTTAGGAAGGAAATATGGAAACTACCAAAGAGGCAAGTCTTTATCACAATTGTGCTTTATGTGGCGTCATTCATATCCTATCTTCACAAAAGGAAACAAGTGATCAGAAATGGACACTTGTATTGGGGACACCACTCAGTAACCAACATGAGTAATAATTTCTACCACAGTGGCCCTTGATGACACAAGGAGATATTTTGAGTGATTAATATTGATCATGTAGCTTACAAGATGGTGTCTTCCAAATCAATCCAAAAGATAGTCGTCACTCTCAGGTTTATGCTGGATTCAGAAATGTAGCATGTCCTGAATCTTTAACCAAGCTCAGTGATATGAAACTAGAGTCACATTTAGTCTAGGGCTAATTTTGCCCCACTACTAAAGCTCAACCTGTCTAAGTACTCTTGATGCTCTAGGAATTATAATGTTTTTTCTCTATGACTGAAGGGACAGAAGTTCCTAGTGTTATTTTTTATATTCCTTCCAGATGGATCTTTTCCCCAGTCTCTGATCATTTCCATAAATGCATGCACTGATCAGTACTCACCTAAAAATGTAGGAAGGTGGAACCCTCTGCAGCTCTCTGGCCTTCTCTCTGTGTGCAGAACTATCCTCTGTGACACTATGTCCTGTGAATTCTAGCTGCCTCCGCCTCTCTGGACATTCATATTCCTCTTTTCAACTCGTGATGGTTGCTGGGCTCTGCCTGGGTTTCCCTTCCCCACATTGCAACTGGAAACTCTATTAAGGAAGTAAGCTAGGGCCATCATAGTTTTTTGATGTCACCTCATTTGTTTTCTGTCTCTTGAGCATCATTACTCCTCATTTCTGATGTCTGGTGTCTTGAAAACTGTTATCTAATACATTGTATTTGGATTTTTTTTATTGTTTCATGCATAAAGGTAAGTCTGGTCCCTGTTACTCCTACTCAGTTGGAAGTGGGTGTCAGACCACTAGTTTTTGTCTAAGGAATGTACTAATATTCCTTTTAGATTTAATGCATTTTGATTCATTTTTTTCAAAACTTGATTCCAATCTGGGTATGTAGATTTCCAGAAATTTTGTGAACTGTCCAAATCTGAGCTAAAATGCTCAAATCAAGGTTACTTTATCATTAGAATATCAATTAATTTAATCCATCACGTTAACACATTTAAAAGGACAAAATTATCCAATTATCTCTAGATGTAGAAAAAAAGTCACATAAAACCTCAAATCCATTTATGGTAAAAATTAAAGAAGACATCCTTAACCAGATAAAAAGTATCTATTAAAAAAACTAAAGAAATACAATAATTAATATGAAATGCTGAAAACATTTAAGGTAAAGGTGTTCACAATAACCACTTCTACTGGGTAGTACTTGGATGTTCTTGGTATCTGTGAATTACCACAGTTCAAGGATAATCTGTGGTTTATCTGGTCATCATTATTGGATTTCAAGGGTTATTTTCTAGAAAAGTTATACCCAGTTTTATAATTAGCATTAAAAATTCACAGGTTGACTGATTGCCTCTTTTTTGCTTTCTAAGATGGACATTTATGTCCTATTAGACTAAATTTCTTCCTTTTCTTTCAGGAATAGCAAAGAGTAACTTCTTATAGGAACTGCCACACCAATTAGCTCCACCTCCCTTTGACATGGGGCTACTGTGCTTTCTGCTTATCAACTCTGAGCAACATCTTAGATTATCCCCATAGATGGTGGAGCCCAGAGTAAGTTAAATTTTATATTCTTCACTGACTACTACCACCACCTACCCCAGTCACTCCAGAAATTTCAGTTTCAAGTCAACTTTAGAAGAGAAGATCTCACAAAGTTGAATTATAGTCTCATAGTTCCATCAGCTGGCAAGATTGTCATTTTCTCCTCCAGCTGCCTCCTGAGTCACTGTAGCTTCTAGTTCCTCCAGGAAGCTAGACCCTTTCTCCACCTTCATCTTTGGCATAGGGTTTGGGATTGTACACTGATTGCCTTATCCTGCAAGTGGTTCTGAAAAAAAATGGATCTTTTTCATTCTCTCCATAAAATTGTCTGTTTCCTTAACAATAACAAAAAAATTATATGGGGCCAAATGATAACATAAATGGCCCATTTTCTAGCTAGGCTCCTTTACTGCTGCCTTATTAGAGGAGTATGGAGGGTATGGGTAAAGGCGACAATATTAATGTGTGTAGGTGAGGGAGCAGCCAGATAAGTTTGTTATCAATAGCACTAAGAGTAGGGGAGGTATGAAGAAGTATGTGGGAGTTAGAAGAAGAGAGGGTGGAGGAAGTACAAAGAGAGATTATATAGTTTGGATGTTTGTCCCCTCCAGACCTCATGTTGAGATGTAATCCCCAATGCTGGAGGTGGGGCCTGGCAGGAGGCATTCGGGTCACGGGAGCAGATCCCTCATAAATAACTTGGTGCTGTTCTCACAATAGTGAGGCTCACAATATCTGGTTGTTTAAAGGTGTGTGGCACTTACCCCATCTCTCTCTTGCTCCCATACTTGCCATGTGAGACATCTGCTCCCCCTTCCCCTTCCACCATGATTATAAGCTTCCTGAGGTCCTCACCAGAAGCAGATTCTAGCGCCATACTTCTCATACAGTCTGCAGAACTGTGGGTAATTAAACCTCTTTTCTTTATAAATTACGCAGTCTTAGGTATTCCTTTGTAGCAACACAAAAAGCCTAATACAAGAGGGGTCTGTAGAGTTATTTTTCTCTCATGAAAACTCTACCTGCACATCATAATCAAAAGTGTACCAGGCAACCTTGAAGCTTGCCACAAGCTATTGAGTAACTATAACTATAGGCATTTTTAAGTATGATTCTCTTGTATTCCATAAATTATAAAAAGAACTGTTTATCTGCTGAGAAATGGTGTATCATTTGTGTGGTGGCCTATTTCCTGTGCATGCAGCCGCTTTCCGATTTGACTTAGGGTCAAGTTGCTTTTCTGATTCATTTAGCTGAGCAGACTTAAGTGCAAATTGAGAAGAAGAACCCATTTAAATATTGTATAATGTGAAAAGAGTGAAATCTGTCACAAAAAAAAAAAAAAAAAAGGAAGCTAGAGGGAAAGAAGGTCGATTGCTGATTTTGCCCTTGACATTGTTAAGATGTGGTTTTGAGGGTTCTGCTGTGTCTGTGGATAATTTGGAGTTTACGTTCCCAGAGTGTTCCACCCTCCTCACAATAATTACAGTAATGACACCAAGAGCATCTTAAAAATTCTCATGCATCTACACTGCATACATTACATTGCCACGCGCAGTCCTATTTGCTCAGTATGCTCCCTTCATAATAATTTGAGATGCTTCCCATTTACCTTGAGTAAATATCAAACGGATCTTGATATCTATATCTGTCTCATGAAATATACATCCTCTCTAACTGTGCCCAAATGATTAATTTACAGCGATGTGATGATTAGCATAAAAATCTCATCACAACACAAGATAGAAATGTTATCGCTAATTGCTATTTGAAGTGAAGAATGTTTTCCGCATAGAAATTAATGATGCATGCTTATTTCTCAATTCTCTGTTAAACCAGAAAACCCAAGACCATTTTTGGAGAAGATATAAATTACCTTTGAAGTTTTGTGGGGTTTTTATCCTCTCCCTTAGATGATCCACAGTTAACCAAAGGAATGGTGGAAGGCAATGGCTAATGAAGTTCCATGCATAAATGAGTACTCAGCTCTCATCAAATCAAGTCATGCTATCAATCCATGATTCAACTATCTAACTGCAGGCAAAGACTTTTTCCCTGGGCATTAGAGCCTCCCTGTAGCCTTGAAATTTGATTGACAAATATTCTTATGTTTGCAGCATATCCTAGGAGTATCCAAGTTTTTCAGAGAACTTGACGTTCTTAATATCATTGGTGATCATTCTAGGCCTGCTCAAGCTGCCACACAACTATCTATGAGTTGGATGGTACCTCAGAAAGTCTTGCTTTATTTTCCAGATTTAAAGAACATTGAGCTGTGACTTAAGTTTTGACAATAAAGTCACACCCTGGTCCAATTAGTTCTCTTAATTCTAAGTACCAGCCAGTCTATTCCAGAGATTGTAATGGAACATGAATCTTCCCCAAGCTAAGCTTGTCTCTGAGGCTCTGCCTTGCCATCCGAATCATCATCATCATTATCACTAATATCCACCGTGGGTCAGTCATGCTGCTAAAAACTTAATGTGCATTTTCTCAGTTAATCCTCATCTGATGCAGTGAGGTAGGTCCTATTTTAATCCCCATTTTAGAGATGAAAAGTCCTGGGTATACAGCTTATGAGTAACTTTTCCAAGAACACAGAACTGACCAAATTTGACTAATATTGAGACAATTCAAAACCAAATATCATCCTCAAGCATACTTCTCTGAATAGTGAGCCTTCTAATATTCCCAGTGTGAATATATCCAATCTAACCAGTGCATTTTCATCTTAAGAAATAGAAAGTAGAGTTTTAACAGTGCCATGCTTCAGCACAGGAAAGAGGGAACCCCTGCCCTGGGACCTGTGCTTTAGAGGGTCTCATGTATCACAAAAACACACCAACAGTAAATTTACTGAGGTATACATGGGTGCTTTTATCACTGGGGATCTGACACTCAGGGCTGGCACAGTGTGACTCTGCATGACTCAAAGTGTTTACCTCCAGGCTAATGCCATTTAGGCTTCAAAGAAAGGTGGCTCTCGGGTCCTGCCTTGGAGAGAAGACCATGTCTGAATGGTGTGAAGATAGACACTGCTTTGGAGCAGGAATGTTTGAGGAACAAAAGTATTCACGGAGAAAAGACAAATTCATCAACTTGTCAAATTCTTCCTCACAGAGAGCACAAAATCAATAGATTCTCACATAAGGGAGTATTGTTTCCCAGAAGTGAAGAGCATCTATTCTTTGGATTCTTGTTATGCTCCAATTTGTGGTTCCAAGGGAACTCGTGAGTTAACGTGGCATTCGCAACAGTTGTACATGGTGGCATTTTGCATTGTTTAATATTTGCAATGTTAAATAATTTGTACTTACAAATTTGATGTGTTGGTCTAGGTATAACACTTCTGAAATGCAATATCCATAATTTACACTGGCAACTAGATGGACATTTCCATACTAGAATTGCAAAGTGTTATTTTGTAAAATTATTAATATTCAGCAAACATTTTAAAATCCAAGTAGAAAAAGGTTGTTTTACTTATTTTTATTTTAAAAATTGATATATATTAATTATAGTTAGTAATTCCCCTTAATCAATAGTTAACTTTTAAATTATTGTGTTAAAAAATTTGTGTTAAATTTGTGCAAGCTTTTTATTACAAAGCTACAGTAATCAAAACAATATAGTACTGATATAAAGATAAACATATAGACCAATGGAACAGAACAAAGAACCCAGGTATAAACCATTACTTATATGGTCAAATGATTATATCTTTGCAATTACAAAGCTTACACAAAATTTAATATAACACAAAATTTACTATCTTAACCATTTTCATGGTACAGTTCAGTAGCATATTCACATTGTACATTCACATTGTTATGCAACCATCACCACTATCCATCTCTAAAACTCTTTTTGTCTTGCAAAATGGAAATTCTACTTCTTCAACATAACTCCTCATTCCTGACTTCCCCCAGCTCCTGACAACTACCTTTCCACCTTTTGTATTTATGAATTTGACTCTTCTAAGTACTTCATGTAAGTAGAATCATATAGTATTTGTCTTTTTTCCAACTGGCTTATTTCACTTAACATAATGTCCTCAAGGTTCAACCATGTGATAGCATGTGTCAGAGTTTCCTTCTTTTTAAGGCTTAATAATATTCTGTTGTCTATATATACCACATTGTGCTTTTCCATTCATCTACTGATGGACACCTGGGTTGCTTTCACGTTTTAGCTCTTGGTTATTATGCTGGTGCAATGCTGGTATATGGACGTACAAATTTTTTTGAGACCCTGCTCTGGATCACATGATAATTCTATTGCTAAGTTTTTTAGGAACTTCCATACCGTTTTTCATAACAACTTCACCATTTTACACTTCTACCAATGGTGCACAAGACTCCTAATTTCTACACATCGTAGTCAACACTTGTTATTTGTTATTGTCTGGGGTTTTTTGTTTGTTTGTTTGTTTGTTTTTGTTTTTTGTAGTTGCCATCTTAATGGGTGTGAGGTGTGTGAAGTGGTATCTCATTGTGGTTTTGATTTACATTTCCCTAATGATTAATGATGCTGAGTATCTTTCAGGTGTGCTTATTGGTTGTATATCTTCTTTGGAGAAATGTCTATTCAAGTCCTTTGCCCATTTTTTAATCAAGTTGTTTGCTTTTTTGTTCTTGAGCTGTAAGAGTTCTTTACAGATATTGGATATTAACTCCTTATCAGAGATATGGTTTGTAAATGTATCCTCCCATTTCATAAGTTGCCTTTTTGCTCTGTTGATTGTGTCCTTGGATTCACAGAAATTTGTAATTTTGATGTAGTCAAATTTATTTTTTTCTTTTTTTGGCCAGGCCTTTGATGTCATATCTAAGAAATCACTGACAAATCTAATGTCATGAAGCTTTTCCCATATGTTTTCTTTTAAGAGTTTTATACTTTTACATTAGGTCTTTGATCCATTTTGAGTTAATTTTTGTATATGGTATAAAGTTAGGGTCCAACTTCATTCTTTTGCATGTGGATAATCAGTTTGCCTAACAAGATTTATTGAAAAGACTGTTCTTTTCCCATTGAATAGTCTTGACACCCTTATCAAAAATCATTTGACCATATATAGAAGGGCTTATCTCTGGGTTCTGTATTCTATTCCATTGGTCTCTATTTCTTTATGCCAGTACTCTACTGTTTTGATTACTGTAGCTTTGTAAGAAGTTTTGAAATCGGAAATGCCAGACATCTGTTCTTTTTCAACATTTTTTTGGATATTTGGAGTTCCTTGAGACTTCATATTAATTTCGGGATGAATTTTTCTCTTTCCAGTTTTGATAGGGATTTCATTGACTCTGCAGATCACTTTGAGTAACATTAACATCTGAATTACTGTTAAGTCTTCAATCCATGAATAAGGGATCTTTTTCATTTATTTGTATCTTCTTTAATTTCTTTCATCAGTGTTGTATAGTTTTCAGTGTATAAGTAGTCTTTTTCCTCCTTGGTTAATTTATCCCTAAGTATTTTTTTTTATGCTACTGTAAGTGTAATTGTTTTCTTAATTTTCTTTTCAGATGTTCACTGTTAGTATATGGAAATGCAACTGTTTTTTGTATGTCGATTTTGAATCCTTCAACTTTGCTGAAATTTTTTACTAGTTATAACAGTTTTTGGTGTAATCTTCAGAGTTTTCTACATGTGAGACCCATATCATCTGCAAATAGAGATCATTTTACTTCTTCCTATCCAATATGGATGCCTTTTATTTCTTTTTCTTAACTAATTCCTCTGGCTTCAATAATTCTGAATATTTTAGAAGAAAAATAACCTTTTGGAAAACATACGAAAATGTTTTTAATTGTTTACATTCACTTTAATTTATACGTAAATATATTCTAGTTTTCTATATTGGAATTCAAATACTTCTTAATCTTTTAGAGCATTATTTTCAACAGACTACAACTATATAATTTTGTTCTGGATTGTAATCATGATTTGGCTGAACAGAAGACAAGAAAAATAAATTTTATAGAATACATATGTAATAATTTGTGAATTATGTCTGTCTTTATTATTCATCCCAACATTACTAGCCTATCAATAGAATATCAGACATGGGCAATAATGATTAAATTCAACTATCTTTTTTTTCTTTTTTTACTTTTAGTCATCATTAGTGTATATTTGTCAAAGTATTTAGTTTAATGTTTTATTAGTCTTCTTGTATAACTTAAAAGTTTTATGTATAACTTAAAAGTTTCTCTGTCACAGTCTAGAATCCCAGAAATAGCCAGTTTGGGTTGATCTGTAGCTCAATGCTCTCCTTGCCAGAGTTCCACCAACATTAGTGGCAGGCTTGGTTTGCAAGTACGCTCTTACTGTAGGTTTCTCATTCACAAAAGTCATTCTGATGGATAACTACCCCTCAACATTGCAGCCAGCATGGTGTTTATGTGTTATAAATCTGTCCATGCACTCCCCTGCTTGGAGCACTTTGGTAGCTCCCCTTCCCACTTGCGATGAGTTCGTGATATCCAGCCTTTTCCTTTCTAGACTGTTTATACTGCCCTTCCTCTCTTCAGCCAACTCAGGCCACATTGGCTTTTTACCAGTTCTTCCAACGTTTCCCCTTCTATCCCAAGACCTTGGCCCATATGGTTCCCTCTCCCCATAATGCTGTCCCTTTACCCCTTCCTTTGCCTAGCTTTATCCTGCCTATTCATGGAACTCATCTCCAAGTTCTCTCCCACCGGGAAGCCTCCTTTGAATCTTTCAACTAAATAGATATCAATCATAGAAAAATTAATTATTATGCTAGTCATGTGTAAAAGCTAACACTAAGTGTTTGCTGTACAATGAAGTAGTAAGCACTTCATGTGTATTAACTCTTAATTCTCACAAAAGTCTCCCCCTCTAATTTTATAAATATATTAGTTAAGACTTAGACCTAAATTAAATCACTTGCCCATGGTCACATTGTTCATTAGAGGTGAGGCCATGATTTTAATCAAGACTGTCTAACTCCAGAGCTTATATATTTAGTCCCAGTGCCATGTTGGTTTTCTCTGGCAAGGGTCCTCATTCATGATCTGGTCATTCATCCCAAATGTTCATTAAGTTTCTACCATGTGCCAGGCACTGTGAGACACTGGGAGTGTGGTGGTGAGCAGCAAAGTAGGTAAGGTCCCTGAATTCAAGGAACTTTGTTCTAGTGGGGGAAGAAAGACCACAAAAAGTAAAAATAATCAAATAAACAAAATTATTCCCGTGATGGAACTGGATAGGTTCTGTGATAGAGAATAAGGAGGAGAAATCTACTATTGACAGAATAGACTCAGGTGGTCTCTCTAAATAGGGGTCATTTGAGCTGAGTCCTGAAGGATGATGGGGTAGACAGAGATGATGTTTTTTCAAAAATTTACCCTTTTTGTGGTAATAGAGGCCCCAAATTTTATCTGGAGTAAGGATATTGTATTCTCCTGCCCCACTTTGTAAACAGTTGTAGCCATGTGGGTCATTCCTGGAAGTGGTATGAAAAATTTCCAGGAGGTCTCCTTAAACAGAGCTAAGGAAATGGGAGTGCTCTCCTCCTCCCCATCTTCCTTCTTGCTTGAAAGTCATAGCATCAGCAGCAGATTTGGACCATGAAGAAAACTTGGGAATGGGAATCACATATAACAGAAACAGAAAGAAGTATAGGTCCCTGATACTCTGAAATACACTTTATTAAAAGAGTGCTTCCTACTGCAAGATGACTGGACTTCTTTATCCTTCTGAAGATTTAATGCTGCTACTTGTGAGATGTAGACAATAAGCATCATGCACAAGCTTTCACTCACAGTAGCAATAAATTAAACATCCTCAGAAAGTTATTAGAGACCCTCATTAGTCGCCTCTGACTCCCAATCACAGGAAATGGCTGGATTCTCTTTCTCTCTGGCATGCCTCTGGAATGTGTTTGGAAGGTGTTTGGCATGCCAGGAAGGCCACTCAATCAGGTGGCACCTGCCAAACTGACATAGATAAAAACCTCCACAAAGCAGATCTCTGAGAAGTGCCTCCATGACACATTAGTGATTTCACAAACACTATCGAATGCTCAGATAAATTTTTTGATGTCCCTGATCTTTGCACCTCCAGATGGTGGCTGAACAAATAGAAATCAGTCTTCTTTGAAATCTTTCAAAGCAGTGAAATTGCCTAAATCAGTCTGTTGACTATTCTTTGACTTCCAAAGATCAGGAAGGCTTTTCGTTTGTTCATCTTTCCAAAGACACGTCCACATTCTCTTCTAGGTACCTTTGTTCTGGGAAATTTAAATCCATAACTGATCTCTTTGATATACAGGTTTGAATTTCACATAAAGACTCAGCTAGTTTTTCCAAAGACCGTACATGATTATTTTCAAAACAGCTGTACAAACATTCTATTAGGAAATGGTAAACAGAACTTATCACATGGAGGTAAATAATTAAGAGGAGAAACTGATGGTTTTACTAACATATTTAAAGCTCATGAAATCACAAATGTGTCATTGTCGTTTCACCAGAATATTCTGTGTAAAATCCAGAGTGCTGAGGTTGTTACCATCTATGTGAACTTGGCCTTGGTCATGGTCGTGGCAGTAGAAGGACTATGTGGTTTCTACTTGTTTTTCAACAATTGTTAACTAAGTAATCAGCTCTTGAGGAGACTCTCACCAGGTAGAAAACACCATGAAAATTACCATGTGCAGAGATGAGCTAAGAGGCTGATACTTCAGGGTTTTCTCTGTCATTATGACCCTCGTAATCAGGATTCTATAGGTAAGAGACAAACATAAATTTAAACTAACTCCATAAAAAGAGGAGATTCTGAGGTATCATGTGAACTCAAGTTCTCAGATATAGTGAGGCTGAGGCTTCAGGAACTGAACTGGAGACTGCTGCCTGCTCAGCAGTGGTTTTCAACCTGCTTTCACCTCACAGATATTATATAAAATGATGGTATTTCTATGGCCCATGGGGATAAAATAATGAGACTGCTCCAGTGCAATCAAAAGTGACTTACTCCTTGTCATACCAATTAACCACTTTTCCAGATTCCAGATAAAGCCCTTTATTCTCCCAGTTCCCAAGCTCTCAGCAAAGTCACGGCAGACGTTTGCTGAGACCCTGTCGTGTGGCAAGCACTGTTCTATGCACTATACCTGCATTTCATCACTCATCAAATCCTCACACAATCCTTTAAGTCAGGTATTATATTTTCCCATTTTATACATAAGAAACCTCAATTACTTAGGGGCTAAGCAATGTGCCCAAAGTCATGGGGCTAGTGATGGAGACTGAGTTTGAATCGGTTTGGCTCCTGTTTTCCCTTAACCCTCAGTGTCAGTGCCCCAACTATGGAAGGTAGTAAAGCTTTCTATAACAGGAAGAAACTGATTGGCTGAGCTTGAGTTAGGTGCCCACTCCTTGACCAATCAGCCATGAGAAGCAGATGGTCTCACACTGTGGACAGCAACTAAGTGCTCCTGCTAAGCCCTGTGGAAGTGGATAGGGGGCAATTCCTAGCAAAAGAGCACTTAACAGTCACTCATAAGGGTCCTTTTCCCTCTCTCCCTCCCTGAGTCCCTCAGGGATTAAGGTTGGCTCAATCATTCTCTTTAGTTCACAGCAAGCTGTCATTCCGATGCATCTCTTGCTTTATTTCATCCTGTTTCTATTCTTCACTCCCATCATCCTCCCAACCCCAAAGGCAACCATCCTACTTTGTTTGGTATGAATCATTTTCTTTTTATGTGTTCTTACATAATGTGTCAATATATATTGTTTTGTGTGCATGCATTATTCATTTACATACATGACATTGGGCCATATATAGGTCCTGCTCCGTGTCTTCCTTTTGTCACCCAGTGTCATGTTCATAAAATCTATCCATGTTGTTGTGTGCATGTTCAGCCCATTCCTTCTGACCACAGCATGGACCCTATGATGTGCCAGCAACACGTTTTGCTTTATCCAACCCACGTCCTCTTCAGTCATGGACTAGTGTGGTCTATGGGCTGGCAGAGGTGAAAAGGCTACCTTTTCATGTAGCTTGCCCACCTACTCACAGCAATGCATCACAGGGTCAAGTTTTCCCCTCCACTTCACCCAGCTCGGGAGCCCTCTTGTCTGGAAAGGCTCCTCCCTGCCTGGTGCCTCCAGGCTGGGCTGGGTATTTATCCTCTTATGCTCCCAAGGTCCTCCATGCCTGTCTTCATCAGAACAGAGGCCACAGGGAACCTTGGTTAAATGTACAGTCTCTGGGACCAGACTGCCTGGACTCACAACTCTGGCTCTGCCATTTACAGGTGAGTCACATAACCTCTTGGTGCCCCCCCCTTCCTTGTCTGCAAAGTATTATTAACCACAACTACTCATAGGATTGGTGTGAAGGTCCAATGAGAAAAATCTATGAAAAGTGCTAAGAATAGTACCTGCAATCAATTAAATGCTATTTGTGCCTTAAAAAATAACATTTGTTGTATGTAATGAAATTGTGTTTACTTGTATATCTCCACCATCAGACTAAGAAATTCTCAAGTCTAAGGACCTTGGCGTTTCCATCCCAGAGCCCCACACCTTGCAAGTGCCCAGAGCATAGTCAATGGATGGTGCTGTTTCCCATTCATCCTCTGGTTTGACATGGCTGCAGGATTTGTATACGGAAACTGACTGGGTTGAGGAGAGAATCAAATAGGGAGATACTGGAGATGTATGCTTAAAAAGGAGAGATTTCCTGAAGCTTTAATGCTGTGCAATAGAAATATACAGCATCAGCTTCCTTATACAACAAGGCAGGTTACCTGTGGCGGACCCAGGGAGGGCGTCCTCACACCAAAAGTTGAGCTTGGCTTGGAGCGTGGCCAGGAGCCAGCCCATGGCCACATGCCACCACTTTCTGGCCTTCTGTGTGTTTGCCTTAGTGTCCTCATCTATAAAACAGGACTAATGACATCTGCCTCACAAGGCTGACATTAGGACTTTGTGAGGAAACAGTTTTCAAAAGCTTAGAACAGTGTCTGGCATGTCTTCAATTGGCAAGAAATGTCAGCTTCTCTTGGTATGATGATCACCAAACCCACTTTTCTTACAAAGTGGGGAGACACCACATCATTTTCATTCTTGTTTTCAGGATCTTGGGAATTTCTGTTTGTCCATTTATGCATTTGTTTTTGTCTTTATTTATTTAGAGTTCTGGTGGAGATAATTTGTTAGTAGGTTTTCTGTTGGAAGGTGCAAGCCTTCTTCCCTAGCCTCAATAAGTGTGTCCCTGTATGCAGAGGAGGGCAGTATAGCTTCCCAATCTTCAAAGCCTTCCTCAGGACAGCGTCACCCTCAGGTTGGAAATTCTCTGAAATCCCCCGCTTCCAGCAACCCACAGTCAGAAACTCCTAGGGATATGAGAGGGCTTTGTTCACAATGACAGAACACGTATAAATGGAGATGAATTCGAATATTTTGTTGTTTTGGTTAAAGTAAACAAAAGGGAAGAAGAACAAGGAAATCAAATACAGGTCGAGGGGGACCATCCTCAGTGTAATAACAGCCTTTCCCCACCGGCTTTCTAAGCAACTTTTAGGCTGCTACTGTGCCGCACAAAGACTTTTTTTTTTAAATGCTTTTGTTTCATACATGGAAAGAAGCCCTTGGGGTGAATTGCTGGCTGCCCTATGTTAGAGGCCTAGCAGTAAGAACCATTAGCTCTAAAGAAAGGTTAATTGCCAGGAGAACTCCCTGGCCTAAGCTGAGGAGTTAGAGTGATTCTCAATGAGGGGCTAATCAGGAGGCCGAGTTGGGTGGCAACAGCCCTCTCCCGGGCAAGGGCTTAATGGGAGTGTCTAATACCATTTGAAGTGTTCGGGTTCATGTGGGGACCAGAAGTCCTGTTGTGTTTGGGTTCATTAGCTTCAGGGATCATTGCCCATGGAGATTCACTAACTAGGGGTCGGGGGAAAGGGGGAAGAAGCAAGATGAGCTGGAGACATTCAGCAAAACCTCTTATTCTATAAAATTAAGATCTTGATGAAACCCCAGATTTTGTCCAGGGCTGTTCCCTGGTCTATCTGGACTGGAAAATAGGTGTAGACGACATTTTACAACATCTTACACCCCATGTCATCTATTCCAGGTGATTCTGCAATCAGCTGTGCCTTAAAACATGCTCATGAAAGCTACTCTTGATTTCCAAGAAACTACATGAGACTTCTTTTAGAAGCCCTTGAAAACAAAGTTTGGTTTTTTGTCAAGAAGAGTTTGTTTTGAGCAATACAATTTCCAATCCATTCACCACCCTCCGCCAACATTCTGAGGGCAAATAGGAATCCAGGATGTGGAAAATTTAGGATATTTTCTCCAAAAGAGATATTTTGACAAAATATATATATAAGCATCAGATTCCACAGTTACTAATTTAGCACATACTATATGCTTGACACTGTGCAAAGTTCTTTGCTTTGCTCCACAATTCCCATAATGCTCATTATTCCACAGGACAGGGGTATGCTCATCAGTTTTGCAGATGGTGAGACTGAGGCTCACAGGCTCACAAAAGGCTACACAATGAGAGCAGAGCCAGCCTCTGTCTTCCAGTCCTTTGACTTTGGTCATTTTTCCTCTCTTCTGCCCTCCTCAACAGAATAACCTAAATAGTTACTTGTAATGGCCATTAGAACCATTGTAAAGAGCATTCATAAGTATTTAGTGTAAGGGGAGAAATGTTAAAATGTCTCTCCACGTGGATGAGTGAGTGTGACACCCCCTGACCTCACCCTCACCCTCTACTTGTGGGGTCCAGGAGTCCTGCTGTGTGTTGTCGTTTGTCTTCCTAACTTTGGAGTGAATAAGTACGCAGATAAACCCTGTGACAAATATCGGGTAAATCTGAAGTGGCTGTGTGTGTTGATGTTTCATTTTTATGTTTTCAATATCTGTATAAATAAGCAATTTTTTCTTATAATACCTTCAAATTGAATTATATTTTGAGAATATCTGCTTCACTGTGCTGGCACTGGATGAAATTCTACCATTTTGAACTTCTGCTCTTCATGTCCATGTGACAATTAAGGAAATTATATAACATCTTACTGAATGATGATCTTGTCACAGGTTAATAAAAATTAATGCATTTCTATCTTCATTCTTTAGTTTCTTAACAACATTCAGCTTAAGCATTTTTAGCTTTTAAATTTGTACCTTTGGCAATGTTTACAAGACATTTCACTTGAGTTCAGCCAAGGCAGTATGCAAATGAGGAGCTGACACTGTTCTGTAAGTCAGCAGAATGCAGTGGCTAACAGTCTGGTTTCTGGAACGAGCTTGCCTGAATTCGGTCCCTGATATACCATCACTTCTGCTGCTGATCTTGGGCAAGTTACAGCACCCAGCTGCATCTTATGTTCTCTGTAAAAATAAGATTAAACTTGCCCTGCCTTATTTGGTTCCTGTAAAACTGTGATTTATGGAAAGTGTTTAGAACGATGCCTGGAATATAGTAACTCTATATAACTAATTGCTGTTATTATCATTATGTAGTAAAAACAATGAATAGCACCTTAAAAATTTGGAAGGCAGCTGCCGTGACATCAGGAACCAGGACTTGTATATGCTGGGCCTCACCACCATGACCTTCCAGAATGGAAGTACTTGGAATACTAAGCACTTAATGATGATCTTAGTCCATCTGTGCTGCCATCACAAAATACCACAGACCGGGTAGTTGATAAAGAACACAACTTTATTTCTTGCAGTTCTGGAGGCTAGGGAGTCCAAAACCAAGATTCCTGGCACTGGAATCTAGTGAGGGCTGCCCGCTGCTTTCAAGGCGGTGCCTTGTTGCTGTATCTTCACACGGCAGATGGAAGGGCAAGAGGGCTGAACACTGTGTGACGCGTCTTTTATAAGGGCCCTAATCTCATTCATTAGTTCTCCACCCTCATGACTTGATCACCTCCTAAAGGCCCCCTCTTAACACTGTCACATTGCTGATTACGTTTCAACATATGAATTTTGGAGGGAACATACATATTCAAACCATAGCAGTGATATAGTCATGACTCTTCTTCTCAACTCACCTCTCAGGCCTGTAATGTTCATGCTTTTTTGAGAAGATTCAGTTCTATTAAATAAATAAGGTCATCATTCACAAATATAGGCAAACAATCTTAAGATGGAAAAGTATACATAAGTAGCTAGTTAGCAAAATGTTTGATTCTCATATGCAGAATTTATGGGATGTGTTAAGCATAAGATAAGCAGTTAGCAAGTAGAACGTGTGTGTTAAACACAGATAGAGTGAGATGAAAGGACTGAAAATAGCTAATATTTATGATGCAGCTGAGTACTAAATATTTGTAATGTACTAGATAGACATTTAGACATAAGGCTAAATATCAAGAGTTACCAAATAGACATGAGCATTTAAGATAATGTGGCAACCTATTGGCTATATCCTTCTGGTCCCATGTGTCCTCTGCCCCCAAAACAAATAGAACTTACAGAGGCTTATCTGGCTAATTGGCAAGTTACAGCTGTCACCAGGCATACTTGTCCTTATATCTCTAGTAGAACAGGTAGGTGACATCAACCCAGCCTAATCCATCTGTGGGCCCTATCTATATCAGGGATTCCCAAGACCACCCTCATGTTCAATGATTTTCTGGAAGGACTCACAGAAATCAGAAAAGCAGTTATACTCATGGTTACAGCTTACTATAACAAAGGTTACAGATTCAACTTGGCAAAGGAAAAAGATGCAAAGGGTGGAGTCCAAGAGAGATGAGGTGCAAGCTTCTAGTTGCCCTCTCCCAATGGAGTTGTATGGACAACACTGAATTCTCCCAGAAATGATGTGTGATACCATATGCCAAGTGCTGCCAACCGGGAAGTTCAACCAAGCCTTAAACTTGGCGTCCTGGGTTCTTACTGGAGTTTAGCCACATAGGCATGGAGTGCCCATGTAGCTTATCTTAGCTACTCAAACCCTAGCTCCCAAGGTCAAACTGATAGCATATGGCCCAAGTCTACCCTCTAAATCACATTTTTAGCATAAACTATCCAGTATAGCCCAGGACTTCTGGCAAACAGTAGCACTCTTATCAGTAAGGATATTCCAAAGGCTCAGGAATTATCTCCAGAACTAGTCCAAGGGCCAGTCCTTTCTTTGGAATGTACAAATTTGAACACCCCAGACCCACTGAATTAACCCTTTTCTGCACAGTGGGGTCCTTCCATTCTGCTTGTATCTGATCCTGAGTGCATTAACTTACCCCATCTTTCTCCTCTTGCTTCTCACCTTGTGTTTTAAATTGACTTAATAACCTTGTAATTTGCTAATTTTAATCTGCCTTTTAATGAGACTTTCTGGGATAGCTTGCTTGATGGTGTATTTGTAGGCTATCATTCCAGACTCTCATTTCATGTACTTGGAGCTAACTTCTCACCAGACATGTCCAGCCTTCATCATTTGCTTTACCCACCCATCATTAGGTAGGTAAAGAGAGATGGTATATTAGTCTGCTTTTCCTGAGCTATGCTATGGAGGCAAACAAAGCCAATGCTTACAGTGACTGTGGTTATTAATTAGGAATCTGTACAACCTACCACAGTGGGATAGAGAGGAGGAGAAAGATAAAAAAGCAGATTTGTGAGAGTATTACTATAGTTGTGGTCTTGTTCATTGCTTCTGGGCACTGCTGACCACGATTTGCCTACAAGCCACATTTAGTGAATGCTCACTACAGACCAGGCACCATGCTAACCACTCTAGATGAATTAGCTTATCCTCACAAAAACCTAGGAAGTAGGTATTATTTATATCTTCACCGTTTTCTAGATGGGTAGATGGAGGCACAAAGGAACTTTGAGCTTGTGTGCTTTGTCACCGGTGGAGCCAGAATTCAAAGGCTGATGACAGTTCACACTCTTAACCACTCTGCTAGGCTGTTTGGGCTCTCTAATTGGTTTGTCTTGGATACTTGGCATAGAGTAGACATAACTCTTTTCACTATGAGTGACAGAAACTCAACTCAAAATGACTTAATTGAAAAGGAATACTTACTCCACAAGCTTGAAATTTTCCAGAGCCAGAACTCAAATTGTTGGATCCAGGAACTCAATCAGGAAGTCGGGATTTGACTGCCCTCTTGCCATCTCTCAGTTCTGTTTCTTCTCTGTTGGTCTCACTTTTCTCTCGTGGCTATTGGCAAGCTGACATTCCCAAAGTTTGGCAATCCCAGCTATATGAGAGATATTTTCTTCCCCCAATTCTAAGCACAAACCAAGGAGCTGGAATGGCTTTGGTTTCCCTAATCATTCTAGTCACTGGGGTAGAGCAGTGGCCTGGTGTGGGTGATGTGTCCATTCTTGGTGCTGGATGCTGTGGTCAATCCCACTTGAACCACATGGATTAAACATGAAAGAGAGCATTGACCCAAAGGAAAATGGGGTTGTTGCCAAAGAAAGAGGAAACAGCTCCAGACAGGCAAAAATAATCATTGTTCTCATTGGGTTCAGAAAATACATGAATATTAGAAGATGGATGAATGGATGGATGGGTGGGTGAGTGGATGGATGGATGGATGGATGGGTGGGTAGATAGATGGGTGGATGGGTGAATAAATGCAAAATGTAATGCCCAAGACAAGGGTCTCTATGATGAGAAACTCATAAGAAAAATACTTCTTATGCACCCAAACAGTAAGAGGAGTCAAGGTTAGGTTAGGTCAGTCAAGGTTACAGAAACTTTGCTTCTCTTCAACAAAAGAGACACCAGCATATTTCAGGGAAATGGTAGAGAAGGACTACTGAAAAAGGTATATGAAACAAAGAATGAGAACATGAGGAGGAATTTCTCTAATGGAGACAATTACAGTTTTAATAGGACATCTGCTTCCAGCAGTGTGAGTTTCTGGGTGCTGCTACTGTTGGTATTCTCTTTTTCTTGGTGCAGTAACTAGGCTGCAGTTGTCATGGGCAATTATAGCCCAGTGAGCAAAGTCACACATCCCATCTGGAGAGACTGGTCATCTCAACTGGTACAAGCCAGCAGGATCCTTAGGAAATATGAGCTCACTCCACAGGGCTTCTCAGATTCTCTTTAACTTTCTAACTCAAACTGTTCCTTTAGGTTGCTCTCTAGTTTTCAGCCTTGTTTGTGTCCCCTTAAAGCTGCCGTTTGGAAAGCTGATTTTCAGAATGGGATTTGGCAAGGCAAATAGAGCCCTAGCTGGGAGAGAATATCTGTCCTGCTGAGAAAGTTATGAAAAGGGACAGGATGATGGATTCCAGGAGCAGGTTTACAGAAAGAGAAAAAAACAGTGATGTACACACTCACATACATAAGTATCTTGAACTGATTTTGTGCAGAGCTTAGGTTCAGCAAGTCCTTAGAATATTTCAGCCCAAAATCCTTGTCTTACTCTATTTTTCACCCTGCGCCACATTTCAGAAAAAAATGTAGCCTGCATCTTTCTAGTTCATCTGACTTTGATTTTGTCCTTCAAATTTATTAGCCCATCTTTTATTAACTCATACAACTACTCTTATACAACAATTCCACCCTTCTATGGCTAAGTTGATGTTTATGTCTTTTGCGTTTACGTGAGAGATTTGTTGTGAGAAGGTAGGGGGAGGGTTGCTTCCAAGAAGTTGAAGTTTCTTTTTCAACCCAGAAGTTTCTAAGGGTCATGAGCATCTGGTCTGCTAGGCTAGAGGGCTCAAGTCTAGGGTGCCTTCTGAGGTGTGATGCTTCATTCTTTGGGCTCTGATGTGTGACTGAGTTTGCTTGCAATCTGGGACCTAATATCCTATTTCCTTTTGCATCAGGACTGGTGATGCCCATCTCAAGCCAACTTAGGGTTAAATGTAAGAAAACATTTTCATTGCAGAATGCAGTTTGCCAACCAAAAATCATGCTAACACTGAAATCCGAAGGGAGAGAGAGCAAACTTTTGCCAACTTTTTGCCAACCTGGCTGGGCTAAATGCAGCACAAAGCAAGAGAACTGGTTTTCTAACTGCATCTTGGGCAGGTACAGTGACAGAAGTCCTTTAGGAACCACACATCACCTGCAAGACGTGGAGAAAGCGGAGATTCGACAGGGGAGCTGGATTCTCTGCACAGATAATCCCAAACTTGTCCTTTCCTTGCTCTTTCAGCTGGTGAAATACTCTGCAGGATTTTCTGCCTCATCCTATTTTATTGCCAACCTATCTCCACTCAATCCAGTTTTGCCCAGATATAATTAATGGCAGCAAGATCTTTCCAGCCTACAAAATTGATATGGAAATGGCTGAAACAGTGTCTTGATGGCAGAAGGAAGAAACATTTCCTTATAATTTGAAGTGCAAACAATCCACTAATCCGAAACTGTGCCTTTTCACATGCAAATGAAGGAGCCAACCTGATATATGGTCTTAATTGGGCCTCTTTAGCAAAGGAAGTCACATCTGAACTTGGCTTCAGGAACTTCTACTCCCATTCACCTTAGTATATAAGGTCAAATGAAGATTTTTTAAATGAATGCCTCACTGTATTTCTTTCCCTGCCTTCCCCAGACTATTTCATTTGGATTCACATCTCACAGTTCAGGAATTAATACTGACAATTCATCTGACAATTCATTTAATGAAAAAAAGGAGAGAATTTCTTACATATAGAAACAGATAACCCCTTCTCCCGGACTTGAGGAATTTAAATGCATAACTTCATCTTAGAAAGAATTTAAAGCCAGTAGCTCAGAACAGTGAGAGGAAGTCAGAAGTGGGCAGGGCAGATCAGGTAGGCCATTATAAGACTTGCTAAAGACTTTGGATTAGAGGGTAGAAAGCAGAAATGACATGATTTGAATTAATACTTCCTCTTTTTATTTTATTATTATTTTTTATGAAGTTAGGATTCAAATTCTATTTAGGATGCTATTTTAAAAAGAGAAAATGAGAGAACCAGAAATCACCAGTCAGAAACTGCCATATTATTTTCAAATATTCTTTTCTACAAGTGGAACTGCCCACATAATAACAGCGTACTCATTGGTCTTGCCACACAAAAGAGAATTTGTGAGAAAAGTCAAAATTCAGCTTATAACATTCTTTCTCCATAAACGACTAAAGGACATCAATCTTTTCTTTATGATATGACTTAGACTAAGAACTGTGATCTTGGACAAGCCTTAGCTTCCTTGGGCACCCTGGCTTCTGTCTATGACTTGCTATGCTTTGTCATTGAAAGGTCCTGGCTGACTTTGGTCAAGTCACCCACCCTTGCTGGCTTCACTTTGCCACTTCTGTACCATGCGTCCAGATAGGATGATCTCTGAGGCATTTCCATCTGCCTTCTCATCGTTCTAAGTCTCCACTTTGAATTTATATTTCCAAGGAAGTGAGTGATCTGTGAATGATTCAGAAGGAACGTCCTAAAGAAGTGGTTCTAACCCTGCCCTGCCCTATTCTCTAGAAGATATCACTCCACTTGCCTCCTTTACACAGAATACTCTGGACATGTTTGCTTACTTGCATGTTTCCTTCCCTGTCTTCCTCTTGTACCTTCCATTACAATTATCTTTTCCTCCCAGCCCCCACACCCAACTGTAGCAATCTCTCATTTGCTGAGTAAACGTCCCTGCAGCACCTCTGGGTAGGAAGCATAACAAGGCCCCAGATTCTGACCATCAGAAAAGAGAAAGTTAGTGACCAAAGGCAGAAATGCAAGAAAGAAAATTCAAAGGAAAAGGAGGTCACATGGCAAAGATTTCCTGGGGAAACAAACAGAAGGAGGAGGAAAGGGGTCAAAGAAGCTGACAGAAACAGCCTCAGGACATTTGCACATGAAAGGCTCTTGAAGCCTATCTGTGCTTCTCAGTCCCAGATTTGGTTTCCTAAGAGGTAAGTCTGGGAAAGCTGAGAGGCTTCTAAAACCAGATTTCAAAGCATCTCTCACTCCCTCCAAGAAACAAGCCTCTAGGCCTCCACACACAGAAACACTTTCCACAAGGTTTTGCCTTTTGGGGTTCAGAAGGGAAACGAGATACAGTAGGCCATTTGGAAGGGAAGGATAGCAGGAAAAAGGGGGACAGCTAGTGGAATAATAACCACTCATCATAAATCAATATTGAGCCCTAAATATGCAAACCTGCATTAGAGCACAAAACGATTAGTTTCCGCATAGACTGAGTCTTTACAAATATTGAAGTTGGATGGACAGAAAAGCAACAAATCCTCATTTTCATATTTGCAGGAAATATCTGAGTTTTAGCTTGGGAGGCAATGGGGTGCTCAAGGGCAGCAAACGATGTCTTGAACAATTAAGATGTCTGCTCCTGCCCTCCAAGGAAGCAGAGTGCCTTCCCATCCACCCTGAAGCTATCACTGGGGTGTCTACCCACTGTGTTCACTTCTGCAAACTTCCCTGACAGAAGACAGGGAGACTTTCAGCTGGACGCTGCTCCCTGGCTCTCTGGAGTGGGTTCTTTACACTGTGCTTCTCCACAGCATGGACCACAGATTAATTGCAGGCATCTGACTGGGGAAGAGCTTGCTAAAGATGCAAGGTTCTGGCCCCTATCCCAAACCTCTGACTTTGAATCAGTGTCTAACATTTACTAATTTATGTACTTACTTGTCTATCTGTTTTGTTCACTGCTATATCTTCAGTTCCTAGAAAATTATTGAATATGGTAGATGGTCAATAATTTCGTACTGAATAAATGAATGAATTCACATATTACATTCACTTGGCCACAGCGGTTGGGTTTAGGAAACATGACTGGTATGACGTAAGAAGGTCCAGTTTGAGGGCTCTTGTTGGGAATGAGAGCCATTCTTTTACTGCTGGCTTGGATTAAAAAAACGGTGGGGTGATTTTTGCCTGAGAAAAAAACAACAAAGAGGAAAATGGATCCAAGAGATTGAGTGAGAAAGACTGGGCCCCCGATGACACCAAACTTCTGGAACCAGCTGTGATTTCCTCAGGGGTGAGAGGCAATCAATTCCTTTCTGCTGAAGCTACGCTGACTGGGGGTCTTCAACACTCACTGAGACCTGCCAGACTTCCTGGTGCTTCCATGTCAGGATCACACGCCCAGGCTGGGTGACAGCTTTTTCAGAGCAGAGTTGATGTCTTTTCATGTTTCCTATATCTCTCCTTTTCCAACTTCCTGTTCTTGGGGGTCTTAACGTAGGGGCAGGGCTTACTAGGCATGGTTATGATTGTTATGATTATTATAAGAAACTTATTTTTGAAAATGACTTGAGAATTTGCGGAACTTTTTGTACTTATTACCTCATTTGATCCTTTCAAGAACCCATAAATCAGCCGTGGAAGTATAATCCTCATCCAGTTCATTGATGAGAAAACGGACACTCGAGGAGACAAAGGCTCCAGTCGTGGGGTCAGATGACTCATATGCAGCAGGGTCTGACCTGGTCCTCTAATCACATAGACTTTGCTTTTTCACTCTGTCTTTATGTCTCCTATTCAAGAAAAAATAATAGACCTAAGATTCAGTGTGTTTTCCCTAATGAATTTATGGACTGGAGCCATAATAGAACACTTGAAATTCGCTGGGCCTTGCAGGAATGTTTCTGCTTCCCACTGTTGGATTTTGTAAATGGAGCAAGTCTCCAACAGGATGATACTCGGGCCGTGGGTGCTTGCTGGAGCTTCCAGATTCTTTCTGATGAGAAATTAGTGAATTCGTGTCAGTGGCATCTTTGCAGCCCATTTCCTGGTACAGATGGTGTGGGCTGAAACACAAGAGTGGGATGGAAATCCATCCTGGTAGAGTTCAGCAGATAAACGACATATTTTAGAACTTGTGCCCAGACAACATCCCAAGGTACGAGACACCATTTCCCCCTTTACCACCACCTAATGGTCACTGTTGAGAAGCCAGTGCTGAATCAGCCTAGACACACACACACACACACACACACACACCACTCTCTCTCTCTCTCTCTCTCTCTCTCATAATTTATTTATTGGGTGTTTTAAAACTGTACCTTTAGAAAATGACTATGGATGACAGGATAGAAATAATATACCAGTAAAAGCAAATGTAAATATGATACTAATGAAAACTATAGCAAGATATAAAGTTCACCCTAAAAACATCACCTTGTTGAGAAGAGTCTGTTTAAAGATACAAGTCAGAATACAAAGGCTGGTAACTTGTACTTAGGTAAATTAAAAAATCCAGAGTCCTTGATGGATTTGACACTTGCCATTAGAATCATAAATATTGCCATATTTATAGATACACCTTGACAGTTATTAATAGTAGTAATCATAATGATGATAAATATGTTATTGGAAATAAACAATGGCTAATACTTTATTGTTAGCCAAGAACTCACTCTCCACGTATCATCTCATTTGATAGAACAGTCCTGATGAAAATGTGGAGCTCATCACAGGCAGTTCAGAAACAATCCCATGCATTGTCAACCATTTTCCCAAAGCGTCAGCTCTCAGAAAAAGAACAACTCATTGAGTCCAGCTGGATTATTCTACGGATGATAACAATAGCCAACATTTGTTAAGCCAGGCCCAGTGCTACCCATTTTACATTTAGTATCTCATTTAATCCTCACCCCCCAGTTTACTGGTTAGGAAACTGAGGCTTAGCAATGTTACGCCATTTATGATGGTTACTCAACTAGCAAATGAGAGAGTCAGGCTGTGTGGTTTAAAGGTGGTGTCCTTGCGGCTCAAGATATATTGCTAGTCCAGTCCTTCACAACTTCATGTTCTTTCCTACCAGAGCTAAGGCATGACAAACTTTCTGCCTTGGAGCAAAGGGTCCAAAAGAAGACAAATGAAAGAGAACCTACCTATATTAACTAGCCAATTGCCCTTTGGAAAATCAGCATCCTCCAGCCTTGTCTTCTGCAAAACAAGACCCTTAGACTAAATGCTCTCTAAAGAATCATTCAGATCTAACATTTGATGATACCATAAAATATATCATGTGTGGTGATAGGCCAGTGTGTTGGGAAGGGAAATATTGCTATTACCAAAAAAAAAAAAAAAAAAAAAGGAAGAGAGGAATAAGCATAGCTACTTCTGAATTCTAGAGGCAATAGAATTCATCTCAGGGGACTCTTAAAATGGATCCTAATAGGCCTTTTAGTTGTTAGCATATTTCTTATAAAAGAGTCTTAAAAGTCTTCTGGTGCCCATAAGCAAGTGATTTCTGTACTTCAGACTCCTTCTCAACACCAGGCCCCAGGCAGACACCAATAAATGATCAAAGTGGGCTTGCAAGATAAAATGCATTTTATATCCTTCTTACAAAAGAATATCTTGGTTTTTAAAAAAACCAAGATGCCTTACGGACATCTCAAGGTTATACTGCAGTGGTAAAATAAATGGTGAATGGGTGAAAGCCTGTTGGACAAGTGCAAGGCCTGCTAAATGCAATTGCCAAGGACAAGGTTAAAATGCATCTGGAAATGAGGTAGTCCAAGCTGTGGTCATAGGTTGGCTCTGACAGTGACATTAATAAACTCTCAGTCTTACAGTCTAACACCGCTGGGATAGAAATTGATGTATCCACTTTCAGCCAGGAAAGAAAGAGAGAAGCTTCTTAGGGAGAGTCTACGCTCTAGACCATGGGGCTCCCTCCCTCTCTGGGAAGACAGTAGCTACTCTCAGCATGCCAGCTCCCACAGGGCTCACAGACAAAACATCATAGAGATGAAAGCCCCTGTCAATCTAGTTTACTTCTCTCTCCTTTGGGAGTGAAGATGAGCTTGTGGGATCATAGCAACAAACTGTAAATAATCGTTGCGGGGACAAATGGATGACACAAGCGTCTAGGGGGGCTCTTGGCTGCTGCTGCATTCCAGGTCTGCCTGCTCCAGTCACCACCACGCCTGACTCAGAGACGCCTCCCAAAGGGAGTGTGTGCCCTCCTGGATTTCATTTCTACTGCATTTTGCCTTCCTATTCTTGCCAACTTCTCTTTGTTAAAAGTTGAATGATACAACCATAGCTGAGAGAAAACACAGCCGGCAAATCTAACTTTCTTCTCAGAACTGTGCACGCCCATCATGCCCTTTGATTCTCTGTAAGAAGAGAAAATGGTATCTCCTGAGGCCTCAGCTGGGTGTCAGTCAAATACGCATGGAGTGACCACTGAGTGCCAGGCTCAGGAGATGCAAGGGAATCCAAGGGGTGGGAGGGCATGGGTCTTACTTCATGGCCCTAGCAGTCTAGGTGGAAAGATGACTGAAATAATAACTAACAATAACAAATGAAAAAAGTGGTCATGTGCCAAGTGCTATGATGGAGGACAATGAGCAATGAGAGCACCACATGGGGACCAACCGGGTCATAGAACTTTCTATGTGGTGAAAGTTCACATGCCCCCACTTCTGTGTGCATATCCACAGAGCTTTGTAGCTATAGCTACGCCCTTAGCATTACTCCCTCTCTGCATCAATTTCAGGTACTTTCCTAAAAATGCACTCCTAAGTCTAAGGATAAGCCATGTTCTCCAGCTCCTAAAAGCAGCAGTGGCAGCAGTCCATCATGGTGGTCAAGGCAGGACCCACAGCAGGAAGACTATGGTGCTACAGCAGCAGCAGCAGCAATGTGGTTCTAATGGCAGCGGCCTCTGTGGTGAACTGAATTCCCTGGGTGCATCATTTTACCTTTTTCCCCATGGGCTGAGGAGCAGTAGCAACTCTCTGCAGTTACTAATCTGTGGTTTCCCTTACTCTTCTCCTTATGCCATCTAGATTTTTCAATCAAATAGAATTTTCTCTGCTTGAAATGTCTGGTGTGTTTCAGTTTTCCTGACTGGACACTGACTGATACAGGGTGCAAGGATGTCTAAGAGATGGCCCTGCCTTCATGTTCTGCTGAGGACTAGCCCTTGGCCTTCCCAGCAGTAACATGTGAATTCTCTTCTCACTTCTCTGAGAGCAATGGGGGTAAAGAAGAGAAACCCCTTCACTATCCCCAACTAAATGTGTCCTAGCTTGACTCATTGCTGGGGACTAAGAGCTTTCTCTCACTAAATATAGGAACCCCAAAGCTTTGTGGATTGCTAGAAGTAACTTGAGAAAAATAAAAATGAATGAAAAGCATGTGCTGAAGGAAACTTAGCCAGGGTACAGAGAAGTATGAATGACAAAAGCTGGCCTACGGAGAGGACTCAGAAGGTTCATAGTGAGCAGTAAGTAGGAAGAAACAGAATGCAAGTCAGTCAGGCCACCTCAGCCTGTTGGCCAGACAGGGTATGATAAAGGAGAAATGAGCTTCCAATCTGCTCAGATAGTTGGGATATTTCTGTACAGCCAATTTCAGTCTAAAGCTGGGTTTATATCTGCAACCTCTCTATAATATGGTGGTTAAGGCATGGCTCATGTGTCAAATCACACACTAGCTACATGATTTTGAGCAGGTTGTTATATTTTTTTGAGCCTCAGTTTTCTCATCTGTTTAACAAAACCATAGAGTCAGGGGAATGTGATGGTCAATTTTAGGTATCAATATAGCTGGAGCATGCCATCTAGATGTTTGGCCAAATGCATCTGGATGTTGCTATGAAGGTAATTTTTTAAATTTGAGGTTAATGTTTAAATCAATTGATTTTGAATAAAGAATATTATCTCCATAAAATGATGGGTCTCATCCAAACAGTTGAAAGCCTTGAGAAAAAGGCTGATCTCTCTTGAGGAACAGAGAGTTCTTAGCCCTCAGACTTGGGTGGCTTCATCAGCTCTTCCTTGGGTTTGCAGCCTGTCCTGCAGATTTTGAACTTACCAAGCCTCCTTCAATTGCAGAAGCCAATTCCAATTCTTGAAACTAATCTTAGTTAATCTCTCTCTCTTTCCGTCTCTCTCTTTTCTCTCTCTCTCTCCCTTTCTCTCCTCCCTGGATAACTACTATAGGGAGTAATCATTTCTACATTACCAAACATGGAAGCCTGACAGCTTCAGAGGCCATTACTCAGCTTCCTACAACTTGGTTCCCTGGGCTGGGCTGATGCCCCTGAGTTTAGAGGCATTTACATTATGCCCTGAGTAACAGCAAAAATCAAAGCCCCACTGATAGGAAGAGAGATTGTACCATGAGCACCCGAGAGAGACCACTTCAAGACCCAAGGGATGAATGGGGCACGTTTGCTGAAGAGAGACCCCATAACCCTGCCTAAGACTGACTCCTTGGCTGCCTTCCAGAAGCTTAGCTTGTATCAGAAGTGACCTTGGCTGGGCCCATTTTTCTGGGGGGGATTGGGGTAGGGGGAGGAATGGTGGAGTCAGCCCCAGCAGAAGTTTATACTGGCCTGGGAATTCATTTGGGAAAAACAGTCTGACTGCTAGACCACTTAAAAGGAGGACTCACAGATTCTTTTTTTCCCTAATCTGTGGAACTTTCTGTGCCAACAAAAGCAGCTTAATTTTTTTGAGATAGCAAACTTTTTCTCCCATGTCCAGCTCCACTCTCAAAGAGGAGAAAACCATCTATCTTCATCTGTGCTAGAAGGCTGCTCGTATGAGAACATGGAGGACCAAAGTGATTGAGCCTGACAGGCAAGTCCGGTTTTCCTTTTGCACAGGGAATTGGGGCAACAGGCAGGAAAACTCTCGACTTCAGCTCTCTTGCTCTGGTCCTCACTCTGACATCACTGGCCCTGCACTGAACCTGCTGTCCTCTCTGTAGCTGCTCTGCTCTTGGTCTACAGCTTTGGTCTCTCCTTTTCTCCCACAGTCCCTGCTTGTTTAGCCCGGAGTGTGGAGATGTCAAACCATCACTCTTCAATCTTTACCTCCCCTGTTGATTCTTCTGAGAGGTGGCCCTGCACAGATGCTGGCAATGCCCAACTCTATCCCCTCTGCATTTACCATCACTGTAAATGTAGCCCAACTTCCACCTGCCAATCAGTACCCATGATGCTTTGCCCACGGCCTCGCTTTAACTGCTAGAGCCCCCCTGTACCCACTGTGCCCACTGGAGCCCACATAACTCCCTCTGCCCTCAGGATGACACCAAAGCCTGTGCCCTACACTGGCTCCCAGCGTTCCTCAGTGTCCACAGTGACAACTTGCCTGATGAGGTGCTTTACTTGGCTGCCTTCCCATCTCACTCTTACTGCCCCACTCCTTACCAGTGCTTCTTGCAATCACCTCCTGAAAACTACGGTGGTCCCCTCATATCCACAGTTTTGCTCACAAAGTTTCAGTTACCCACAACAACCCAGTCCAAAACTATTACATCACTATTCTTGTGCGTTGGGGCCATTCTGAAGTAAAATAAGGAGGACTTGGATACAAGCAATACCATGACAATCTGATAACTGAGAGGGTGTATTAGTCTCTTCACATTGCTATAAAAAACTGCCCGTGACTGCGTAATTTATAAAGGAAAGAGGCTTAATTGACTTGCAGTTCAGCATGCCTGGGGGAGGCCTCAGGAAACTTACAATCATGGCAGAAGGCAAAGGAGAAGCAAGACACCTTCATAAGGCAGCAGGAAGGAGAAGCACTGAGTGAAGGGGTAAGAGCCCCCTTATAAAACCATCAGATCTCATGAGAACTCACTCACTATGAGGAGAACAGCATGGGGAAACTGCTCCTATGATCCAATTATCTCTACCTGGTCTCTCCCTTGACATGTGTGAATTATGGGGATTACAATTCAATATGAGATTTGGGTGGGGGACACAAAGCCTAATCATATCAGAGGACTACTAGGTGACTCAAGGTGGGCAGTGCCACAGTGCGGAGATGATGGGCACAGGGAGGATTCATGTCCTGGGTGGGACAGTGGAAGATTTTGTCACACTGCTCAGAACTAAGCCCTAAGCAAAACTTATGCATTGTCTTTTTCTGGAATTTTACATTTACATCGCAATGCCTACATCATTCACCACGCTTCTCATCACATAGGCATTTTATCATCTCATATCATCGTAAGAAGGGTAAATACTGTGCAGTAAGATATTTTGAGAGAGAGTAAGACCACATTCATGTAACTTTTATTACAGTATATTTTTATACTTGTTCTATTTTATTATTAGTTATTATTGTTAATCTGTTACTATGCCTAATTTATAAATTAAACTTTATCATAGGTATATATGTATAGAAAAAAACATAGTATATATATGCATAGGATTCTGTACTCTCTGCAAGTTTCATGCATCCACCAAAGAATGTATCCTCCATAGATAAGGGGGCTACTGTATTTGCACTTGAATTCTTATCTCAGGGTCTGCTTCTGGGAGAAATGTGAGCTGGACATCCTCCTGTTGTCTCTGGAACTGCCTGTGTTCCCCACACGCCCATGGGCATGAGCCTTGGAACAAACTTTCCTGTCTACTATTATGGCTTCATACCCTGAAATTTGCTCATTTTGGTAATAGCGGGAGAAGGCAGGTAGGGCCCAGCATTTCCTTGCTGTTTGTTGTCAGCCAAGATTGTTCCCCTCCTGTTTGGTTATATCTCATTTTTACACCCTACTTCAGCTTCTCCCAGAATAAACACACACAGGTTTCCTTCTAGAAGTGATTTCAAGGTTGGTTTATGGTACTCCTCTAGTTTTTCTCGCTATTTTGCTTGTTTCTCATTTTTTAACTCATCTCTCCTCTCTTTTAAAAGAGATTGGCTCACGACCTCTGGAACAATTCAACTCATCACATGACCTCCTTCTTGTACTCCCAAGCCAAGTGCAGGGACATGACTCTTCTAAGGAATCTTCAGTCGTCACTGGCCCTCATTGCAACTCTGTCAAGTCAGAAACTGGCCTTCCTGAATCAGCCCCTTTCAAAGCTATTATTATTTATCTTTCTGGTCTCTGAATTTCCTCAATCTAGTTGACATCATTTGAATGCAGTCTTGAACTATACCCAGGGTGACTCAGCATCCATTGACTTGCATCCTGTCATTTCCAGCAGTGACAAGACCCCTAAGTTAGCTTTGCCCCAAGGTGAGGTCGATGACCCAGTAATTATTGCTCCACTTCTGGGTGTCTCTCGCTGTGTGTGGCCATTAATTCCCAACTGATAGTAATGCTTGTTCAGTGTGATTGAAAAAACAAAACCTAATATAAATAACTATTTCTGTTGCTGGCAATTAGATCAAACTTCCTCAATGTTATCCCTAACATAACGCAACTCTCTGGAGAAAGGGATTTGGAAGAGAGAGAGGTCAGTGTTCAACTCTGTCCCTACCTTTCCAGGTTTTCCTTTCTGCCTACTCCTTAGGTTTCTAAATGACTGTGAGGTTGGTGGGGTGAAGGGAAGCCATGGAGGCCAATGCAAAGCTCCTGGGCTTTGAAATCCTGACGTCCTATGTTACATCTCAGTTCTACCATATGCTTGGCATGTGACTCCTGAACAAGTTAACCACCACTCTGAGCCTCAGTTTCCCCAATTGTAAAATAGGAATGATAAAATCTACCTGTACATTAAAAGAGATACAGTATGTCTAATTCATGGGTCCACTGTGGAGAGAAGTGTGTTGAAATATTTCACTATGATGGTGGATTGGTTGATTTCTTCTTGAAGTTCTGATAATGTATACAGAGAACTTAGCACAGGGCAAGCACGGTCGGCACTCAATAAACACACACACTTAACAGGCAGAAAGCTAGAGTGATAGATATCAACATTTTATTTTTCACAGCCATAAAAAAGAATGAAATCATGTCCTTTGCAGCAACATAGATGCAGCTGGAGGCCGTTATCCTAAGGAAATTAACACAGGAACAGAAAACCAAATACCGCATATTCTCACTTATAAGTGGGAACTAAACAGTGAGTAATCATGGACAGAAAGTTGGCGACAATAGACAGTGGGGACTACTTGAGGGAGGAGTGGGGGAGAAGGGGAACGGCAGAAAACTAACTACTGGGTACTATGCTCAGTACCAGGGTGAGAGATCATTCATACCTCAAACCTCAGCATCATGCAATATACCCATGTAACAAACCAGCACATGTACCTCGTGAATCTAAAATAAAAGTTGAAGAAAAGTCATACACGTTATGTTTGAATTCCAGTTTATGTATCTACCAGCTGTGTGAGCTTTGGAAAAAAATACTTAAATGATTACTAGTTCATTTGTAGAATGGTGGTAACAATTCTAGCTATATGGTGGGCATTCAGTATTTCCTGTTTTGTTCTGTATTTCTTCTTATCTGCTTCAAATTTGAGGTAGTCAATAGTGTGGACTCAGTATAGTCAATTAGGGCAAAATGTGTTTGTCATTTGTTGTTGCTTTGTGATTATTTTGTCCCATGTCTTCTAATGTTAAACTTCCCGATGAAAAGCAAACAAAAGATGGCAAAGCCTGAGACCATGCTTAGTTAACAAAAGTTAAAATCTAAAGGTCTCACTGTCCTGTGTAGTAATGCCCCAGGTGGGGATTAAGCCACATATAAAAGCTGTGAACCTTATCTCCTAAGAGTCAATAAATGCATTTTATTTTGTTAGAAAGCAATTTCCTTCAGGCTTAGGTCAGAATTTCTCTGAAATAAAATGGCAACATATCTCTGCTTTGTCACTACTCTCAGCAAACCATTAGATCTGTTAAAAATAAATTTCATTTTAACAAAACATCACTCTAGCTCAGACTCTGCAAACTATATGGCCCGTGGGCTAAATCTAGTCCACTGCCTATTTTTGTATGGCCCATTTTTTACATTTTAAAATATCCTTTTAGAAAAATTAAAAGAATGATATTTTATGACACATGAAAATGATATGAAATTCACATTTCTGTGCCCATAAATAAAGTTTTATTGGAATTCAGTCACACCTATTCATTTATATATTTTCTTTGCCTTCATGCTACAAGAATCAAATAGTTGCAGCAGAGACCATATGGGCCACAAAGCCTCAAATATTTTCTATCTGGCCCTTTGTATGAAAAGTTATCCAGCTTCTGATCTAGATTCTAGACCGATGGTTTATTCAAACTGTGTTAGCTCTTAAAAAAAAAAAACTGCCTCCAAGTTACCTTGAGTAAGGGGTATTCATCATCAGGCTGCAAGTTTCCACAGAAAGAGCTGGGGCAATCCTAGAGCACAGTGCTGGCATGCAGTAGGCTGCCATCCTCGAGCAGATGCCTCACTGACAGCGACGGAGTTCCCCGCCATGCTGCAGGTGCTCCAGCTGCTGACTTACAGACAGCAACCTGTACAGACACCAAGCAAGAGAAGAAATCTTGAGACCTCAATTAGACTACAAAAATCTTTCTTCAATATCTCAAGCCTTTCAAACACCAGGTCGGTTTTCATTTCCTTATCTTCCTACTGTTGACTGAGTTCTATCTACCAGGTGCTGTGCTGAACACTTACATCCATTGTCTCCCTGATTCTTCTTAAGAGCTTTGTGAGGTCAGTGTGATTATCTCCATTCGATGGCTGAATAATCTGAGACTGAGAGAAATTAAACACCATTGCCTGCTTTGGTTTGTCCCCTCCAAAACTCGAGTAGAAGTTGGATCCTCAGTGTGGCAGGTGGGAGGTGGGGGCGAGTAGAGATGTTTGGATCATGGTGGCAGATTCCTCATGAATAGATTAGAGCCCTTCTGGGATGAGTGAGTTCTCACTCTCATGAATGGATTAGTTCCGGAGAAAGCAGGTTGCTAAAAAGAATCTAACTTCTTCCCCTCTCTCAATGTGATCTCTGTACAGACCCGCTCCCCTTCCACTTTTCACCATGCGTTGAAGCAGCCTGAGGCCCTCAGCAGATGCAGCTACCCAATCGTGAACCTTCCAGGTAACAAAATTAGAAGCCAACTAAATCTTTTCTCTATAAACTACCCAGTCTCAAGTATTCTGTTATAGCAACACTAAACAAATGAAGCCCACTTTAAAAGTGTGGATTTGACGTTTTAAAATGCATTTTTCTGACTTCAAGAGGCCCTGGTTCTACTCATTATACTCTACTACCTCACATATGATTGATTTTCTAAGAAATGGAAAGTAAAAGCCTGTTCATTTTAAGATAAAGTCTGAGCTCTTGTCTGTTTTTCACTGTATTAAGGCTATGGAGTGGGGTACAAATCTACCACTGTGGGATCTCAGATGCACTTGGTTGATCACACCCAAAAGGTGCAACAACTTGCTTCAATGAAGCTTCATTTCATGACCACCAGTGCTAACTCTTGAGATGTACAGTGATTAATTTCTCACACACTTGGGATTTGGAAACTTAAACGTGAAAATGAGTGGCTCAGCAACCCTCCAGTTTGGACTATGATGTGACTTTTCCCCCAGCGATGCCACCACTATTGTGAAAAGCATCACTAAGACTCAATCCCCCTGTAGGAATACAGTCCGTTTTGATTGGATAAGAAACACAGTCTAGGATGCAGGGGTGTCCTGGGATGCAGGCAGACTCCTGTGCTGCCCCCCGAGAACTCAGGAACTTAGCCTGTTCCAGAACATATGGTGGGCCCCAGGGAGAGGGCAGAGGGATCTTCCCAATATTCCTTAGAGGATCTGAAAGGAGACATTGAGCTTTATAAAGAATGATTGTTTTCACGTAGCAACTAAAAGCTAAATTTTGCATCCCTAGGACAGCCTGATAAGTCTGTCTTAAAATACTAAAAGCTGTCTTTTGGCAGAAATGCTCCCACCAATATTTTTTTAAGTTTCAAGTGTAAAATATGAGTGACATATGTATGCTCATTTATATTAATGTTATAAAACTCATCAAACATGAAAAGATGAAGTGTATGACCAGTATTAGCAATGGGCCTAATCTATTTTTTAAAGAAGTAGAATGCAATGTATGTCAAACACAAATACCAAAATCCTGTGAAATAGCTAACTAACTAGCACAAATGGTTACAGGATACTGATCTATGCCCAGTGGCCAATTTGAGGTGCAATTGCAGATTAGGTTGGGGATAACAGTTAATGTCAGTGAGGCTGCTTTGGGTGTCTGGGAAACAGGCCAGGCTGACAGAGGGCAGAGGACTCTACAGAAGGAAGGCCCAGGGGATCTAGAGTCTGGAAAATCAAGAATGAAAGCATAAATGGCAGAGAAGCACCTCCCATCCTCCTGTCAATGGTAGGTGGCAGACTGAGCCATGCATTTCTGTCTTCTATCCTCCTATTCCCTCCCTTTCCCCCTCCCCCTGTCCCCAGTAACAACCTCTCCAAACACTATCAGAATTTAAGTCACCAAAACCATCTTTGTGGGTCCTCTCTCTTTGATTTAGAAAGAGATACCACCAGTCCCCACTTCCTATGATCTGCCATTTCTTGGTACCATGCTGTCCTAGCACAGCTCCCAGGATTCTGTCCATAGTGGTGCCAGGAAGTGGGCCCACTTTGGCCCTTCTGGGTGTGATAAGACATTGTCTTTACTGGGAAATCAAGCCAGTTGTAGGGGAAGAAGTTGATTATTTGGGTGATTCTCCTGATTGCATTTGGAATCTTTGGACACAGAGTGAGGCTGGGAGGCCAGGAAGTGATGAGGAGTTCTGAGGTGGGGTGGAATGGGGAGACATCTCTTCCAAGCAGTGAGACATAGCATGAAGAAATACACCACCTGTAAGTAGGAGAGAGAAAGCCGGATGATTCAATAACAATGCAGCAGAGGGAGAGTCTTCCATGCTAAGGACAGTCTATGTAGCTGTCTTCAATAACTCCGTCCCACTCATCACCCATGCTTTAGCACCTGCCGTTTACCAGCACCATGCTCAGCAGAATACACATAATGTATGCAAAGAGAAGTCATGCAGCACATAGTAGGCACTTAGCAAATATGTGTTGAATGGAAATGAATGAATGAATGGATATCTAAAGACAGTCTCTGCTCTCAACATTTTCACACTCTATAGAAGAGACACAAACGTGGAAAATTTAGTGCTGAAACAACAAAGGTGTGAACTGGAAACCATACCAGAGCAAAGGAGTGACTAATTACTTCTATTTGGTGGGTCAAAGAGGATTTAGTCTGGGTTTTGAAGGAAGAGTAAAAGTTTTCCAGTTGCAACCAATGCAGAGAAAATAGCATGTGCAAAAGCACAGAGGCTAGTATATGCAAAAGTACAAAATAATGTATGCAAAAGTTTGATGCGTTGGGGAGCTGGAGCTGTTCAATATGGCTGGAGAGGTAAGTGTAGTACTCGAGATGAAGGGAATATCACAACTGAAAAGGTCAGGAATTGGATCATAGAAGGCTTGATGTGTTATCCCAAAAAGTATGAAACACCATCCTGTATGGGATGCGTAGATTAGCATCCTTGTAACCATTCACTTTAGTTAGTTATATGTTCTATAGGGTTTTTGGCAGCTTTTGTAGTATTTGTGCTTAACATGTATTTTATGCTACTTATTTAAAAAAAAAAGATTAGGTCATCAGCAAAGCCTGAGTCCTATCCTCTCACTCTCCTCCCCGGACAGCATGAGCTTCACCACTCCTTCCACCTTCTCCACCAACTACCAGTCCCTGGGCTCTCTACAGGTGCCCAGCTACGGTACCAGGCTGGTCAGCAGCACGGCCAACATCTATGCAAGCACTGGGGGCTCTGGTTCCCAGATATCCATGTCCCACTCCACCAGCTTCTGGGGCTGCAAGGGACCCAGGGACCTGGCCACAGGGATGATGGCGGGTGGTCTGGCAGGAATAGGAGGCATCCAGAACAAGAAGGAGACCATGCAAAGCCTGAATGACCACCACCCAGCCTCCTACCTGGACAGAGTGAGGAACCTGGAGACACAGAACCAGAAGCTGGAGAGCAAAATCAGGGAGAACCTGGAGAAGAAGGGACCCCAGGTCAGAGACCAGGACCATTACATCAAGACTATTGAGGACCTGAGGGCTCATATCTTCTCAAATGCTGTGGACAGTGCCCGCGTCATTCTGCAGATGGACAATGCCCATCTTGCTGCTGATGACTTTAGAGTCAAGTACGAGACACAGCTGGCCATGCACCAGTCTGTGGAGAGTGATATACTTGGGCTCCGCAAGGTCACTGATGACACCAATGTCACTCGGCTGCAGCTGGAGACAGAGATCAAGGCTCTCAAGGAGGAGCTGCTCTTCACGAAGAAGAACCACGAAGAGGAAGTAAAAGGCCTATAAGCCCAGACTGCCAGCTCTGAGTTGCCCATGGAGATAGATGCCCCCAAATCTCAGGACCTCGCCAAGATCATGGCAGACATCCGGGCCCAATATGATGAGCTGGCTCAGAAGAACTGAGAGGAGCTGGACAAGTGCTGATCTCAGCAGATTGAGGAGAGCACCACAGTGGTCACCATGCAGTCCGCCGAGAACGGAGCTGCTGAGATGATGCTCACGGAACTGAGATGTACAGTCTAGTCCTTGGAGACTGACTGGACTCCATGAGAAATCCAAAGGCCAGCTTGGAGAACAGCCTGAGGGAGGTGGAGGCCCACTATGCCCTGCAGATGGAGCAGCTCAGTGGGGATCCTGCTGTACCTGGAGTCAGAGCTGGTACAATCCTGGGCAGAGGGACAGCGCCAGGCCCAGGAGTAGGAGGACCTGCTGAACATCAAGATCAAGCTGGAGGCTGAGATTGCCACCTACCGCCACCTGCTGGAAGATGCCTAGGACTTCAATCTTGGTGATGACCTAGACAGCTGCAATCCATGCAAACCCATTCAAAAACCACCACCCACCGGACAGTGGATGGGAAAGTGGTGTCTGCGACCCACCACACCAAAGATCTGAGGCATTAAGCCAGCAGAAGCAGGGGACCCTTTGGGGGAGCAGCAGGCCAATAAAAAGTTCAGAGGTCAAAAAACAAGACAAAACATTAAGCCCATTGTTAATATCTGAATATACACTTCACTTTTTAATGTTTAATGAATTTTTATAACATTAAAATATACTGCTCATTTTTATGAATGATTTCATTTTTGAAGAACTACCAATCCAATTGATTGGATTGGGGTGGACTATGGTCATTCACTTGTCTAGGAGAAATTGAGTTTAGGCAAAATCTTCCTATCAGGTTTAGGTAGGCACACAGTTAGCCAGCCCTATCATTACAGCCTGAAAGAACCTGTCCTGCAGTGTGCTGTGACTAAGGTGTCTATAGCCTCTGGGGGTTCCAATATGGGGATGTGCTTGGACTCTGGACCCCCACCCCAGGGGATGTATGGACAGCGGTGGCTGGCGCCTGGTGCTGCCATGCTGTTCTTTGCACTGGCTCCAGATTTCTTTTCACATTCAGTCTTGCCTCAAGACACAGGCCAAATGGAAATAAACTGTCGCAGTTGGCCCATTTCCCAGAGAAATTATATTTAGCCTCCAAAAGCAGCAGACTTCAAAATGGCATGGTTGTCTCAGCTAAAAATGGCCATCCGGAAGGAGCTGGATTATGGAAAGCCATCCAGGGATGAAGAACGAGCCACTTTGAGGCAATGATTATGTGCTTCAAAGAGTCCTGTTCTCAAGTCCTCATGGACTGGGCCAAATTAAAACAGATGGGCACATGACATTCAGAAGAAATCATAAAAAGGGCTTATCTGCAGGGTCCCAGGCCCAGAGCCAAGACTGGCCAGGGTGAATTTCACCCAACTTCAAATTTAAGCTCCACAACATAGATAGCATTTACTAAGGGCTTTTAGGGCAAAAGACATGGACAGGCATTATACAAAGGGAATGAAGAAAATGGCAAATGTGTTTTTTAAAGCTCAATCTTTGCAAAGAAACAAAATATAAAAGAATACCATTTTCCGAAAATGTTTTAAAAAATAAATATAGATAATATTAGCAAAGTTTTGGGAACTAGATACTCTCATACAATGCTACTAGGGTTATAAATTGGTTGAGCTATTTAGAGTTTTGCTTTAGAAAAAGCACTTTGTCTATGGGCTGGAGAATGGATTGGTAGCAGTCAAAATTCAAGGCAAGGAGACCACTTAGGAGATAGGACAAAGGCGGAGGGAAGGGTAGCCTGAACAGGGCAGTGGCAGAGAGGCGGAGGAAGTGAACAAAATTAAGAAGTATAACTCACAAATCTTGGGAATTGACTGGATTGAGTACCTGGATGGACAGTGGCCATTCACTGAAAGAGGAGACATCATCATCACCATCATCATCAGTGAAAACCTTCATAGACCGCTGAGTGGGGTGAAGCACTGTTTTGAACACTTTAAAAGTATTAATGTATAGGTCAAATACCTAATGCATGCAAGGCTTAAAACCTAGATGACAGATTGATAGGTGCAACAAACCACCATGACACTTGTATACCTATGTGACAAACCTGC
This sequence comes from Ateles fusciceps, assembly GCA_036589455.1. Taxonomy (NCBI): domain Eukaryota; kingdom Metazoa; phylum Chordata; class Mammalia; order Primates; family Atelidae; genus Ateles; species Ateles fusciceps. The sequence goes on from JAZHEH010001510.1 coordinate 1,319,192, forward strand.
ACATTCTGCACATGTATCCCAGAACTTAAGAAAATAAAAGTAAATAAAGTATTAATGTGTTTAATCTTTACAATAGCCCTATGAGGTAGGTCCATTCTTTTCCCTACCTGACAGATAAGAAAACTGAGGCACCAGAATTGAAAACTTGCCAAGCTTCATACCTTGACACTATTTTCTTCATCTTTGTTTATGATATTGTTAAAAATAGAAACAACTTCCAAATACCACAATAGTATATTGATTATATAAATGTTGACCCAGTCATATGATGGAATGCATGCTTTAGAAGAATATTTGATAAATGGAAAAAGATACAGAACATAAGTGAAAAAGTGAGTTATAGAATTCCAGGTGGGGGTGTATATACGGCTCCCATTATCAGAGGGGAAAAGATCACTTAAAGTAAATCCACTTAAAATATTAAAAAGCGTTATGATAAATAAGCCAGAAAAGATTTGATTAGGGTTGTGTCTTTAAAAATAAAACTAAAAATTATCATAATTTTTATTTTATCTTACATTTAACACTATGTAGGTTACCATTAAAACTTTGAGCTAATTCTTGGAACCCAGAATGAAAGGAGGGTTAGACATGAGCTTTCTGAGAAACTAAATAGTGACTTTAGTTCCCTGCAAAGTGAATCCTGAGTCAGGGACTTGTGTGCTGCTGGCTGACTCAGTGGGAGATCCAACTAGCATGGCTGAGGAACCGAGGAGAAGGAGGAGAGGAAGAAATGGAATGCAGGGTGCATTATTATCATGATCACTCCTGGTGACAGCTAGGGTGTAGCCTCACCAGTAACCTTTGAGGAGGGCATAGAATGCCTCTTAGAGTTATCCACCTGGGGACTGACTGGAGAACTATTTCTCCATCGGCTCCTTGCCCACGTTGCTTATGGGTTGTTCCTAGGGCCATTATTGCTCCCAGCACTTCTGGGCTACTTGTGTCTGCTTGGGAAGCAGTGCTGGTGTCTACAGCATAGAGAAGCCCAGAAGGGAAGTGAAGAACGGGCGTCTGAGTATAGAAGCCCACAGGGAATTGCCTCCCATCCTGCAGCCTTGGCTGTGATGAGAGGAAAGAGTGTGAGCACATGAATCTGGCCATCAGAGGTGGATGACTGAAACGATAGGATGACATCATCGCATTCTCATTTGAATCACAGCGTGGTCATACTGAGGACCTCTGCAAAAGTGTTGCATAGAAGTCTTCATCAGTTTTCACCAAGGCCCCTTGTATCCTTTAATATTCAACTCTTGTAAACCACCTTCCATACTGTGCCGAGTTTCTCTTCTTTAATTGTTAACTGTCCCAACCCCACCAAACAACGTTTGTTGATGACTTGGTATGTGATTTCTGCAGTTCTCCAACTCACATTAATCAGCGTCACAAAACAATGCATCTGTTGCAAGATTTGGGATTTCTCTTTGCAGTGAACTTGCAATGCATTTGCAATGAACAGGCTAACTAAGATATTCATAGAATGGAAATATATACAGGGAGGGGCTAACTGTTAAGACTGAGAATTAATTTACTCAGTGGTCAGTTTCTTACTTCTAGGTAACATCCTTCACCCACATCCATACCCCTACCCTTCTCCCAGTTGGTTGCCTAATGAATATATCTCTTGGAAAGCAGAGGTCAACGCCTAAAGCACTGGAAATTCCTACCAAGTGTGTATTTCCCTCATAGCCACTCCCAGAAGAGGAAAGCAATGCAGGGTGTGTCCTTTCAAGCATCTCTGCAGCTTCCCTACCACCTGGTCATGCCTGATTTCATCCTTGCCAGACCGTTTCCCAACATGGGCTTCCTCTGCCAAGGATGTGAACTGGGATTTCTTTCCATGTCACCTTAGCAGTATCTCAGCAATATGCTGAGACCTCCAGACGCTTAACACTAACTTCACTCTTACCCTCAAAGCCTCCTGACCCCGTGCTTCATTTTCATTCACATTAAGAGGGAAAATGGTGGTATTATAAAAACATGGATTGGAAGGGCTTTAACACATCAGACACATATCCCCCATTCACTGACATGCATCTTAGTCTGTTTGCTGCAGCTACAACAGAATACCTGAGATTGGGTAATATATTAAAGAAAATAAAATTATTTGACTCATGGTTCTGGAGGCTGGGAAGTCCGAGACAGAGGGGCTGCATTTGGTGAGGGCCTTCTTGCTGTGTCAGCCCATGGCAGAGGCAGAAAGGCTAGAGACCAAGTGTGCACATGAGCGAAAATGAGGCCAATTGCATCCTTTTATCAGGAAACTTCTCTCACAATAGCTAACCCACTCACATAACAACAGCATTAATTCATTCACGGAGGCAGAATGAATCACCTTCCTTTTAAAGATCCTACCTCTCAACACTTTTGCACTAGGGATTAAGTTTCCAACACATGAACTTTGGGGAACGCATTCAAACCATAGCAATGTGGGTCATGAACATGTTCTCAGTTTTATATAAATTGTGAAAAAGCAGCTTTAGGACAAGCCTCTTAATCATCCCTTTTACCCCATGGTTGCCTCTAGCTCTGCCTAAGTGGAAATTCTGGCCCTCCTCCTGGCAAGGAGGGGCTTTATATTACTTGGTTATCGTAAATCCCAAGCAATAATGATTGGCAGCTCAGTGTTCTGGGTAAAAGCATGAGTTCTGGGGTTTGAGCTCCTGGCTTTGGCACCTGGTGGCACAATTTACAAGTCATGTCACTCAACTGCTCTGTGTTTCATTTCTCCATCTGAAAAGCAAATATAATCATATCAGCTACCTCTGGGCAGATGAGGATTAGCGAGTTTATTCATGAGAAGCACTTAGACCAGCACCTGACTTTGAACAAACACTCAAACATTAGCCAAAGCTATTCTACTCTCCAGTTTGAGATACAGAAATAATACTTTTCATGTGGACCAGACATAATGAAAGAAGTTTGAAAGAAGCCAAGAGGACGACTGTCAATTAACAACCTTCATGGAGGGCACAGCTTTCCTCTACCACACCTGGGAATGTAGAGAGGGCTTATCTGAGTCCCCCCTGGTTAGCTGAACCTGACTCAACTGAGCCTCCTTAAGAAGATGAACAGATCATGGAAATTTATTAGCAATCACTGGAACCATCATTGTGGAAGCATTTGTCCAAAAGCCATAACTGGAGGCTAGACTGTATGACATGGAGGAGTGGCAAGGGCCTGAATTAAACAGGGACTTTGTCACTTCATTTTTCAAGAGTGATGTGAAATCTGCACAGCCTCGGAGCTCTGTGGCCAGAGCTCAGTGGGTATTCATCCATAACCTGAGACCAGAAGCATTTGACTGAGTCAGGCTGTCATTAAGGGTCACTACGGGTGCTGCCTGCAGCTTATCAAAGACATCCCTCTAAACTGAGACAGGCAAAGGTGAAATACACAGCACCTTGGCTCCACTGGAAATGGAGCTTTCTTTGAAGGGGGCTGACCTTGTTTTGGTAAAGGGCTTTGATTATCAGTTGATCTGACCCCAACAGGGTCATTCTAGGGCAGCGGGGAACCACCTCCAAGGAAACTGATGCCAGTGCCAACACAGGTAGGTGGACATTGCTCACTTATGCTTATTTAACCCTTCTCCTGCCAACTCCCTTCCCACCTCTGCCGCTATGGGAAGTTGGCATAAACTCGCTGACACACCCATTTCCAAGGCCTAGCAGGCCAGCCTTGTGTCCTAACTAACATAAGGCAGTGCTTAGGCATAGTTGCAGGGAGCACCCTCTGGCTATCAAATGACAAGTAACCATTTGTGTCCTTCAAAAGCAGCAGCCAAGCTCAGGGTCACTTCAGGAGGGTGCAGCATACACACCCTCTTCTCCCACCATGTGTAATAAGAACTGCTGTTCACTGAGGGCCTATCCAGGACCACACCCCGTCATCTAACTACAAATGAGATAGGACCATCTCCATCTACAAATGAGAATTGAGGCTCAGAGAAGTTAAGTAACTAACACAGAGCAGCCCAGCAAGGAAGTATGAATGGGGATTCATACTTGGGGGGTTGAATATAACCCAGAGGAATCTTATGTCCACTATCCCTAAAGATCCCCAGAATCCTTATTAGTCTTTGGTAAAACTGAGAAGGCAGTTAAGTTTATTTTTGGTTGTCCCCTGATTGGCATTCAGTGTTTTTCTCCCAAAACCAATAGAATACCTCCTTTTGTTGGGTGACCCCCTTGCCCAGATACCTGTATTCCCCATTGTCGTCTTCCCATTTCCATTGTCTAATCCACATGCTCTTCCTGTTTCTGCCTTAGCTTGCATCTAAAACAAAGAACATTGATGAATGAAACACATCAACCCAACCAACAGAGATTGATGATGACTGCTGCCTACCTCACCCCAGGGCTACTCGTGCATTCAAAACTTAACTCCAAATAATGAATTGTGATGGTTCTGAAATGTAGCCAGTATGGGCTAGAGAAGGGGACCTCTAAGCCGTGTCTAAAATAATCCAGGCCAAAGGGCTATCTGTGCCATTTTTCCTCTTCTCCATATGGTTCTTGAGACTCTATGAATAATCCAGCTATATCCAGGGATTCCAGGGGGTGCAGACCAGAGCCCCCTGGCCGCAGGTCTTTGAGTTATAACCACTTCAGGGCTTTTGGAGCTGATTCCTAGGCTCAGCATAAAAGGTGACTAGGCACAGTGGTTAAGCATGACTGCCCAGTTGATAGTATGCTCTGCCATTAACTAGCTTGTTCACCAGGCACACATTATTTACCTGCTCTGAGCTTCAGCTTCGTTATCTGTGGTGAGGGGCCAGCATGGAGGAGGCACTCTATAAATTGATGGATTAATGGGAATAATAAAATAACCTTCTTCATATTCAAGATTGTTGTGTGCGGGGGGTGTGTGATTTATATGTGATACAGATATAGGCATTTTTCGTCTCCTAGTAAGTACTCAACAGATAGCCATTATACTGTTCAAAGGTGTGACTTGCCCCTGACCCTGGAGATCTGAATCATATAAGGGGACAAAGGGCATGAATTCAAATGGTGGGTGAGACTCAGAAGTGGCATGCTATAGTTCTGGGCCATTAGTCCATTCCCGTTAGGTGACCAGGTTATGGTCTAGCAAGCAGGAGAAGATCCAGTTGCCCCCAACTCCCACTCAGTGAGGGGATGTGAGTTAGTGAGTCGGGCCCTGTTTTTTGATATGCATGGCAGGGCTTCAGTCCTAATGAGGAAACAAGGAAACCTGTTGTTGGTTGACGTGCCTCCTGGTTCTCATTTCTCAACACCAGACTCATTCCAGACCGCTGCTGGTGCACCACGAGGCTTAGCGGTGCCCTACACCTAGGCTGGGTCAGGTTGGCTCAGGAAGCAAACTAGACTAAGCTGCCCGGGGAGATATCGCTGCTTCAGCTGAAAGTCTGGGCTACTCTTGGGTCTTGACCCCAGGAGGTTCTGGGGACATTTGCCAGAGCCCTGATCACATGGCTAAAGGAATCAGACACTAGTTTGTCTTCTATCTGGGCAACACGAGAAGTCTCTTCAGTCACTTGGTCAACCAACAAGAATGTATTGAGTGCCTACTTGAGTATTGTCGGGGCAACTAAAGGGAAAGCAGAGCACCCTGTCCAAGAGTTTGCCCTCTCACTGGGGAGACGGGACAGTCATGGGAAAGAACAGGACACGCTGTGGGGTGGGGAGCAGGAATCTTCTGTAGAACTGGCATGACCCTTTTGTGAAAGCACATTCTCCAAACGCAAGTCCACTGTGTCTTGAACATGTCCCTCGATACTTGTCAACAGGGGCTGCAATCAAGCAAGAGGAGAAAGCTAGCCCAGAAGTGTCTTCTATTACCAATGTGGCCCCCAAAGACATGGAGAAGATTCGTGCAGGGGCCCCTTATAAGCCAACACGTGGCAGACAATGCAAGGAATCACAGGCAGCCACCCACCATGGGGCCCCATCTGCCATATTGCCAGCCCCTTGCTATCCTCTAGGTTTTTCTGAGGCACATAAGGTTCTCTCCAGGGCCAGATTCTGGCACGCTTCAGGCAGTCTGACAGTGCCAGTCCCCTGCCTGTGCTATGGCTCCTGGTGCTCCTGTGGCTGCATAAATGCCATACCCAAAGCAAAGCCCAAGGTGCAGATCAGCTGTGCCTTGTGACTGTACCCACAGAGCACCTTTGACCAGGCCCAGACCTTGCCAGCGACCCTCTAACTCCACAGTGCCTCACCCCAAGTTCGCCAACAGGCACAGGCATGGTCACCTGGCCATCAGAGGCAAGCACCTGGGCAGAGCAGGCAGAAACAAATTGCTTTACAGCCACTGCCTTGAATCCAACACACAACCCTTTCCCAAAGTGTGCACCTCATTGGCAACTTGTAACTGAAATTCATGGGAAAGCATTTGGCAAATCACATGCTGACATGTTTATCTTGTTAGCTGTCAAAATGAGTAAGTAGGCACATTGAATGTCATCATTCAGCCTGAACCCAGAAAGGCTACTAATCAAGAAATCTGACAAAATAAATACATTTTCTAACCTGATTTGTCAGATTTATATTAATCCTTTGTTCAGACCTTGTCCTGATTGACCTTAAATAGACCTGTGATGACCCAGGCAACTAGAGACCATGAGCCATCATGAGCCCTACATATTAAAGTGACATGCTGCTGACGTGGCCCTGCAGAGGGGTGTGATGGAGCAGCTATCCAGCCAGCACCCACATATTTTACTTGCCTTTTAGTTCCTAATTACCCCGAAAGACCTATCAAAACCCATATGTACAGGCCTTACCACAAATGCAAGCAAAAAGCCATGGGACCCATGAGGTCATGGTCACATTCTCAGGGGTTCTGTCCACCCTTCCGACAGCCAGGGCAGAGCCTTGAAGTGAGTTCATATGTGGAGGAAATGGTAGGAGCATGGACTCTGGGGTAGAAACACGTCAGAGCACTAGCAGACTTCAGAGTACATATAAATGTCTATAACTGCCCACATCCTCCCCTGCCCTATCAACCGTGGTCTGGCCTGAGGCAGCAGATTAATTGCTGACTCATCTGTACAGGTTTAGGAGCTCCAGAGAGGACAAGCCCCTGCCCCCTCCCTTTTTCTAAGCCTTCCTTGAGGACAGCCTTCTAAGTGTCTGCCTTCCTCTGGTAACTTGAGATTAGGGGTCCAGGAATCTGTTTATGTTAAAGCTCCGTGGCACTGGGGCTCAGTGTGCAGATGTAAAGCCCCCCCCGACACTAGAGGAGAGTGGACTTCCAGCCACATTCAGAAAGGGCAAAGCAGACATTGAAAACACAATTTTATTTTCTCTGAAAGCTCTTGATTTATTTTTAAATTTAATTTTTTTAATGCATGATGTTCTTGTTCTATTAAGATAATCAAAATTCAAAACTCTTCCCCCAACTCAAACTGATTTCCCAAAATGTACCCTATTTACCCTGTAGTCTTATATACTAATAATAGCAAGAATTTCTGGAGCACTTATTAAACACTTGGGAACATCCTAAGAGCTTTACCTGTCCTTGCTCACTTAACTCTCACAATTGCACTATGAGGAAAACAGCATTATCTGTATTTTGCCAATGAGGAAGTGGAGGCTTGGGGAGATTATGTGAAATCTCGCCCAGCCAGAAAGAAGCAGAACTGGGATTTTTGTCTAGGTTTGTTTGAACCTCAAACGGCTCCTTTAATCATTGTGATTGGCAGCCTTCTGGCATGAGATGCAGAATCCTAGACTAGAGGCTATTTTCTTCCCCAGTTGAGGATGGACTTTTAATGACACTCCTTCCCCCTCAAACGGACAATTATAACAGCAATAACAAACAATGATATGTCCAAGGCCGCTAAGTGAGTGTGTGGAAGGACTAGAACTCAGTTCTCCACCATTCTTTACAGGGAAGGTGTGAGAGGTTCAGTGTGAGATGCTATTCAAGAGGCATGGGAGGAGGCTGGTAAAGGAAGGCCCCCATGCTCCAGCCTCTCTTCCTACTGGACACTGACAGAGAGGGCTGGCAGGGGGAGTCCACGATGAGGGGCTACACACACACGTGGTCTAGAAGGGTCTGTATCTGGAAGCTACCAGGTTCCATGGGTTTGATTTTGCATCTGAAAATGTGTGTGCTTTCAAAGGGCACATCTCAGAGGATGTTTCAGTGTCTGCCATCACCAAACATTTTTCTTCAAATTATATTTCCCTGCAGGTTCCCTCTGAGGAGATAGTGTCTGAGAAAAATCCTCTGGTCGCCCTGAAAAAGAGAAGTTCCATAAAATGCTGACTTGAATGTGTAGCCCAGCTGACAACATGAAAAATGCAAGTTAGCCAAAATAGATTGAGTCAACAGGGACTATGCCTCCTTGATTTACACTTCATCTTGCCCTTCATTCATTCTTTCACCCATGGGATATTTATTGAGCACCTGCTAGGTAGATGCCATGCACTATGGTAGATGCTGTGGATATATAGATATGCCTTTTATGATTTCAAAGTCAAATAAAAAATGACATAATTGTCTGTCTACACTTAGAATTGGGAATATAAGAACTAATGGTTGCATGGCAATAAATAACAAGAGCTAGTGGTTAATTGAGCACCTACTATACATCAGAGGCTTACTAAACCATTGCCGTGTACTAATATGTTGAAAATTTACAAGCCCTTTAGGATAGATCCAATTAGCATCTCATTTTACAGATGATGGTATCAAGCCTTAGCAATATTAAATAACTTGCCTAGCATCTTATAGCTGGACATTTAAAACAAGCTTCTCAGGCTTTGGTTTAGAGCTGTTTGTCTCCAGAGATACGATCTAAAGGGGCCTGGGTTCTATCCTAGCCTGGTCACTTAGCAGCCATAGCACAGGTTGCAGTGAGGACTAAAGGCAAAATGCATGTGAGGTGTTGTCACCCGTTCTAGTCATGTAGCCATGAACTTGAAGGTCTTTGTGTTTTCTACAGAGGTCTGGACTACCTGTCTCTTCATGTAGCTGTAGTTCTGGTGATAGGTAGGCAGGCAAGGAAGGCATCAGGAAGGTGACCTTCAGTAGGATCTTGAAGGTGCTGTATGAGTTTGCCAGACAATGTGTTGTGGGGGGCAGAGAAGAGAGGACACAAGAAAGGATATTCTAGGCATGGAAATGATATGAGCAAAGGTAGAAGCAATTAGATATTGCTGAAGCCTATCTCAGGGCTGGGCAGGAGGCATAAAAAGAAGAGGCCAAAGAGGTGGACAGGCCACAGATTGGGAGACCATGGATGTTGTGCTACCAGGTTACACCTGTCCAAAGGTGACAGTGGGGCAGTGGAAAGATCACTCTGCACCAACATGCAACAAGGTGGAAGGTGATCACAGGGGGAGAACTGGGTGGCAGCCGGAAGCCCAGTTAGAGAACTAATGACATAATTGAATGAGAGTTTCATTAATTCATTCAGTCATTCATACATTCAGTCAGTCAGTGATTCAGTGAGTCGGTCAGTCAGTCAGTCGTCAGTCAGTCAATCAGCCAGGTAATAGGGAAACATTTGAAGATTGTCTTACAGCAATTCCCAAATTATGATATGGGGACCCTTGGGAGTATCCAAGAGGTCAAAACCATTTTCTAATACTCCTAAGACATTATCTGTCTCTTTTACTCTCATTCTCTCACAAGTGTTCTGTGGAGATTCCCAGAGGCTGCACAACCACAGATAAAAGAACATATTGAAGGCAGGAGCAGATAGAAGAATCTCTAGCCTTTTATTAAATCAAACAGTTAAAAAGATTTGCAAAAATGTAAATCAAGGCCACTCTTCTCAATACATGTTTTTGATTTTCAAAAATATAGTCATTTTTTCATAAAAATAGGTTGTTTATGTTGACCTGTAATGAGCGTATTGTTTTTTTAAATGAACTATTTACTTAATGGTATAATAAATATTTATATATTTTAAATGAGCATTTTTAGACTTTATGCTTTAATTTCTAATATGGAAATCTTGATAGGTATAGTCCACCAATAAAACAATTTTTAAGAATGTAAAAAGGGTTTTTGAAACAAAAAGTTTGAGAACCACGGGTATAGCACATATTGGGTACTACTCAGGACACTAGGAGTAAAGCAATGAACAGGCCTCAGTCAGTCCCTGCCCTGTGGGGGGCTGCCATTCTAGTTAGTGGAGGTGCATGAATAAACAGAGAACAGCACAGAGCTGGGTAATGGGTGAAGAGCAGCCAGCCAGGCTCACCTTGCTGCCTTCCTGTGTGGGCAGCAAAGCCCTGGTCCCACCCTCTTCTCTTACTCTCACTGAATGCCACAGTCCCCAAGGGCACCCATCCTCTGAGGGCATATTAGTCTGTTCTCACACTGCTATAAAGAACTACCCGAGACTGGGTAATTTATTTTTAAAAAGAGGTTTAATTGGCTCACAGTTCCCCAGGCTGTACAGAAAGCACGGCTTGGGAGGCCTCAGGAAACTTGCAATCATGGTGGAAAGTGAAAGGGAAGTTGGCATGTCCTACATGGCTGGAGCAGGAGGAAGACAGAGCGAAAATGCAGATGCCACACACTTTTAAACAACTGGATTTCATGAGAACTCACTCACTATCGTGAGAACAGCAAAGGGGAAGTCCACCCCCATGATCCAGTCACCTTCCACCAGGCCCACCCTGCAACATTGGGAACTACAATTCGACATGAGATTGGACGGGGATACAAATCTTAACCATATCAGAGGGCCTCTCACATGATGGCAGTTTCCCTCCCATGACCCTCGCAGCACAACCTGGTGTTGGGGAAAGAGTTCTTCATGTTCTCACTGCCTCCTACAGTCCATCTCCCCTATTTCCTGCTCGGGCATTGATGTGCTGTTAGAAACTTTCCAGAGCCAGAGTTTGAAATCACTCCCCTGATATACTCACACCATTCATCTCATAGATTAAGTCTTCACACTCTCCTCCTCAAACACCTCTTCCCCTGTTCTCACTCACAGCTTCCTAAGCCATGGAGAAAATGGAAACAATCCAAGAGAACCTGCACCTTCACCCCTCACCCCATCTACCCCAGTGCACCTACACTCAGACACTCTGGCTTCCCTCCCCCCACCACTCTGTTACCAGGGACGAACTCTCCTGCTCCTGCCACCTGCCCTGCTGGGCATCCCACTGGCTCCCACATTCTCCATTGGCCCCTTGACTTTCTCCTGCATCATTCATGTTTCACTCTTTACTGGAAATTTCCTATTAGCAAAATAATACAATATTTCTCCCACTATAAAAAAAAAAATTTACCCCACATCCCTCTCCATTGCTCCATGTCTGTATTCCCTCTTTTAAAGTAAAATTCTTTAAAAGGGTTGTCTTTACTAGCTATCTCCAATTCCTCTCTTCTCATCCATTCCTGATCCCATTCCAGTAATAATTTCTCTCCCACAATCCCACTGAAACTGTTTCCCAATGACACCCACGTCACTAAATCCAAGGTCATTTCAGTCCTCATTCTGCTTCACTTTCAACAGCATTTGACCCAGCTGATCATGGTCTCCTCTGAAGCACTTTCTTTTCTTCCCTTTCTTGAGAAGGAAAATCTGAGATTGTGACTTCCAGAAAGTCCCACTCTTGGGTGTCCCTTCCTTCATGAGCTACTTATTCTTGGTCTCCTTTGCTGGTTCCTCTTCATCTCCCTGAATTGTGTTAGAGTGTCCCAGGGTTTAGTCCTCAGAACTCCTCTCTATATTATAGTCACCTCCTGGATGATTTCAGTCAGTGTCAGTGCTTTAAATGCTCTTGGCCGGGTCCATGGGCCAGCAGTCTCCATGGAGCCAAAGTGTTATTGAGGACTGCCAGGAGAAAGACATTTGCAAGCAAGATTTCCACTTTCGTGCAGTTGGTTTGTACAGTGTCATACACAGCAGCATGGCCATGGAGTAAAGTGTTGAAGTGGGCGGGAGGAAAGCATTGCTGCAGGGACGCTGTCAGTGCTCTGAGGGACCAGGGCTCTTGGCCCTAGGTGTTGAAGAGGAAAATACCCACAGTTCTTTGTGCATCCTTTGTTGCCCCATTTTTGTTTATGTATCTGTCTCCTAGGCTAGAAAGCAAGCTCAACAAAAGAGGACCCATGCTCTCTGCAGTACCTACCACAGAGCCTGGTATATGGAGGCACTACATAAATATATTTGGTGCTTTTTGAAATAAAAATAAAATGTTAACTTCTGAATAGACAGAGAGATCACCAGATGTAGGCCCTCACCTTAAGAAAGGACTGATTGTTAAAATCTCCTAAAGCCACGCAGATCTTGAGGCCCATGGACTACATCTCCTGCAGAGTGAACTGTCTCCTCTCAACTCTCTTAGTCATAATCTCCATCTGCCACTCATTTAGCCATTTAAGAAGACTGCCTCATGAGCTCTGCGCTATGAAAGTCGGCTATGTTCTCCCTTAGAACTACAAATCCAACTTCATTCTAATTTCACGTATTTATTGAGCAGCTACCATGCGCCAGATTCTGCAGTGCTAGGGACAGAACAGCTACCCACATTCCTCCCCCTTCATATTGGTGAGGCCTGGGAAGCCCAGGTTCTAGCAGTAAGAATAGTGTTTTCTCCCAAGAATAATTTCTTGGGAATAAGTTGTTGTTTTGGGATTGGGAGAATGTCTCTCTAAAATTCCAAGTAAGCAACATGTTTTGCTGAATTTCAGCAAATGGAGCCTGTACTGACTTTTTAGTGAGGATTTTGCCTTACTAAGCTGGATTCCTGCTGGTTCTTTTTCATTATTGCAGCAGAACTGGTTCACATGGAGCACTTTCTTCCATGTAACATTGATCTCTTAAAGACCGAATCTAATGTGCAACCGCTTGACATAATGACCACAGGAGAAGCACAGAAAGCAAATGGAGAGTTTTGCATTCCTGCTGTCACTGGTCATCATCTAATCCAGGCTGCCTAAGCCTCCTTGGAAACCAGAGAGACATGGTCCTATCGCACCCCGCATCACTGGTCAAAACTTGAGTTCAAGGTGTCAGACCATTCTCATTCATTCTCTCACAAACCAGAGTTCATTACAGCCCACGTATCAGAGGAAATATTCCAGATCCTGAGTTTATCACTATCTTTATTCAGCCTCCCAACAATTTTAGCTAAAGCTACCCTCCAAGCCTTCTCTTAAATTCTGCAATTTAAAAAAAGGGATACCATTCAAGGCGTTAACTCCATTCATTCAATATTCATTTCTGTACGAGGCTCAGTACACGTGGTCAAGCAGGGAAGCAAAGGTGTAAAGCAACTTAAAAACTGCTGAAGTGGAGGCAATAGAAGGTTAAGTAGAGTATCTGCTCTTTCATGCCAATGTTTTTGTATGTGTTTTTCTCCTTGTTTAAAATAATAATAGCTAAGATCTAAAGAGCACTTAGTAATATGTCAAGAACCATGTACAATTTATTTTTCCTCAAAACTGAATGAAATAGCTATTTAACATCTTTTTGCCTTAGTTTCTCTTCTCAAAGACTGTGGGAGAATCTCAAGCTGACAGGCATGGACCTAACACAACATTATTTTTTAGGACCTGCAAGCAGCTGTACTCTGTCATTTTAGCTATTAGAGAGTGTTTGTCTTCTCACTCAGGACTGTGCCATCTATTTTAAAACTTCAAGCTTCTGTTTGTTTCAAGTTTCTCCCCCCTGACCATCCAGCACTGACTGGATTTATAGCTCCTCTCATCCCGGGTCATGGGCAGGGGTGGGTTAGGGTCTGCATTTTTACTACCTCCCCCTCTGGTGCCTCTTTCAGGGATTCACCTTCCGGTGTTGGGCAGGGAGAAGAAAGGGGCAAGCCACCTCCTGATGTGAATGTCCGTGCTGAGGTTGTTGTCCTGTTTTAATTTTCATCCAACTCCAATCCACCTCATTGTCTCCACCTTGGGAGGTAATGATGGAGGTCTCACACACACTCTACTGATGGGCCTTTGTCTCATGTGACTCCTTAGGCATCAATGGTCACTTTCCCTTTTTTGCTTTTTGGGTTGTTTTGGCAGAACTCTCACTGCCTTCCTCTGATGCATAAAAGTTTTTGTCCCATTCTGGAGCAGCCTCCGCAGCACAGCAGCCTAATCCCATCAATCCTCCACAGGGTGACTGGGATTTCCCTTTCCACATGACTGTGCCCCCCTGACTTCTCGTCCCAGTCCTCTGATGAGTTGGAGGAGCAAATCTTGAGCCCAGGCTGGATTGGGCAGGGACCAGGCCATGAAGGACTGGTAGTGGAGTAGAGTGTTTATGCTTTAGGTCAGGTGGGGCCACCAAAGGATTTTGAACAGGGGGGTGATATGAATTGATTTGTATTTTATTACAGTCCTTCTTAGAACACAGTAGAGAATGGACAGGAGAGTGTGAGACCAGCAGCAGGGAGACTAATAAGGAACCAATGCTGTGCTTTTTCACTTGCATGCTGCCTGCACACACGGCCAATCTTGATCACTCTTTTTGCTTATGACATAATCTGGAAAGTGATTCAACATGCTTTGGGTGAGTCGGTCCTTTCTGTTTGTGGAAGGCTATAGTGAGTTGAATTGCATCCCCCTCAAAGATATACTGAAATCCTAAGCCCTGGTACCTGTCCCTGTGATCACAGTTGAAGATAAGGTATTTGCAGATGTAATCAAATTATGGTCATGCTGGACTACGGCAGGCCCCAAATCCGGTGACTGGTGTCCTTTCAAGGACAGGGGAGGTTTGAAGACACACAGTGAAGAAGGCTGTGTGAGGAGAGAGCAGACGTTGGAAAGACGCAGCTGTAAGTCAAAGAATTCCAAGGATTTCTGGCAACCACCAAAAGCCATGAAAGGCAAGGAAGGATTCTTTCTAGAGTCTCAGAGGCAGTGTGGCCCTGTGATAATTTGATTTCCAGAATGACAAAAAGAATTATTACTGTTTTTTTTAAGTCACCAAGTTCGTAGCAATTTATTATGGCATCCCTAGGAAATGGACACAGGGCCAAATAATTACAGAATATTAGAGCCATCTCCATCATCAGATGAGAAAGCTGAGGCCCAGAGACATGACATGGATTCCCCAAAGTCCCCAGAGGATTCATGACAAGCCCCGTAGTTTAGGAAGGTATACTTGAGAAACAGGGACCATTTACCCCAGTTGTAGTTTCTGACACTTCCTTAGCTGCCCACATTTGACTTCGGACCCTCGGCTCTTTGCCTAACCAGACCCTTCCTCCCATCCCCTACCCAAGCCTCCCTTAGTCCTCTTTCCCCTGATCATCCAGTTTGCAAACTGCCTGCCCACCCAGGACCTAGCTGAAGTGTGCTCTGGGGATCTGACTCAATGCCTGACTGAGCTTGACCCATCCCTGCTGTCAAGTGCAGCCACTGGGCTCTCCAAGTCATCTCGTGAGCTGACCCTGGGGGATCTCTCCAGCACCTACACCCAAACACTTATTACACTAAAGGCAAGTCCATGTCATTTTCATGAGTCTCTTTTCCACTAGACTGTAAGCTCCTTGAGGAAAGAGACCACTTACTTTTACAAATCTTTCTTTTTTATGCCCAGCACAACACCTGATCCATGGTGAGCCCTCAAGAATACTGAATGATGTTATTAATTGAGCCATTTCTTCACGAGCTGTCTAACATGCCTCAGCCCTATGGAAAGAGACTGAAGAGGCCCCAGGGTCAGTTCACATGGGAAGTTCCCACCCCATGCAAAAGAATATGTGCAAAGAGATCAGGCAGAGTTACCAGCAGTTAATAAGTATTCCACAAAAAGAAAATATCGCATGTGCAAATAAGTTTGGGGAGTGCTGTGTCATAAAAGTTAAACCTCTGTCTTTACTACAGGACCTGGAGGGGTCTTGAATATGCTAATATGCAACTCTCCAAGAGGAGTATCAATAGTAATCACTCTTCCTCCACACAGCACCTGACTTTCACCAGATGTCCCTCCTTTTCTGCTGAAGGATATTTTGGATTTCTAGTGAATTTCTGTTTTGTTTTTAAGAAGAACATGAGCCAAAGGCATCCTCTTGTGAGCTGTAAGTCTGCCGGCTCAGTTTGGAGATGCTGACATGGCCCTGACATGGCCCTAAATGTCACCACATGTATATTAAAATCCCTGGATTCTCCCCCACTCCACAGAGCCTCTGGGTTCTTTTGCCAGAGCTCTTTACAGGGGAAAACAGGCAGAGGAAATAGATTACCGCAGTGTTGCATGGCAGTCACCTAGGAGACCAGCTGTGCCTCTCAACTCTGAGTGCAGCCCCCAAATAAATGAGGCTCTGATGTGTGCTAGCTGAGCGGATCGCTCCTTGAGCATGGGGGACTATTGAAAATGGAAATGCTTTGAGCCTTCACTATGTTAGAGAGGAAGAAAGTGGAGCCCAGGGAAGTGACACGACTTCCACAGCATCACAGAGCCAATGCTTGTCTCACCAAATGTAACTCTCAACCTGGTTAAACTTGTAACTCAACCACCAATCGTTATGAGGTGCTGTATTTTTGAAGCTTGCTTCAGAAATAAATATATGCAGTCTAGGATCCTAGCATGGGCATAGGGGGAAGGCCAGGAGACAAAGGTAGTCACCACTATCCATTAGCATAGCAAGGGATTCCTAGGCAGAGGTGATGCATGTGTGATATTGTCTCCTCAAGTTCCCAGCTGCACTTACTCCCACCTTTTGCTCGCTCCCAGTCAACCCCCGGGGATCTGGGAAGGACTCCTTCTTGGGTCCTCAGGTTCCCCAGGAGATTCTGCCCATTTCCTGAGCATTCAAGGCTAACAATTCCTAGGAGAAGAGGCACCTGGCCTCCTCTCTGGGGGCACTCTTCTTCTTGCATTAAACCTGCAGCAGCAAGCCCAGCTAAGCACCTCCCATACCCCTCAACTCAGTCCTCCAGGGGACTCTGCATGAAGGACAGGAGGAGAAGGAAGAAGGTGTGGTGGCTTTGTTCTCCCCTCCACACCCCAGTCAGCCTCCATTCACCTTCTCTAAAGGCACCCTGATCCCTGATTTCCTCCTGGTTTTAGTTATAGTGGGATGGTAAACCCAGGCACCTACCCTCCAAATAGAGCAATCAAAATCTTTCCCCAGAGCCTCCCTCAGTACCCCAGTGTCACAGGGGACAGGCATGGGATCACGCTCAGTAGCAGGGGCTTTCCCATTTCTGCATCTTAAGTGGGTTGTCCCTAGGACTGGTGATATGGTCAGAGCAATACATCCCTGTGGTGGCATCCTGGGCATGCAGTCGTGCTAGAATTCCACTCCTGGGGCTTCGCTTCCTCATCCTCTAGGGCTTTCTTGTCTCTTGCTTGTTTCCTAGCCTGTTTTCCAACATTCCCTCTGATTCTACAAGCACCTGATCTGCCTCCTCCTAAAGCCATTGCCCTGGCCAAACAGAGTCATTCTGTGTTGCTTGCAATCAAAGAACCCTAAAGGATACAAATTTGTGCACAGATAATCCTCAGCCTATGCAGTAAATATTTAAACTATCACCAAGTGACAGAAAGAGGAAAATGTGGTGGGGTAGTTGGGGAGAAGTGAGAATGACAGGGGCAGAAATCCAGGAAGCCTTTGAAAGAGGAGACATCTAGGGATTGGGAAGATCCCCTACAGGGTCAGGAAGTGGCCTAAACACCTAAATGCTTAAGCAAGTGCAGACGGGACACTTGTGCACAAGTGGAGAAGCTGCAGGGAAGGGAGAAAGCAGAATGTGTCCCAGGTGCCCCCCTCTGCTGCTGCTTCTGCAGGACAGCCACAGCTGGGTCACCCTACTGCACCTTCTCGCTGGAACTGAGATGCAAATGTGGATACATGAACGCTGGCACTCACCTGCTTCCTTCCACCTCTGGGCAGGGGCCAAGGAGAAACATGCTAGGGTTTCTCTGTGGTGACAACAAAGCCAAGCCAAGGAGGCATGTGTGGCAACCTGGCATCCTCATAAGGGTCTTTTCTAAATGCCCAAGCCCAGAGCTTCCTCTGAGCATACCCGGGGGCCGTTGCAGTGTTGGGTTCTAGTAACTTCTCCTCCTCTCTGCCGCTCCCTCCCACAGCTTACTGAAAAAGTTCCCCTCTTCATGTTTACAATTCTCCATTTCCCACTGGGCCATAATGGCCCACCTCTAAGTTCATGCTTTCATGGAGACTATGCTTATAATGCTCTGCATTAGTCATTTCCATAGAGATTCAAGCAAAACAGCAAATCCAAATGAATTAATTCTGACAAATCTCTGGCAAAGAAAAAAAAGGAAAGAGAGCCAATTGCTTATTATAGTCCTCAAAGTCAAAACGAGAGGTTACGGCGACTTATCTGGTGTTCCCCAGTGTCAAGTACAAAGGCAAGATAAGACCAATCCTCCCTCATGCCTGCCTCTCTCTTCACCAGGATATTGGAAATAAGGAAGGTCTGGGAACAATTTGTTCAAGGTTTCAGCTGTTGGCTCCTAAACAAGGAGCGATCTTGGGGAAAAACAATATAATGCAATTGTGATGAAAATCTTTCAGTAGAAGATTTGCAGAACATTAAACACTATTCACAGACGGTTTCAAATGGAGTCCCTAGTTGAAGAGAACAGAGCCGCTTTTGAATCTGAGTTTTCTCCTGCTGTACGTGAGAAATATCTCCTTCCATTTGGGGTGTTGTGTTTGAGGTTTGGCAATGAGGTGGCATATCCTTAAAAGGAAAAGAAAATACATATTTTGGTGGCTATGGCTCAGGTAGCACATGTTTCCAGAGGAAATGAAAGTCTTTGAAAGGAATGTTTGCCTCCTTCAGTATAAATAGTGTTGATTTGTCGATGTCTTAACCTCTGTTTGGTGTTTAACGAGCAAAAATATATCTTCTGAGACATGGAGCACACTGGATCCTTTTTAGTGGGCCACACTGGGGTAAATAAAGATGAAAAGAAGAACGTCATTGTGACTGCAGTGAAATACAGTGTTCTTAACGCAATTATCCAGCATTGACCTGGATCCAAGCTGTTCCTAGGGAAATAGCTCCTTCACCAATATTTTTCTTTTTCTTTTTTTGGCTTGCAAATCATAACTCCTGAAAATTTTAAATTACTTCTTCGTGCTTAACAAAGTAACTAATTAGATGATTTCATATGGACATTGCATAATATGGTAGAATTAGGGATCAGTCAAGTTCCTTGATTTGAGAGCCAGTTCCTGTTCTTAGAGTTACTGGCTGATGGATCTCCTGAAAGCCATTTTTCCCTTCAAAGTTACCACAGGTGTGAAGGTATGATAGTGCCCACCTCACCCCCTTCAGCTATTATGAAGATCAAGTGAAATAATGAATTCAAAGTGCTATAATGCAGATAAAATACAATAACAAATTGAAAGTGCTTTGGGAAGCACAAAGCATGTCACAATGATAAGAGAGAGAAGGAAAAGGAAGTCAAGGTTTATTGTGCACCCAATGTGTACCAAGTCTTTTGCAAACTGACTCTGGCAATAGCCTCCTGGGCCCTCTCTACACCTCCAATCTTACCACGCTCTCCCCAGTCCATCCCCATGGCAGCCAAAATGACAGAAATCAGATCATGTCATTTCCAGATCTAAAGTCCTTCTGTCTCCCATTGCAATTATAATAGTATCCAAGGGCTGGGCGTGGTGGCTCACGCCTGTAATCCCAGCACTTTGGGAGGCCAAGGTGGGTAGATCACAAGGTCAGGAGTTGGAGACCAGCTTGGCCCATATGGTGAAACCCCATCTCTACTAATAATACAAAAATTACCCAGGTGTGGTGGCATGTACCTGTAGTCCCAGTGACTTGGAAGGCTGAGGCAGAAGAATCACTTGAACCCGGGAGGCAGAGGTTGCAGTGAGCCGAGATCATGCCACCGCACTCCAGCCTGGGCAACAGAGCAAGACTCTGTCTCGAAAAAGAAAAATCATATCCAAGCTCCTTGCCATTGCTTTATGAGACCCTACCTGACTGCCTCCTGTCTCCCCAGTGCCTACCTCTCTACTTGGTCACACTGCTTCTTCCCATTATTGGACCATGCTCAGCTTCTTTCTCTTTCGGGGCCTTTGCATATGCCTTAACCTGGCCAATCCTCTTCCTCCTTGGCAATTTACATGTCATTTCCTCCCTCTCAGCCAGGACTGCCATATTGACCAGACCTGTTATGTAATATACATCTCCAAGGGGTGCCATCCATGTAGACTACAGTCTGTACAACAGTACATGGTGGCCCTGTTCTCAGCCTCCACCACCACTCCTGTTATACCCTTGACTTGCACTATACTTCTTCACAAAAATTTACACATTCATAATCATTTATTTGTTAAACATCTATCTTCCCCCACAATCCATCAGGGTAGGGGCCATGACTTCCCTGTTCACCTAGAATTCTCAGCACCTACAACAGAAGGTTCTCAGTAAATGTGTATGACTTTCCATGTGTTGCTGTCTCAACACGATGTCACTGAATAGGCATGAGCATTGAGGCTTGAAAAGTATCTCAGCAGCTTCCCATCATGTGTCTCCATTCCCCGTGCCAGCATTGACCTGGAAGCTAAGAAGTCCTCATATACCACAGGCCAGGTACAGAGGACCTCAGAGGAAGAAGGACAAGGGATCACTAGGAACTGAATCCTACCTTCTGCTGCTAAGAGACACATCCCTGTCCACTAGAAATATTTAGTATCTCTCTCCAGAAATGAACTATTCCACGGAAAAATAAATAAGAACAGATTCTCAAGTTCTGAAGATCTGAATTTTAATCTTGCCCTATAATGGGTTAGCTGATGATTATTGGCAAGTAATTATAAAATGTTCTATCCTTTATCCTTGCTAGGATATTTTTTAATTAAACAAGGCACTTTATAGGTAGAACCCTGAGCCCTAAGGCAGAATGACTCTAATAATGTGATGCAGCATTGTTATTAAACAGTTGATTAATAAACCTCTCAAAGTATGTGGTTGCCAATGCTTCCTTCTCACCTGGGTGTTAGCTGTAGCTAGCTTCAGTAATAACTTGTTGATTAATCAATCACAAAGGATTTAGGAGCAGAAGGTGATGTCTGCTCTGTGTTTTGCATAATATTAAAATGTATAATCCTAGTAAACTAGGTGTTCTTTTTGGTGAGACCTCATTCAATCATTGATTCTTAGAGCAAACATTTATCAAATGTCTTCTCTGCACCACAGATTGTATTATGTGTTGGAAAAGATGTGTCTCCTGCCTTTAAGGACCTCACCAGCTAGTGAAGGGGGGTGGGGGAAGAGAGACACCAACGTGCCAGCAAACAATTGGCAAACAGAGGTCAGGTCTGTTCTGATGGAGGTATGCACAGTGTCCCTTGGCAGCACAATGGGGAAACTAATCAACTCTACCTGGATGACAAGACAATTCTCAAGGACACCATCTCAGACAAAGCTACTCTGGGTCTCATGTAGATACCGAAGGGAGAAGAGGGTGGGAAGCTTTCTGGAGTGTATTAGTCCATTTTGAGGCTGCTGATAATGACATACTTGAGACTGGATAGTTTACAAAGAAAAAGAGGTTTAATGAACTCACAGTTCATTGTGGCTGGAGAGGCCTCACAATCATGGCAGAAGGCAAAAGGCATGTCTTACATAGCAGCAGTTAAGAAAGAATGAGAGCCAAGTGAAAGGGGAAGCCCCTTATAAAACCATCATATCTCCTGAGACTTATTCACTACCACGAGAACAGTCTGGGGAAAACTAACCTCATGATTCACTTATCTTCTACCAGGTCCCTCCCACAACATGTGAGAATTATGGGAGCCATAATTCAAGATGAGATTTGGGGTGGGGACACAGCCAAACCATATCATGGAGCTGCTCCTGGGTGGTGAGAACCGATCAGATTCCTTCCAACTTCTAGTTATCTATTTCAAGACTTCCATCATCTGATTCCCATCATCTGAGTGCATACGGACCCACAGGAAGGAGAACAAACAGTGAACTGTTTGCGGAATACCAGCCCAGGCCCTCCCCAGGCAGGCTTGTTGGTAGGTTTGTAGGCAGCAACATCACTCCAAACTCCTCTTGAATGAGTGACGTTTGGCAGGAGGCACTCTGCCTAGTGAATTTTTCTTCTTCTTTTGTATATGTGTGTATTTCTGATGAAATTTAATTCTTAGGAGTCTTGCTTGCTTACATTTCAAAATGCCATTTTTTATTCAAGGTATAAGAAATCTCTACACACCCTTTCTTTCCAAAAATGTAAGTGGGAGCTAAACATTGAGTGCACATGGACATAAACGTGGGAACAATAGACACCGAAGACTATCAGAGGTGGGAGGGAGGGATGGGGGACAGGGGTTGAAAAACTACTTATTGAGTTCTATGCTCCCTACCTGGGTGCATTATACCTATATAACAAACCTGAACATGTACCCCCTGTATCTAAAATAAAAGCCAACCTTAAATAAAAGAAGGAAAGAAATGGGCAGAAAACTGGGGGGTGAAAGAAAAAGACAGGAGGGAAGAGGGGAGCAGAAGAGGAGAGGACCAAGCAATACAGAGGGGCCCAAGGAACTTTTAGAAGCAGAATTGGATGACACTGTGTTTGAGTCAGTTTCTGATCTATGGGATAATTCCCTTCATCTTTCCAAGCCTTCAGTACGGTCTCCTACACACAAAAAGTGCTTGTGGGAGAGGTTTGTTTGAGGAAAGTTAGCAACTGAGTTATCTGGTGAATGTAGTGCAAGGTCAAATACTGACTGAAATAAACAGACCTACCGAATCCCTCAGCCTCCTCTTCTGTCCATGTGAGCCCCAGGGCTGGTTTGCTTACTTTAAGTGGGAATTAGGATGGCATTTATCTCTTTGCTACTTGGGTACCATATTTGGGTGAGACAATACCAAAATTGATTAATTTAGTGGAAGAGGGAGCACAAAACCCAAGGTGGCCACAAGCATGTAATTTACCCCAAAATTCCTGTGACTCTGGAGGAAGTAATTAGAAGTTCCATAATCTGTAGTTCAAGGGTGCAATAGTTTGAATGTTTTTGTCCCCCTCTAAAACTCATGTTGAAACTCAGTCCCCAATGGAACAGTGCTGGGAGTTGAGGCTTTCTGGGAGATGTTTAGGCCATGAGGGCTCTGTCTTTGTGAATTAATTAATGCCACCATAGAAAGGGTTTGCACAATATGTCCGCATCACATAATGGGAATAGCTCACATCTGCCATGCCAAAGACTAACAGCCCCACAACCAACACCTACATTTGTCAAGCACCAACTGAGTTGTATACCTGGCACCATTCCAGGCAATATTCAGATATTCACTGCTTTGAGGTAGTTATTCTTAGTTTTGTTTGTTTTGTTTTTGAGATGAAGCCTTGCTCTGTCACCCAGGCTGGAGTGCAGTGGTGTGATCTCAGTTCACTGTAACCTCCGCCTCCTGGGTTGAAGTGATTCTCCTGCCTCAGCCTTCTGAGTAGCTGGGATTACAGGTGCACGTTACCACATCTGGCTAATTTTTGTACTTTTAGTAGAGATGGGGTTTTACCATGTTGGTCAGGCTGGTCTCGAACTCCTGACTTCATGATCCACTCACCTTGGCCTCACAAAGTGCTGGGATTAATGGCGTGAGCCATTGCTCCCGGCCCTTGAGGTAGATATTCTTACATGAGCACATGGGTGCTTAGAGAGTAGATACAACCACATACAGAGATCACTCAACAATTCTCATAAACTTTCCTTTTGTGTAGTCTATTCTCCTGATAGTGAAATCTGTTTGTTAGTTCTGCCATCTGTAGCCTGAAGTATGGAAAGAATATAGGTTTTGGAGCCTACTTCTGACACTTGCTGTGTGAATTTGGGCAAATTCCTTAACCTCTCTGAGCCTCAGTTTCCTTCACAGATCTAACACTTTCTTCGCTGGGTCTCTTGCTGAGAACCAGAAAGTTAGCAGATGAAGAGTTCAGCCTAAAGAAATTCAAGTCCCAGAGCAGTGGATCTCAGCCCTATCTGCACATAATCATCATCTGGAGAGCTGTTTAAAATATAATCAATCCGTTCTGGGAATTAGGCTTTCACGTTTTCTGACGCTCCTTAGGAGTTTCTAGCAGGCAAATAGGGTTGAGCTGTGCCATTGGTACCAATAGGCTCCAAAGTGAGTCCACCCTCTCATCAGAGTCTGGTGTCAAGTGACTCTCCCTCCTAGGATCCCCTTGCTGACACCAAGATACCTATAAGAGGATCCTGTGAGTGGAGAGGCTCCCAGGGTGACCTGGTGGGGAAATTTGTCTATTGTGTTTACTGCAAGGCATTGTAGTACTGCCACTCAGAGCTGTGCTTCCCTTTCTGAAACAATCAAGCAGTTCCAGGCACATCAAAGGAGATTATCATTCCTCTGGCATTGGCTTTGTTTTTCACTGCCTCTAAAAGAAACAGGTCCACTTATCTCCAGGATGCTTCCCCAGAAAGCTCATTCCCTGCTGGGTGAGGTTGGGAGTCCACAATTTGCATCCATCACACCTTGTAGGAAGTGGGGGGAGAAACTGGCTTGCTTTGTTTTCCAGCACTGAGGAAACAGATTTCTTCTTAAGCTTCACACAATAAATTGTATTAAATCCTTTCAGCAGGGTTTCCATGGCTATGTGAAAGGAAAATCATACAGTAATTGTTTTAAATAATACAGCAAGGCAAGCTGGAGAGTACATCTTAATTTTTGTCATCTGTGCTGTGTTCCTGTTTGTATGGAAATGTTCCCGAGGCAGAGGAAAGGTTTCTGCATTCACTGGGAGTTGCTTGGTTAATGTAATGCAAGGTCAAACACAAACCGAAATAAACAGAGCTACTGAATCCCTCAGCTTCCTCCTCTGTCCATCTGAGCCCAGGGTTTGTGTGCTTACTTTAAGTGGGAATTAGGATGGCATTTATCTCTTTGCTGTTTGGGCACTAAAATGGACCCTTCAACTGCCTGACTCCTGCTTCTCCTTCAGTCCTCCATACGGAGAGAGAGTTAGATGTCTGCCCTAGACAAAGGCGATGCCTGAGAGGAACGTTGATTATAAATTTGTCCCCAGGCTGGCTGGTACCTGGGGAATTCTGTAGGGTTAAGCCTTTCCACCAGTGTTATCACAGTCATTCACAACAAAATATCATGCATGAGAGTGCCAGATCTTCCTAATGGACTGTCCAAGGTTCAGGTCTGAGCCCCAACAACCAGGCTGCTGCAAGCTGCCAACCCTCTCTCCGATTCATTTCTTCATCAGTAAAATGAGGATGGTGCCACCTATACACTCAGATTCTGACTCTCAAATCAGGTAAAGGATATAAAGTGCTTATCCTAGTACCTGACAAAGCATCAAGGCTCAATAAATAGTAGTAGTGTTTTATTACCATTATCGTTATCAGTATTTGGTTGTGGAAGAAACTGCCTCTCTCATAAGGTGAACTGGAAGGCTGCTGCCTGCCTAGGTGGTATCCAGACTAATTTCAACAAATACTACTGAGCTCACTCCAGATGTCACAGAGCTGGTGGTTAGTGTTGGGACATTGGCAAAGAAGTTCTGCTTCCTGCCCTGAGGAGCTCTCAGTCTAGAACTAGGACCCTCACCAACTGATGCTGATGAATATTGCACTCAGATGGCACTTGACCATGGCTGGCCCATGTTGTGCGATTACCCCAGGGAGAAAGCAATTCCTAACTTAGTCCTGGACAATCAGTTGGGTAAGGAAGTAGCTCTATACTGTCACTTACAGAAAATGTCATGTTGGGTCCCAATCCTATATAGATAATTCTACTTCTAAATAGGGATACAAGTAAATTCCTTCAACCAAGCCCCAAAGAGAGTCAGACAGACTTTACCCCAGGGCCTAGTACTTTGACCATAATGATGCTGATGGTAACCTCATGTGGCCAGGAATGGGGTCGGGGGTGGAGAAAAGAGAAGATGGGAGCCGAGGAGGCAGAGCCTCACCAAGTATGAGATCACTTGGCATACAAACCAACATTGGAAGGAAAAGGACATTGGCTCGAGTCACAGTCTGCCATTTTGAACTCTGGAAGTTTATTTTAGCTTTTTTCTTTAAATGTTTTACAACATGGACAATAAAAAGTAAGAGAATACACGAAGAGATTCGCCCACACAGAAGTCAGTGTTGGAGCCAAAACCAAGACATAGTTGAGATGCTTTGCTTTAATCTGTGCCTGTGAGAGACACTTGCTCTCTGCAGGCCCCGTGGGAGTTGTGGAACAGACCCACCAGACTCCAGGGCTGCCTGAGAGCACATCAGTCTACGGCCCCTAGAGGCCAGTGTGGCCCTGCCCGGTGCCTCTGGGCTGTGGCTTCTGTCTACAGCTCACTCGGTCAATCCCAAGCCTGTCCATTTTTCCAGATGCAGCTCATGCCCTACTCACTTGCCTGCTTAGAACTTTATCCCAAGGTGGAGCAGGTTTGATGCCAGACGTGGGGCCCCTCCTGTGTCGCCCTCTACTGCGGTACTCACCCCCACCCTGGCCATACTTCTTGTTTACCTGTCTGTCTCCCCTGCTGGTTCATGAGCCCCTCATGATCACAGGGGAGGAACTGTCTCTCAAGTATGGAGTGTCCCCAAAGCATAGCACAGGGCCTGGTGCATAGAGGTATGAAATAAATGGTTGTTGAATGAGTAAATGCTTATATAAATGAGTGTGTGATAAAACTCGCTGAACATCAAAACATTCCTTTAAACCTCTCGGATGGGGTCCAGCCTCTTTAAGTTTGCCCTCACCTCATGTGGAATTCCAGCACCCGCTTACCCAACCACAAGCACACACAGTGTACAGCAGCAGCATCCTTAGGCCTCCAGGGGGCTTTAGAGTCCCCCTCCTTCTCTTTAGGCTGGTGCCTCTGGTCTCACTGTAACAAGGACTGGGTCTGCTCACCTGCTTACTATGACCTTAATGAGCTAGGCCTGCTCAGTGCATGTGGAGGTGGTAAGTGCCACCTACGTAAGCATAACAGCCCCATTTTAAAAGGCCAAGTGTTTCTATTTCTTTTGAGCCCAGCATTTTTTCAGAACGCTTCCCCTGTGAATCAAATCCCCTATAGTCCACTATAGAAAAATGGACAGCAAACACAAAGATGCTAATGACCCAACCATGCTCTCAGGTCCTTAGTAAAATAACCAGACTCTTAAAGTAATTCTTCCCACATGGCCCCAAGCATCTCATCTACCTTTGAACAAAAGCAGATGACGCACACTGATTCACTAACCATAGTAACTATTTACTGACCCATTCTCTCTCTGTCACTGTACTGTAGCTTTTCATACATTCTCTCTTTTAATTCCCACAACAAACCCATTAGGTGGGTTCTGTTTTGAATCCCATCTTATACATGAGAAAAATGAAGTTCAGATATTTTAGGTGACTTGCCCACAATCACACAGTTGATAAATGATGAACTTCAGATTTGAAACCATGACTGTTGACCTCTGCGATATAACCTTCTCTGGTTATCTCTTGTTACATAACAAAGAATCATCAAAATTTAATGGCTTAAAACAATTTATCATCTCTCTTCTGGTTCTGTGGGTTGACTGGCTCAGGTGGGGAAGTTTTCACCTAGAGTCTCTCATGCAGATGAAGTCAGATGGGAGCTGGGGCTGCAGTCATCTGGAGGCTCTACTGGGCTGGATGTCCAAGATGACAACTCATATGGCCACCAGTCAATGTCACTGAGGACTGGGAGTTCTGGGGCTACTGATTGAGAATCTATATGTAATCCGTGTGATTTGGGCTTCTCACAGGATTTAGAATCCACAGAATAGTGGGAGTATTCTAAGAGAAAACTTTCCAAGATATCCAGGCAGGAACAGCAAGACTTCTAATGCACTAATCTCCCAAGTCACAAACTTCACTTCTTGTGTATTCTATTGGTCAAGCAATTCCCCAAGGCCAGCTTGGATTCAATAGGAGGAAGATAAGACAGTAACTCTTAAAAGGAAGAGGGTCAAAGAATTTGTAGTCATCTTTAATTTGTCACAGTCTGCTCTCTGGTTGCATATATTTACATTCCTCCTACATGGTAAATACACGTGTCTCCTCCTAAGACCCAAACGTCTCATCCCATAATGCCATCCACTCAAGCTTGAGGTCCAGGATTTCATCATGTACGTCAGATCCCGATGCAGATGAGCTCCTTGGGGTGCAGTTCTCTGAGTACAGCTCCTCTCAATCCGAAGACCTGTGAGATGAGGAGACAAGTTATCTGTCCCACACACATGAATACAGTGGTTATACAGAGATAGGACAGCTTCACTAAATCTTTCATTCAAAAGTGAAAGAGATGGAAGGTACATCACAGTCACTGATCCATAGCAATTCTAGAATCCAGTCAGGTGCATGTTGCCAGATCCTTGACTACTGAGTTCCCAGTTGTGCTTCCCTGGGAATGATTGCAGTTTTTGGCTCCCCCACTCCACCTGGGATTTGGATTCTGCTCTCTGAATCATTCTTCCTTTTCCATAAGAAATGGCTATGTTTCAATCATTAAAAAATCTGGAGACAACAGATGCTGGAGAGGATGTGGAGAAATAGGAACACTTCTACACTGTTGGTGGGAGTGCAAATTAGTGCAACCATTGTGGAAGACAGTGTGGCAGTTCCTCAAGGACCTAGAAATAGAAATAGCATTTGATCCAGCAATTCCATACTGGGTATATACCCAAAGAATTATAAATTTTTCCATTATAAAGACATATGCACACATATGTTCATTGCGGCACTGTTTGCAATAGCAAAGACCTGGAACCAACCCAAATGTCCATCAACGATAGACTGGATAAAGAAAATGTGGCACATATACACCATGGAATACTACGCAACCATAAAAAATGATGAGTTTGTGTCCTTCATAGGGACATGGATGAATCTGAAACCATCATTCTCAGCAAACTGACACAAGAACAGAAAACCAAACACCACGTGGTATTACTCATAGGCGGGTGTTGAACAATTAGAACACGTGGACACAGGGAGGGGAGCATCACACATTGCGGTGAGTTGGGGGGGTGGCTAGGGGAGGGACAGCATGGGGTGGGGAGGGATAATGTGGGGGAGAAATACCAGATATAGATGATGGGAGGGATGAAGGCAGCAAACCACCTTGCCATGTTTGTGCCTATGCAGCAGTTCTGCATGATCTGCACATGTACCCCAGAACCTAAAGTACAATAAAAAAAAATGGTCATGTTTGTAGCTAAGTAGCCTTGTTGTCCTACTTACTACGCATAGAAGGCTCTCTACAAGTTTGAACTGTCGCTGTCCTATTTAGTTCAAGCTGATGGGACTTCTGCATGTATAATTCTCTTAAATTTTACTTCATTAGTCAAAATACATACCTACAAATCTCTTTAAGGTATGCCACTTTCTGCCTTGGGCTGAGAGTTAGTTACTATGGAATAATGCCCTTCAGATTCCTTCAAAGTCTGTGAAGTAGACTTTCACCTCCCCAGGTGGCCTGGGATTCTGATAGTATGCCACCTTAAAGGTTTCTAAAATCTTAGCAAGTGTCTTCGAGCCATACCTTTGAGATGAACATTACCTTATATCATGTCTTACTTTGAGAACTTTTTTTTCCAACTGGAGAGGCTTGGAATGAAAAGCAGCTTTATTGCTAAACCCAGCAAGTCTGGCTTCTAATATTCCATCCAAGTTTTACTTGAAACTAAATAGTTCATTTGGAGGAGGGGGTTTCACTTCCCTGTATTCACACTTTACCATACTTGCCTAAGAGAAACCATTAGGCATGTTTAGCATTCTGCATGGAAGTCTCCTTAGCCAAATCTGCCATTTCCTAGGTATATTTTCTGTTTTTCACATTACCAAAAGCAACAGTATACCAAATGATCCATCATTACAAAACAAAGGATGCCTTTTTCCAGCTTCCAATAACAATGTCCTCATTTTCCCTCTAGTTCTCATTAATAGTTTCTTCAGGGACCTCCCAGCTTCTTCCTGCTGCTTGGTCCCCAAAGCCAACGTACCACATATTAAGTTTTCATTATGGCAGCACTCCAGGTCCCAAATTCTGTTCTAAGTATCCATAGTTGCATAAAATGCCACCCAAAACGTAATTGTGTAAAACTACAATTTATTATTTATCACGGTTTTATGGTTGACTTGGTTCAGCTAGACGATTCTCGTTTGGGCTTTCTCTTATAGTTGCAGTCAGATGTTAGCTGGGGCTGCACTTATCTGAAGGCTTGATTGGGATCTGTGTCTATGATGGCACACTCAGATAGCTGGCAGCTGACACTGGCTGTGGGATGGAAGCTCAGCTGGAGCACCTCCTTATGGCCTCTCCATGTGGCGTGGCTTTCTTACTGCATGCCACCTGGTTCCAAGAGGGACCAGTCTGAGAGTGAATGTTTCAGGAGACCCAGGCAGAAACTACAACACTTCCTACGACCTAACCACAGAAGTCCCAGAACATCATTTTCACTATAGTTTATTAGTCAAGCATGTCATTATGACCAGCTTAGGTTCCAAAAGAGAGGAATTAAGGAAAGAAGAAGACATAGAGACTTGCCTCTCCTTAAGAATCCATCTCTTAATGGGAAGCAAGTCTGTGTCCTCTCCTTTCATACTAGTGTATAAAAATTATGGGTCAGCTCTGCATATCTGGTAACTTATTCCTTTAAATACTGATGCTGATCCTGCTCCCAAGGCCATCTTGTTTCTTACCTTACAAAAATATACACATATCCTAGAAATATATAGACTCAATCTGACATCCTTCTGAGCTTTATAGTTGCAAAATACATTTACTTTTAGTAATTTTAGGACACATAAAAGCTAAAATTGACAAGATAATGGCCCTGTCAAACAGCCATCCATAAAAAACCTAGATCAAGAATATTGCCTCTGAATCCCAGAGCTCTCTCACTACACTTGATGGGGCCCAGTGGGGCCAGGTACTCAGGGGGACTCCCCTCCCTGTACCCCACCCATCACTAGCTTCCTCCTGTCCCCTGGGAGGCCCTAAACTGGGCACTGGCTCATTCTCACAAATACTTCAAGGGGGGAGTGGAAAGGGAGGGGGTCATAGCTGTTTTGTTTAATTGGAACTGGAACAGGGATCATGCCCTATTTTATGCCCTTCCCAGAAAGGGGAAGGATACCAGGATATCACTTCTGACTGGTCACCACCACTGTCACTCATTACGTTGAGTGTGCATCCCTCGAGAGTTTGTATAAATTCAGGTCAGAGCTACAGCTATATAGCCATCCAGTGTCACAGAAAAGCAATTCATGGATGATCGATCTCTCCATTCAGAAGCATGCAGTCTTCATGTACAGTGATGAAAAATTGTTATCATATAATCTTTTCATTAAAAGTTTGGTTGAAAACAAAAAAAAAAAAAAAAAAAGAATATTGCCTCTCTTTAGGCAATTTCTTCATGAACAATTAGCTGCCTGAAACAAAGAAGAAAACACCCAGATCAAACATGTTTATAACCTTCAATTAATTACCACTGGTAAGTGGCAGACCAAAGTGTAAGTCTATGTCCAATTACACACCTTACAGGCCATCGCTTTTGTGGTGTAATAAGCCATCAGCTCCCTTTTGCTCTCTTCATCCTTCAGAATGGCTATCTGATGTGGGTGAAAGTGAGTGGTCGTTCTCCACCTGTGCTTCCTCTGCCTCTGTCTACAGGCATGACAGAAGGAGGGAGGAGGCTGTTAGGGCAGAGGGGGAGGAGGAATGAAATGCAGCAAGGGCCTCTGCAATTGTATAATTATGACAAAGAATACACACTGTCCTGCTCAAATGACCATTTGGCAGTATCTCTACCTTGCTGAAAGTTGTATAGCTTGGAGAGAATGGGTATGAGCTCTGGAGTCAGGCAGCTTGGATTTGGTCCCTGGCCCTTCCATTTAGTGTGCTGCAATGGACAAGTTATTTACCCTCTTCGTGCCTCATTTCCTCAGTTCTCAATACTCATCCTGTTTCTCCTGTTATTTGCATGTAATTACCCGATCACTCCCTCTTTCTGAAAACACTCAGAGTGACTGAAGAGTCAGGGAGAGCTGACTTAACAACATTGGGCAATCAGGTGAGCACATCTGAGAAGGCGGCATTTAAGCTGAGCCTCGAATGACAAGAAGAACCCAGCAGGTCTGTAACAGTCATGGCAGGTGTATTA
Organism: Ateles fusciceps; assembly: GCA_036589455.1. Taxonomy (NCBI): domain Eukaryota; kingdom Metazoa; phylum Chordata; class Mammalia; order Primates; family Atelidae; genus Ateles; species Ateles fusciceps. Next base: position 1,351,270 of record JAZHEH010001510.1, read on the forward strand.
GTTTCCTGCGGCTGCTGTAACAAGTTACCGCAAACTGGGCAGCTTAAAACAACAGAAATGTATTCTCTCACAGATGTGGAAGCCAGAACTCTGAAATCAAGGTGGCAAGGCTGCCCTCCCTCCAAAAACTCCAGGGGGAGAACCTGTTCCTTGCCTCTTCTAGCTTTTGGTGGCTGGGGGGGTTATTTGGCTGTGACCACATCTCTCCAATCTCTACCTTTGTGGTCACATTGCCTCCTCCCCTTCTCTGTGTGTCTGTCTTACAAGGATGCTTGTGATTGCATTTAGAGCCTCTCGAATAATCCAGGATAAGTGCCTCTTGTCAAGATTCTTAATTTAATCACATATTTGTGCCATGTAGAGTAATATTCACAGGTTCCAGGGATTTGCAGGTGGACATATATTTTGGGGGCCACCATTCAACCCACTACAGTGTGGTCAAGGAATAAAAAGACAATCAGACTGGATGGAGCTTTTCAGCCTGGTAAGTTGTTTAGTATTTACTAGCAATGAGAAGCCATTGGAGATCTCGGGGAGAGTTTATACTGAGATGGTGTGTGTGTGTGTGTGTGTGTGTGTGTGTGTGTGTGTGTATGTGTGTAGTTCTTTTCAGAGGCAGCATCTTGCTCTGTAACCCAGGCCGGAGTGCAATGGTGCATTCCTAGCTCACTGGAACCTTGAACTCCTGGGTTCATGCAATCCTCCTGTACCTGGGACTACAAGAACACACCACTGATAGCTAATTTTTACATTTTTAATAGAGTTGGGGTCTCACTATGTTGTCCAGGCTGGTCTCAAACTGCTGGCCTCAAGTGATCAGCCTGCCTTGGCCTCTCAAAGTGCTGAGATTACAGGCATGAACCACTGTGCCCGGCCTATACTGAGATACGTCCTATGGTGATCACTGATCACTTTTGCTGCTTTGTAAAGAATGGAATTGGAGGGAGAGTAGAAGCAGAAAGACAGTTCAGAGGCCATTTCCAATGTGAAAACTTGAGTATGGGGCAGATCTGATATTCTCCATGTAGATCACAGGCAAATAATCCTTCATCAAAGCCTATAACACAATATTGCTTATAAGAACAATTTTTTGATAAAGCAACTTCTAGTTCTAAATTCTACGAAATAGGACTATGCCCTGGCCCCACTTTATTTTACCTTTAACCCAAATAATTTACTTCCACTATTAACTAAAACAAACTCATGATTTCTCTTCCACAGCATTTGGGGACTTCCTCCATTATACTGACATCATGGTTTGGGTCAGGAATTCAGAGTGGCCTTGAGAAGAAATTAACACATCTACAGCCATACCACCCTGAATGTGCCTGATCTCGTCTGATCTCAGAAGCTAAGCAGGGTTGGGCCTGGTTAGTACTTGGATGGGAGACAGCCTGGGAATACCGGGTGCTGCAGGCCTATTAAAAAAAATTTTTTTTTAAATAAAAAATAAAAAAAAAGAGAAAAATTAACACATCTGATAACAACAATCACAACAATCTCACATCAGCCATACAAAAGTGAAAATATTTGCAGTGGGGGGCAGGGTAAGTAATAGACTGAATACAACCTGTCTTCGTCTATTCAGGTGCCATAACAAAGTACTGTAGATTGGGTAACTCACCAACAACTAAAATTTATTTCTTACAGTTTTGGAGGCTGGAGATCTGAGCTAGATCAGGGTGCAAACAAGGTTAGGCTCTGGTGAGGGCTCTCTTCTGGGTTGCAGATGGCCGTCTTCTTTCTGTATTCTCACGTTGAGGAAAGACAGCAAGCTGGCTCCCTGGACTCTTCTTATAAGGGCATCAGTCTCATTCATGAGGGCTCCATTCTCAAGACTTGATCACCTCCCAAAGGTTCCACCTCCTAGTATAATCACATTGGGATTAGGGTTTCAATATATGAATTTTGGGGGAACACAGACCATTGCACCCCCGACCATACCCCGAGGGCCTTTTTTTCAAGACATGAAGGTTTCCTTGCAACCAGCTTAGCTGATGGGTTCATTCGCTTATAGATGTGTTCAGAAATAAACTTTCTGCAGAGATGAGACTGAGCATTTTTGTGATTAAAAAGAAGCAGTGCTTTTATTAACGTTGCTTTGCAGGCCACAGTTGTCTCTTTCATGAGTAGAGCAGAAATCTCTGAGGTCTTAACCAAATACATGTTTCATGGGCTTAAACTAGCCATTGAAATAGAAATGTTGGTTCTATTTCAAAAACAGATGTTGGCTCTACCAGCAGCTATCCCTGCAACCACCTTCTGGTTTTGTCTTGCCTCATGGGGAAAGGGAAGAGAGGACCAACATTTATTGCCACCCACTTTGTGGAGTTTCTCTTTGTGGCAGAGACTTCTGATTGTCCTTCAATGTTCACTCTTCCTCCCTATGCTCCTTCGCCCTCGATTAGTAATAGGAGCCTTGATTCTTAACTAGTTAGAGTTGCCAGATAAAATACGGGACATCCAATTAAATTTGAATCCCAAATGAACAACGAAAAAAATGTATGTTTTCCAAATAGTGCATGAAACATACTTATGCTAAAAAAATTATTGTTCATCTAAAATTCTGACTTAATTGGGTGTCCCATATTTAACTGGGTTATCCTGAATAAAGATGACATTTCTCACCTTTTCCTGAGGCTAGATGAGAACTTGTGACAAAATTCTGGCCAGAGGGATGTAAATAAAAGTGTTCTTAATGTGCCCTCTACATTTCTTCTTCCTGCCTGCATGCTGGGATGTGAAGGTGATTCGGGAACTCCAGCAGCCATTTTAGACCATGAAGTGATCTTGGGAATGGAAGCTATGCGTGGTACAGCAAGCTAGAAGGAGTCTGGTCCCTGGCCTAGAAGAGGAGTGAAAAATAAACTTCTACCTTATAGAAGTCATTGCTACCTTGTTTTTTATTCTGCTACTTGCAGCTGAAGCTAATAGTACCTACTACACTGTGTCTTCTAATTCTCAGTTAACCTTAAAAGGCACATTATTCACATTTTGGCAAATAGAATCCTGAGGCTGAGAGAAGTAAGTTGGCCAAGGTGGTCACATAGTAATCACTGAGTCCGATTTTGAAACCCCGTCTATGTGAAGGGTATCCTGGGCTCTTATTTTTCTACAATACATTGCTTCTCTGGGTGATAATTTTTATCAAAGTCCTAAGGTTTTGTAGTATAATATTAAATTTGCCTCTGCATGTCTGCTATCTAAAGCATTTAGCTTTCTCCCTCATCAAAACCACAGAACAGGACATTTCTGGTGCCTGTCAATGTTATAGGATCTAAAACTCCATCCCCAGATCTCATATTTGAGAGCTCTGCACCAAAGGACACATTATATATTTACTTGTTTCCTTTGGGGTTGCTAACGAAATTTTCTAGTCTCTATTATAATAGTTACCTGCAAAAACGTCTTAAGTGAGTTATGATTCAATATGAAGTGCTCGCTTTTATAGAGAATCATTATTAAAAGGTCTATTTGTCTATATCTTTTGAAACATACTGTGGTGTTTGTTGTTCCTTGTAGAATAGAATTTTCGTGCAATAAATTTCACACTGAATTTAATGACAGAAAAAAATATTTTTTAATATCTATTCAGGCACAATTCTATGTTTGCTTGTTTTTGCTTTTATTTTCCCAAATATCAAGACAGTTTAACAGTTACTTTTTTTGCTTTGGTTTCTAGGAATCTTGGAGTTAAAGCTTGTGTTTATTTGTGGTCAATCATTCCAGATACTAAAATATTTATTTCTGATTTTTTCTTTTTTAAACTTTATTTTTTTCTTTTTATCCAACAGTTTTTCTTTTCTTGTCTCTACGTTTCCATTTTAGGATACATTTTTTTTATTATTGACTACCTCAAATCTGCCTTCATTTATTTCACAAATGCTTATTCATCACCTCCCTTGCATACCATACTCGCCTGAAAGTAAGCTGCAAGCTATAAATTCCTAACTGAGCCTTTTGCTTGTAACTCATGAATATTATTTTCTTTTGAAATGGACCCACAAATCTCTACCAAATAACTTATTCCAGATTAGGTGAATATCAACAGTAAACTCAATATTTTCCAAAATTTACATTTTTTTCCTTTGTTTTAAAAACCAAGATATTAGCCCCATCGTTCCAGCCTTCTGACGGAAAGCATGTAGCAGTCACAAATTTCAGGTACCATTAATAGGACCAATCTTAGAGAAAACTGTGGAGGGAGTAGCGTTTTGACAGCAGCATTTCTGCTGCCATCTCTTTGCAATTGGGGCTTTGCTCTGGGTTCGTGAACACTGAGTACTTCTGGGCCCTCTTTTCACCCACTTCTAGCTACCAACCCTCTTCTCAAAGGACGTCACAGGCATTGATTGCAGCTTTGTCTGAACGTCACTCTTTTCTCCCCCCAGGGGAGAATGGCATCTTAGCCCTTTATAGCAAATTAGGAAATGAAGGGCTTCATCCCCATTAGAGGAAACGTATACACTGTTGAATAGGTTTTAAGAAGGGGATCGGGGGTGAAAAGCAAGACCTGAGGGTCTGGGAGGCAGTAAGACGCCGGGGCCTTCCTGGTGTCTCTGAAGTGGCTGTGCAGAGTCGGCATCCACACGCCTGCTTGTCCTGCCTAGCCAAGCACCTGGCAGGTGCATATCTCCATGGTGATGCAGCCTGTTCCATCCAATGTTACTGAGCTTTCAAAGGGTGAAAAAAACAGCCAAACAGAAAATTTGAGCCTTTCTGATAGACCAGGGGAGGCAGAATTAGAATTTTTATTTTCTTGCCCCCCCACTGTTAGAAATGGTTGACCCCATCATCTAGAATAGCCTGAGCTTTCTGCTCTTTTATGCTGAAAAGAGAGGCCAGCAACGGCCCATATTCCTGAGGAATCTGCCTGTCTCCTCCGTGACGTTCCCCTCCCTCACACGTGGGGTTTCCCCCTCTGCCCACAGTCTCTTCTTGGAGGAGGTTCCTGATCCCCTCTGGCCTCACAGGGGAAATCATGTGCAGTGATTCACAGGCATTATGGTTCACAAACCCCTTTCACATGCTCCACAAAGTAGGTGGATGACCTCTGCAATCCTACCGAGGAAACAAGCTCAGGAAAATTTAGTGGCTTGTATAAGATTTACAAAAAATGAAAAAAGCAGAGCTGGGACTAAGAGGTCATAGCTCTCACTCCAAGACAAGAGTTATTTTCAGTTCTCTTCAGCGAATGTATCTGCTGAGAGCCAAGCAGGTTGGGGTCCTCTCAGAAGCCTCCTGCTGGCAGATCCTCGGCCCCTTCCCTTCACTCCCCCATCACTTTGCTCACACCTCTCACCTTCTAGGCGGCTGCTGATGTGACTCTGTTCCTAGGCTGTGAGTCTGTCAATGGCAGGGACAGTGTCTGATTCAACTCCAGCTACCCCATGCCTAGCACCATAAATGTCAAATGAAGGAATAAACTGAGAGCTAGCCCCTTACTGCCATTCTACCAACATAAGGAGAGTACTCTTGTCCTTCTGGCACCCTGTATAGAAAAAAAAATCATTTTCTCGACTGTCATCTCCACTGCACCCTTGCTGTGTTCACTGAATAAAGGAGCAGGCTTTAGGTGCTGAGAGACATTTTAGTGGGAAAGATTTAAGGCCCTGGAATAATATCTGCCTCATTAAGTCCACATCAGAAAATCAAACAAACCAGAATATGGTGTTTTTTCTGTTTTTGTCTTAACGGCTTTGGAATTGTGGTCAGTGGAAACAGCATCGTTTGCAGTAAAAATATTCCTGGCTAGCCAAGTGACACATCTGGTTAGTCAAGGATGAGGAAGAGAACAAACTCTTTCATTTCTCAGCAGCTCAGGAGAAGGCATCTGGGTGGGTCTGCTCATGAGAATGTTTGTGAAATGTCATTTGGGAAACTCTAGCAGAGCAAGGATGATGAATTTCATAACTGAAATCAGGAATCAGGTCCAGAATAAAGTTTGGACAATTTTATAAAATCATGGAGTAGACAAGATCCTACATGAGGACAATTATTCTATCCCTCCCCTGCTCTGCAGGACAAGACTGAAATTATCCTAGAAAATTTACTTTCTCTTTTTGAAAATCTCTAGAATAGGAAATTCTTAAAACTTTCCTGGATGAGCCTTTTAAATACCTCAAAGTCTTTATGGGAAGAAAAGTTTTCTTTCTTTCTAACCCGAATCCTTCTTGCTGAAATTCAACTCCATTCCCTCTTGTTTGAAGATCAGCCAAGGATTTAAAGCCTTCATCAGTTTGCATCAATACATGCGATAAACTTACTGGTTTTTTAAGATGTGTAAAGTACACCTATTAGCACTCTCTGTTAAAAGTAAATACCCAACTCACAGTAACTAAAACCATAAAAGAAATTCTTTGATCCCCATAAATGAAAAGTACAGACATAAGCTGAGCCTTGGCATCTAACAATGTCAGTAAGGGCCTGGTTTATTTTCTATTATCTGCTCTGCTTACCATAGTGTCAGAGTCATTCTGAAGCTATTTCCCTCATGGTGGCAAAATAGTTGCAGCAGTTCCATACCTCACAGGCTTATACCACACCCTCCTGCTATAGTTTGGATGTTTGTCCCTTCCAAGCCTCATGTTGAAATTTGATCCACAATGTTAGAGGTGGGCCCCAATAGGAGGTGTTTCGATCATGGGGGTGGATCCCTCATGAATAGATCAATGCCTCTCTCAAGGGCTAATGTTCTTACTCTATTAGCTTCCTCAAGAACTGGTTGTTTAAAAAGGACCCAGCACTTCCCCATATTCTCTCTTATTTCCTCTCTCATTATGTGATCTCCGCACAGGCCAGCTCTCCTTTACCTTCTGTCATGAGTACAAGCAGCCTGAGGCCCTCATCAAATGCCCATGCCCAATCTTGAACTTTCCAGCCATTAGAATCATGAGCCAAATAAACCTTTTTTCTTTATAAGTTACCCAGCCTCAAATATTCTGTTATCACAACACAAATGTACTAAGACACCTTCTAAGCAACAGGTCCTAAAATTTCCCCTGATGAGAATTGCTTGGGTTATGTACCCACATGTGACCCAGGAAATTTAATATACCTGATTGGTTTGTATTAGCCAGGACTCACCCTGAACCTGGTAATAGGGGGTCAGCTTTCCAGAAGCACTTGGGCTTAGTGGGAAAGAAGACAAAAATGGAATTGAAATCTTGGTACTGTTGCAAGGGGGGATGGGTAAGATGGTAATTGTGCAAACAAAAATGCACCTAAGGTCAAAAAGCATGGTATGATTTGTTTTGCATCTAAGACATCACCCCAGGCCTGTGGCTTGTCCACTTAGAGATGGGTTTTATAATCCTCATATATCAGTGTTTCCCACACTTACCTGATGATGAGAATCACTTGGAGCATTTTTTTTTTTTTTTTTTTTTTTTTTTTTTTTTTTGAGACGGCGTTTTGCTCTTGTTGCCCAGGCTGGAGTGCAATGGCGCAATCTCGGCTCACCGCAACCTCCGCCTCCCGGGTTCAAGCGATTCTCCTGCCTCAGCCTCCCGAGTAGCTGGGACTGCAGGCACGTGCCACCATGCCTAGCTAATTTTTGTGTTTTTAGTAGAAACGAGGTTTCACCATGTTAGTCGGGATGGTCTTAATCTCCTGACCTCGTGATCCGCCCGCCTCAGCCTCCCAAAGTGCTGGGCTTACACGTGTGAGCCACCACACCTGGCAGAGCATTTGTTAAAGCTATAGCTTCTTAGGTTCCTCCCTGGAGCTTCTATTCGATGGATCTTGGATAGGGCCTGGGGATTTTTAATTCAAAACATTTTCCAGGCGATGCTTATGAGACCACGTCCCACCTAAAACCAGTTTTAGTGCATGCTCTTTCTACTCCTAAAAGCAGGGCAGATGCACTGTGGCTGCGAAGATCTTTGGGGTGAGGAGGGGCATGCTCACATCATGGCAGTTCAGTCTAAAAAAGACTTTAGAAAGGTCTTTTAGGACTTGGTCATTGTGAGTATTGGTCGTGAGTCTGTAAGTGGTGAAGAAAATAATTGCTAATCCTTATTGAGTACTTAATCTGTGAAGGATGCTGAGCTGAGTGTTTTGCATGAATTATCTTCTGTAACTGATTCATTTCCTTCTCTGGAGGATTTTTAGGCAAAGCAGGGACTCTCAACCTTCCAAAACGTTCTTATTAAGCATTGACACCCTTATTGTGTATAAAAATTAAGATCTCCCTCAATAACTATTTTATTTCAATATCCATTATTGAGAAAATATATATCAAGAAGTGACTTTTGTCAAAGTTTTCTTTTGTTGAAATTATGGAAACCAGCATGAGCTATTGTGATCAATTTTTAATGTATTGGAAAGACTTCTAGGATACTCAGAGGCAGTTCTGGGAGGTCAGAAGCCAGAGCTGGAGGGCGGTCAGGGTCTGACTGTGTGTTGCCTCAGTTTCTACTTCACGTTCTTGCAACACTCTTTTCCCCCTGCATCCTGCTTCCCATGCTGAAACTGGGGTGAGGAGGAGGTGGTGCCACCCCACAGTTCCCAGTTACATATTGCCACAGGGCCACTCACCTGCACCCAAAAGCTATCTTTGAATCCCAATTTCAAGTTTCTAAAAGAGAGGCTCTACTTGGCTGAGCTTAGGCAAGGTGTCTGCCCTGGATCCAATTCCCTGAGACCAGGCAGGAGGGACTCATGTGGCACAAACATGGGCCAGGAACCAGAGGTCAGTTTCTACCGGGGGAAGGAGCTTAATTCTCACAGAAAAGAAGTCTCTGAAAGCTGAAGAGAAGTCTCACACAAGGCTGTTGATACAAAGGCCATCAATCAATAGCTCTTGGTTTTTTATTCTATTCATCCCAGAAGCATCTGGAAACATTTGAAAAGCTGTGGTGCTGGATGTGCCTGTGGCTTCCTAGACCTACTGCAGTAACCCTTCAGCCCTCCCAGGGTCCAAGGCCAGCACGTGGGAGCCAGCGTGTTAGAGAAACAGGAATAATACGGGTGATTCTTAGGAGTCCTTGGTCTCTCTGGTCACATCCTTGGAAATAAATGGGAGAGAGAATGATTCACCTGCCAGAAATGATTGGATGCAGAGCAACAGAATTCCTCCCTGCCCTCCCCCCCAGGACCCTTCTAAGGGCCTTACTCCTCCCTCCCTGGTCTGCCTCAGAGCAGGCCTAGCCATTGAGACTGCCTGGCTGGTAGTAACATTCCAGTCTTCGCTGGAAGCTGACTGCCCACTTCCTGGCAGCTCCAAACTGCAGGAGACTAATAAAACAAGGCCTAATGAATGGATGGCGCTGCAGTAATAGTGAATGTTCAGATTTATTCTTGTTGATGATTTCAGTGGAGTAGGCCAAAGGGACTCTTATTAGTGTAACTAGGAGATAAAATTCTGATGAATGAAGCAATACCTTGTTGCTTAAGGAATAGTGCGTAATTAAGAGAGCTGTTGACCCTAATTAAATGATGCTGCCAAGGTAAGCCAAATAGCATTTCTGGACCAGAGAGGGAGTTTTCTGCCCAGGGCAGACTCTTCTACAAGCAGAGCAGCTAACTCTGATTCTGGTGAAGTTAAGAAATGAGCTTTGTTAAGGGGCCTTTTTAACCTACCTATGGAGCTAGATCTGAAGAGCGCCAAGTGCCAGACTCTGCCTTATATAGGCCTCCTGGCTAAGAGGAAGGGACCAAGACAGAATCCAGGTTCCTGCCCATCCCAAGCCTCCACTCAGGGTCTGCAGTTGCTCTTCTGAGTGTCTGGGTGAACAGGGCCAGGTGGGGACTTTCAGAGAAAGTTTGAATAAAAAAATATAACCTGCCCACAAAACATAATTTAAAATATAGGAGTAAACCTTAAAATTAATTCAAGGTATGCTAAGATGTACTGACTTTTTTCCACTGTGAGGACTCTGGCGTATCTTCTAGAAATATCTAATTCTTTCTTTTAAAGGTCTGGGGCATGTCTTAAGCGTATTTCAGGGCTCCTCTTGGGTAAACTGTGATGAGTCAGAGAAAGAGGCAGGACAGACAACCAACACGCCTGAGTTCCAACCCTGGCTCTGCATCTCAAGCAGCTCTGGGACCTTGGGCAAGTCACTTAACCTTTCTGGCTCTCAGAAAAGTCATCCAGAAAATGGTGGTTCCTCAATAGGCAGCGGTAAGAATCAAATGAAATGTCAAAGTGCTTTGTAGACTTAGAAACACTGCACAAATATAAAAAGAGGGCCCTGTCACTGGAATATTAATTATGCAAGGGCCTGAAACATGGTATGACACAACATGGTGAAAGGTTTCATATCACAGAAATATTCATGGTACCTATAAAATTGGTCCCTACTCCAAACCTCCTTACAATAAGCACTCCTTCTGGCCAGAGGCACAGGTCTGTCCCTTCCTGATGGTCTGGTACCCACAATATCTGACATTATTTGGAAATGCTGTGCAAATACATGGCAAAATGAAATTGCAAATCTGGCAATAAATGACGGATTTCATGAGGTCAAGGAAAGTGATGTTGGAGGCTTCTTAATTCAGGCAGCTAAGCCACTGACCAAGAAGTCTGCAACAGAGGTAGCCAGTTCCCAAATAATGAAAGAAAAAAGTAAGGTTAGTGATGCTTCAAAAAATGATTTTCATACCAAAGACTTAAAAGAAGCTCTTGCAGAAAACGATAAAAAATTCAAAATTACTTGAATTTTATAAAAATTATCCTTTTGGGGATTGTGCTACAAAAGTTAAATGTGAAGAATTTGGTAGAGGTAATCATAATTTTGTTGGAAAATTTTCACATATAAAGTTTATTTTATACATTCTTTAAGAATTAGCTGATAGTTAATATTACAACTTAAATTTTGTTCAACATAAAATAAGCTTATTTTATAGTTTTTAGCTTTTTTTCCAGGCAAAATCACAAGACATTTGTTGTGCTTTTTTGTTTGCGTTTTGCATTTGGGTTTTGTTGTTGTTTTTGCTATTTACCACAGTCTTTTTGGTCACTGTTTTAAGTGGAGTCACTTTCAAGTGACTTTTATTTCTTCTGATACGAAGCAGTCTCAGATAATGAGGAAGTTTTATAGTTATTTAATTATTACTGCTGCTTTTATTATTTCCCAGTACCCTTCCATGGAAATGGTGTTGACAGTCTCCTCAAACCCAAGAGAGGGAAAGGAATGAACTCCCAGCCTTTTGGAAATGGAAGTCCAAGAGCTGCTCTTTCAGAGAGAAAGCCAACATGGCTTGGAAACCAAACAGTGAGAAGTGAGCCCAATTTTCTAGGCAGGTCTGACGCTGGCATGCCAGGCCAGTGCAGGGTGTTCTGGGAGAGGAGCGGGGCAGAGACTGGACTGCCATGGCCTCTGTACCCCACTGACCACAGGCTGGACTGGGCCACTCCAACTTGCCAGGCACAACACACATCCCCATCCTCTCCAACGGTTCCATTGTTCCCTCCCAACACTGAGGGGGGATCAAACCTTAATGAAAAGAGTTGAAGTTTCAGGACGCCCTTGATAGAAACTTCACAGAGAGCATAGATGCTGTTGTCAGTGCCCTTAGACACAATAGGGTCCACCTTACCAGCAGGTTGCTTGAGGAATTCAACACGCCGAAGTCCTTTGTACTCTGTCCCTCCAGGTCCTGGGCCACCATTCAGAGAAAATACACAGCTGGAAGATAAGATTGCAGGGTGCTGCTAGGGGGACCTGGGTTCAAATCATAATTCTGCCACCTTACTTGTTGTACAGCCTCAGGTAAGTTACCCAAAGTGTCTAAGCTTGTTTTCCCTTCTGTAAAATGGGAAAGGGTTAGTTATATGTCTACCTCATGGAGTTTGGGGTGTGTCTTAGGTCAGATTCCTCAGAAGCAGATCCTGAGAGGAGGATTCAAATGCATGGGATTTATTTAGGACATGCTCCCACTAAGGAAGTTGGGGGAAGTAGGCAGCAACCAAGTGAAACAAAGCATGATATGGCTTCCCAGCCTGATGCCACCAGGCACTCTGGAAGACATTATTCCTCAGAGTTTGTCCTGACCCATGCGAGCGAGCTGAGTTTCCAAACTCCTGCCTGGTCACTTATTGGCTGAGGGATAGGTTGGCCCAGGTATTCTGGCTCTCTGCACAGTGGGCAAAGAGGCCCAGGCAGAATCACAGGTGTGAGCTATTAGGAGGGTTATTGTGGTAAAAGAGACCCAGGGATCTGGGCAGAGCAGGAATGGTGTCTGCCACAGCACCAGTTAAATGACATAATAGTAAACCACCCAGCACAGCGCCTGGTGTGGAGGAGGCACGGCAGGTGAACCATGCCAGCTCTTATTGCTGCTGGAATTATTAATTATGATTGTCATCCTTCTAGGCCCTCTGCATCAGGGAATCTGTACTATGGGCCCCAGCCAAGGAGCCAGAAGTCGAAGCCTCCACGTGAGTAAATCGTACACTCCGATGGGCAGAAAAGAAGGGGCACTAACATTTATTGAACACTTACTGTTCAAATGTCAGGCACTGTGTTGAGCACTTTACAAGAGCGGTCTCATCTAATCCTTATAACAGCCCCATAAGATGGAATTATTATTTTTATTTTTATTGCTAAAGAAACTCGTCCAGAAAATCAAAATAAATTGCCCATTGTCACGCAACTAAAAAGCAATAGAGTCAGGATTCAAACGCAGTTATGTCTAAGTTCTAAAGCAATATTCCTTCCACATAAGCTTCAGAGGCTGCCCCTAAAAGATGATATGGCAGAGCCTGCCTGGTGCCTGCCCAACATATTCTGAAGAGCAGTGTGCCCAGCTCAAACAATACACAGATCAGCTTCTCTTGCAGTTAAGGATGGCCAATAAAGGAAAGTAAAGTTATCTGGTGGGGCTCATTTAAATAAGATGATTCCATCAGGAGGCATTTTTTTGTTCTTCTCCATCCTTCTCCTGCTTAGAAGACAGATGTGATGGCTGGTGCACCAAAAGCCATCATGGACCATGGAAGCTAGAGACCTGTGGATGAGCCCTGAATTTAAGATTTATTTTATATGAGAGAAAACAAACCTTTGTATTACTTAAACCACTGTTATTTCTGGTTTCTGTTCTAGCAGCTGGACCCAATCCTAACAGACACAGATCATGTGATATTTATGATCTCTTTTAAAAACTTTACTATCTTGAATCAAAGTAAATTACCCACTTGCCCCAGGTCCTCTGTCCTGGAAACACATTGATGTATCTCCATGCTACAAAATCAAACCCATGAAGTTCCAACATGTTGCTTTGTAAACATCAACAGAGAGCAACAATAATAAACTATGAGTGGTCTGGGGCTTCAGAATTTCCAGGGCAGGTATGACTTCTTACCTTTTGAAATTGAAGAAACTGGGACACACACTGAGCAATAAAGCCCTGATCTGACAGTGTTCTCCGAGACCCTGGAATCGCTACCACTAGCACTTTGACATCCATGCCTCCCCCACACATTCCTCACAGCAGCTGCAACTGGCGTCTCACCTGGGAAGCAACAGCATTTTGCCCTGTATCTTGAAGCCCTTTAAATGCCTCACTATTCAGTGGCTTGTTTTTCTGACTGCAGTCCCAGGAAACAGTGCATGAACTGAAAGCCTGACAAGGACTTCAATCTATTTCCTGCCATTTGCAGGAAGAGTTGATGAGAAGCTTCGGTCGATAGTGGAATCTCCCAGTCTGGAGCACAGCAGAAGGCTTACATAAACGGGGATGGTTTGTCAAAGCAAATTTCACATGCAACTGATTCCATCACCCTGGGACTCTGGCGGAATAAATAATCACCATACACATTTTGTTAGCTATGCCTCGCTAGAGATGGATTTTAGGAAGTGGCATCCTGAAGGCTGCTTATTTGTCAGTGCTCTTTTAAGCATGGTAAGGTTTTCACATTGGCTTTTCTAGAAAATTAGACTGTTGCCATGGCCAGGTGCCACCTGTCACGGTTACTGGCATCGTGGGAGCCAAAGGGAAGGATATGAAGGCCTGAGCTCACCTTCAGAAAAAGTGCTGGCAGAAAGCTGGGAAGACGTTTCTTTACAAAGTGAAAGCTTGATCAGAACTCTTGCAAAGAAGGCTCTTGACCTGAGCATCACAGAATTCCAGCTTCAGGTAACTGTGTATTTCTACACCTTTCTCCCACATGTCTCTTACCTTCCCCACTCTTCAGGATACATCTGACGGATTCTGCTGGAACCACCTCAATACAATAAAAGTATATTGACTGAAAATGGCTCTCGATGGAACAAACTGAGTCTCAAGATGGAGAGTCACTTTGCTGTCTCCAAGCAGGGCTCTGACAGGGGCCATGTCTTGCTCAGGGGCCCCATTGTCACTAGGACCCCACTACTCAAGGACAAGGACTGGTCACTGAGCCCTTTATTTCCCAGACAAAGTACAGCACCTGGTTCACAGTAGGCACTTGGTACACAAATTCAATGGAATTGGAACATCACACCCTCCATTTGGGCTTCTTCTAACTGTGAATAGTTTCTCTACCATGAGAACGACTTTTGAGACCTTCTCATACACGCTTCTCATCTATATTCAATGTTTCAGGAAAGGAGCTTTCCCACTAGCATCAGGAAAAGGTCACGAACAAAATGGAAACTGCTGATAATATTGGCAAGAGGCAATGGAACCAATACTACCTTTATAGCCCAGCACGTTGCAACCTCTTACACACCCTGTCATGGGATGCTGAGGAATATCAATATCATATTATAGGCGAGAAAATAAAGACATGGAGAGGTTACCAGATCCAAGGGGTTTTGTAAAACAAATAAAAAAGTGGCATAATTCCAAAAAAAAAAAAAAAAAGATATTCAAATAAACACATTCTGATGGTTTGTGAAAATCTGGACTTATCATAAAAGCAAGGTTAATAAATGCTAACTTGCTTCACCAAAGGATTCCTTTAATTTCCTTAAACTTGCCAACTGTCTTCATGCTCATAAGATATAGTTGTTAACAAAGTATTATATATGTATACACCTTTCAGCATCATGGTTGGTTCACAAATCAAGGCTTGTGTATCCATGAAGCTTGGTTCTATTCAATCTGTATCCATGAGGTTGCAAGGTAGCTGATTCCCACTCATCTCCAAATAAGAGCCTGGAGTTCAGCTGGGTGTGTCACTAAAGAGTCTTTGGTCCAGTTTCTTTGCTTGAAAAACAAGGAACACAAATCCAGAACCCTGGTGGAAATGGTTCTGCTCTCTATGGACCAATCTTAGCCACCGCCGTGATTGATGCCAAGTTGAATTACTATTGGCTATTTTGTTTATACTTTTGGGCCTCAAGGGAAAAAAATAAAGGGTTAGATAAGGCAATTTCTATGTTCTTCTCAGGTCTGATATTCTAGGATTCTAAATGCATGGGGAGCACAGGCAGAAAGGTGGGCAAGGTTAGAATGGACAGGAACAGTCACCTGGTGCAAAAATAAGGAGGATGCAGACCTTTTGTTCAGATTTCCAACAATGTCCTGCAAGTGACTGCAAAATTACCTATAATAAAATAATGGGCACATGAATTTCATCTAAGTTCTCCTTGAATTTGAAAAGAGTGGTGTTTGTGAAGGATCCCTCTTTCAACATTTATTAGGGAAGTGTTTCCATTATCCATTCGGCTTCTAAAGCATCAAGGGGAGAGGTCCCTGTTTCAGAGGAATTGGCATTGAGGCTGGGAACCAGGAGAACTTTCAATTTCTCTCCAAAGTGATGGTGCACTAGTTAATTGTGATCTCCAGAGGCCAACCCACCGGCATGAAACAAGATGAACAGGGGGCAGGGTGCAATGCTCAGAGTGAGGATCTACTGAATAGCCCTTGACTTACATGCTTTCCCCTTAAAAAGCAAAGGCATTAGGTTTCTGGATGTGTTCATTGAGTGAAAGAAGGCCCACGTAAAGCAAGCTCCTAAGACATAAGTAATGGGGAGTGACAGAAGGAGCTTCAGGGATTCGTAACAAACTAGTGCTCCCTGCATTTCAGTCTGTCTGCTCAGCCCACAGCCAGCTGCCCAGGCCTAGCTAGCTCCTCTAGGAAGAGGAGGAGCAGTATCATTTCCAAGGCTCTGGTCCCATGCAGCACGAAGAGGTGATAATGGGCTCAGCTTAAGGATTTTCTCTCTCTAGAGAATATCTCTTTCCTTCTCCCTGTGATGCATCTGCAACCACTCTATCTTGAGTTGGATCCCATTGAATGTGATGTTGGATAGACTATCCCCACAATTCTGCCCTGTTTTCCATGCTTCCATGATTAAAAGGGATGTGGCCTGTACACCATAGATGTTCCAATTGCCTGTGATGTTCCAATTACACTGAATTTGTGTACCAAGTGCCTACTGTGAACCAGGTACTGTATTTTGTCTGGGAAATAGAAGGCTCAGTGACCAGTCCCAGTCCTTGAGTGGTGGGACACTAGGCACAAAGGGCCCCTAACAACCTCTATTCACACAAAGGTCCCAGGGTGTGGTTTGGGGATTTTTTAAAAACCTAATTTGGCACCTAGCATATCACGGAGCTGCAATTTACATTCATAATTTTAAAGCCTATATCTATTTTTTCTCTATGTACTCCTTAGAATTTTTTCTGCTCTAATTCTTATATCTTATACACTTCTTGTTTCCTAGGCCATACCAGCCTCAAGAAGCTCTGGGACTAATTAATAAGACTCTGGACTACATCCAATTTTGTTAACAGGCAAACTACCCCTTACCTCACATTCATATAATGTGCCCCACATCTACTTTGTGTCACACGAACACCCCTGTAGGCCCTAAACCACTCCTATATCACATCAACCATGTTTAAATATACCCATAGCCTTCATTTAGAGACACGTAGGTAGATGGAGAGGCTTATAGAGTTCTGTACATAGTTATCTATATTATGTATTATTCCACATTGTTTTGCTATAAATTTTTGAACGGACGTTCAATTTTCATACATTTGAGTTTAAGAATAAATTATTTTATTGTTATGATCCAAACCTTTCATATTTACCTATATGAGACCTATACATAATCCATGATTAGAGGAATGGCCTAATGTTATATTTTGAAAACACCTAATTATTCATTTATTAATTTTGGCTTTGAAATTTTCTCTATGTATTAATAGTTAATAAATATTTTTATAATACCTGAAAAGTTTATAGGCCTCTGATACGTTGACCTACGAATAAGCAACTCTGTTCTTCTCCCTCTACTCCCAACCCTACCTCAGCCAATCCCAAATTCCCTTTGTAGCAATTCCAAGGACCTCCTGCTCCCATATCCTTGCTACTAGCTAGATATTGCTACTGGGTTCCTATTTCTGTTGCACTGGGTTCCGTGGTTACCTGAGATGACCACACTCCCAGTGAGCTCTTTATTCTCTTAAGGAATAAGGCTCCCTTTTTTGGAGTTTCAATCAAGTTTCCTAACCATTAGGCCACAAGATGTGGCTTCTCCATGTGCCATTTTCCTCCCTGCTATAGAACATGTGTCTCAAAAGGGACACCAGAACCTGACTCTCCCCTTCATTGGGGTGAATTCCTGACCCCCTCCTCACCGGCCTTCACCTCCTCACCTTGCATCATAAGTCAAGCTTAATATCTTGTGGTCTGACTCTAAATACCAATACACTTATTTTCCAAAGAGTCTGGATCTTACAAATCTGTCTTGGCACCCCAGAGTGACCCTACACTCACCTTCTGATAGCACTTTATACCCTCCAAAGAATCTTTATGCAAGATAAAAGATGTCTGACTCAGAAAGATGTTCTCTCCTAAGAATATTTTGACTCCTAAGAATAATACCATTAAAACCAAAATTATATCATCATGGATAGGTTTTGTAGTGAAAGGATTTTCTGGAGAAAACTCCATTAAGTCCATTTGACTCCTTGATCAACCTTCTTAAAATAGCCTAGTTAAATCCTCTTTAATTTTTCCCATTTTAATTCATATTTTATTTAACAGAAGTTACTTGATTGGGATTAATTTTTTCCTATGCCAATTTTATATAAAGCTTGACCCATTACTCAGTTGGTTTGTTTATATCAAATATTATGGTTGTAACTTTTGCCCTTGAAATCTTACTATATAGACATTGTTCTACAAAGTTCAATGTTCCCAAGTCAGACTGTACAGATGAGATTAGATTTTAACCACTAATGGCTTTAATTTCTGTTGATCATTTCTACCAGTGATATACATTATTAACCATATAAAAAAACTGAGAATGGTGTCTCTTTCGCAGCAAAGCCACAAACTCATGTCCTTAGTTAGATCTTCCAGAGTAGGCCTCTCATTTATGGCTGGACTATAATACAGTGAGTGAATAAGGCAGGAGCTCTGGAATTGAACTGTCTGGGTTACATTGGGCAAATATCGAATTTCTCAGTTTTCCCATTTGTGAACTGGGGTCAATATTAGTACCTAAACCACAGGGTAATTGTGAGGATTAAAGCAGAATTCACGCAAAGTGCTTCACATAGTACATTGCATGGAAAAACAGTGTAAGGTGTGATAGCTCTTGTTATTACTTCACCCACCTTAAACATTCTGTTATCTATTACTACAGTTAACAAACCAGCCCAAAACTTGATGGTTTAAAATAACAGCAATTTATCACTCAGTAATATTTAATTGTATGGGCACACCACATTTTGCTTATCCATTCATCAGTTAATGGACATTTAGACTGTTTTCACCTTTTGGCTATAGTGAATAGTGCTTCTATGAACACTGGTATACATGTATTTGAGTGCATAAAGAAATAAAGTAGCGACACGTGCTACAACATGGATGAACATTGAAGACATTATGCTAAGTGAAGGAAGCCAGTCACAGAAGTGTCTCCATAGAGACAGGAAGCAGATGGGTGGTTGCCAGGAGCTAGAGGGGGCAGGGAATGAGAAGGAACTGCTTAACGGGTACAGAGTTTGCTTCTGGAGTGATGAAAATGTTTTAGAACTAGAAAGAGGTGGTGGTTGCACATTATAAAGATACTGCATGCCATGAATTACATACTCTAAAATAGTGAATTTTCCGTTATGGTGTATTTCACCTCAATTTAAAAACCCATCATAACAGCAATTTATTATTTCTCATGACTCTGTAGGACAGCTGGGAGTCTCTGCGGGCTTCACCTAGGCCACATTCAGCAGGAGGGTTGGCTGGGAGGGGCAGAGCCTCTCTTTCACCTGGTCTCTCATCACCAAGGAGGCCAGTCAGTCGGACTTCAAGCAAATCCCCGTGAGCAAGCACTTACCAGTTCTCTGCTTGTGTTACGTTAGCTGATGTCACATTGACCAAAACAGGACACATGGCTAGGCCCAGAGTCAGTGTAGGAGATGACCACACAAGGGCTTGATCTCAGGAAGTATAATTCACTGGGGGCCATTATTGTGATAATCTCTACAAGCATCATTCTAGTCGTCTACCCCAACTTGACTTGGTCTGAAATGACTCTTATATACCGACTAACATGGACTAGAAAGCTTGGGCTGCTTGGCTTTAGAAGAGTAAGGTACTAGTCTCAAATGTATTCAGAGTCCTTAGAATAAAAGGAAACGCAGCTTCTTTCAGCATTCCTTTTTTTCCGGAGTTCCCCCTGTATTTAAGGTCAGTGTTTTTGATCAGAGATCCCTTGTTCTGATCAATTTAATGTGAAGCAGCTGAATGAAGGGCAGTGGCAAGGCAACACGATGATCATCTTCACAGTGACCAACTCTAAGTGTTCCAGAGTCACCACCCTGACATTCCTGGGGGAATTAGTCCTATCACAAAGGGCTTCTGGCAGCCCTGCTGGGAGGGGCTCCCACAGCCAGGGCTGCCTGGTAGACAGAGTGCCCACAGTGCCCTTAAAGCTAACCGGTGTTTATGGAAGACAGGCACACCCACTACCTTACTTTAGCCCTGCAAGTTGGTACTTTCATGATCCCCATTTTGCAGAGGAAGAATGTGGTAGGACAGGAGATGTACTGCCCAAATACCCTTTCTGGAGAGAAGGACTTGCCTCCAGCTGTCAGCTCCTGCAGGGTGTGCTTACCATAGAGAGCCGCTTTGCCCAAGGACGTTTCTTTCCTTTCCAGGCAGCCCAAGTGCAACAGCTGACAGTGGCAGGGGTACAAAGACCCTAAAACGGACACCTCTGTAGGCTGTGTATGCTCCAGAGCTCCCAATAGAGTTTGCTGATCAACTTCTCCCTCTGCCCCATTCTACCCCCTCCCCCTATAGTTCACACATGTTGATCCATAATAAACACTTGCCACTTCCCATTAGTGAATCTGGGCAAGTCGCTTTGTCTCCTTGTATTGCCCACTTCACAAAGTGTCAATAAGATGTAGAAATGCTGGTGAGACTACAGCAAAATATGTTGACCCCAATATCTGCTCTTTGATCCACCAATGTGTCAACATCCTTCTTGGATTCTCAGATACACTCACCTCTGGTTTGTTCAAATGGTTATAACTATTGATCACTATGTGCTAGTCACTGTGGTGATAATATTACTTCATGTTATTTAATACTCATAAAAATGCTATGAAATAGGCACTGTCAGTGGTAGATTTGTTATTTTCTATTCCACTGTTTTTAGAGACATTTAGATCTGGTGAAATCTGTTAAGCAATTCTAGAAGTTTGGGTTTGTAATATTGGGAGTAGGACATGGGGAGAGCGGAATTGCCCTGTACATAGAGGAAGAAGAATTTGGCACTCTGAGCAATCTAGGAAGACAGGAGTAAAGAAAGAGGAGAAAGAACCATGAATGAGACAATACGCTGCTTATTCAATATCCCCAGATTGTCCATAAGGTATATCAATCTTGCAAAGTGCTTGCTGTGAGTGAGTTTTGTGGAAACTGGGGCAGGAGCTGTGTTGAGTGTGGGCTGATGGTGGCAAAACAGGCTACAGTGCCCATCGGCACCTGGGACAGAGGACTCCACATAAGCATAAGCCCTATTTCTGAAGAAGGATTTGGGCTTCCCTAAACTATGGCCTGTAGGTCTGAGTCCTAGGCATTGCTTTCAAACTCACACAATATTTTGTGGAGCACAGGAGGTCCTGTGCCTTTATCTAGGCTAGGTATGATTATGGCTGTATTAAAGATCAAGAAACTGGCCCTCAGAAAGGTCAAGCTACGTACCCAAAGTCATCAGCAGTCAGTGCTGGGGCCAAGATTCAAACCCACATCTATCTTGTTGCAAAGCCAGTGTCCCCATGGCTACCCCAACACCACCCTGTTCCTTCCTCTGCCACCACCACCACTCTGCCCCAGGCCCACCATATTCTGCCATTCTCACACAGCCAACCATGGTTTTCCTGCCAGGTCCAAGCACAGCCCAGAAAGTGGAGCCACCAGGCCGCAGGAGACCATCACTGGGGTACGGAGGCAGGAGGGCCAAGAAGACAAGTGCCACCGCACCTCCTGTGGCTTCACTCTTCACCTCTAGTCAGTCCCTGGCCCTACCCACCCCACGGCCACATGTCTCCTGTGCAAGCAGGAGGCAGAAAATCCCCCCCGGAAAAGAGGCAGGTGCAAAGGGCAGCACCTTCTCTTACAGGCAAAGGGAGCACATGATGGGCACCTGGGATGCACGGCAGCAGGAACGCTTTGGCACTAGAGCCGGGAGCAAGGGATCCATGATGGGCCAGGCTCCCAAACAGAACACAGGGAGAGCCTGGGCACTGCCAAGACCACACACCGCAAGAGGGACCCCTCCCCACCACCTCCTCTCAAATAAACAGCAGCGCAGCACTGCCCCGAGCCAGGGCCAAAGCACGAGGGCTGCCAAGTTTCCATTAGGAAACCCTCCTTTTCTGTGCTGAAAATATAGCTTTCGGAGTTTATTCTGGGTTGAGACCTCTGCGTTATCTTGGGAACCACTTTCAAACTGAGTTTTCCTTCATTTAGATTCTCCAGGGATGAAGAACCCCCTCACTTCCCACTCCCTCAGCACACACCCTTCTCCAAATAACCAAACGAAACTCCTAGTTGTTTAAAGTGGTTTTACTTTTTGTTTTGGATATATTTTTCTTTTTCTTTTCTGTGCTATGGAAATCAGAGAACAAATCGCTCCTCTAGGTAGGGCTGGAGACTGGAATGCTCCATCGTTTACAGGTGTGTATATGGTTGGGGTAGGGGGCTGAGAGGACCTCACAGTGGCCGGCAGGAAATAGGACACCAACCCTGCCCTAGCCATGGCGCCAGCTGAGCCCCTCAACCAGCTGAAGGGGACTACAGGAGCTTCCTATAATGCTGCCTGTTGGTTCTCCAGCTAACTCCCAGCTGCTACCACCCCAGGGGGAGGAGGAAGAGAAGACTTCCCAGTTGAAGGCCTCAGTCCTGAGTGCTGGCCTGCCCCTGCTGGCCCCACATTTTCTCTGAACATCACTTCATCACTCCATCCCCCCAAAAGCTGGCTCAAATACAGAGCTAGGCCTGATCACAGACGGGAATAACAGAGGCACTCAAAGGGCCGAGATAACTGTGCATCATCCCCTGGGTCTCTGCCTTGGGACAGGAAAAGCCTCCCTTTCTGGGTGGTCTCTGTTTCCTTCCGCTCTAAACCTCATCCTCAGAGCAAAGCTTTCCCTCTTTCTCTTTCTCCCTCTGGCCCAAGGCTGGGCATCCCCTCTGGATTCCTTTGATTGCTAAAGGAGGAAACTGTCTTTTCTGCTTGGACCCAGGCTGTCTGCTTGGACTTGTGGGTGGAACTATTTGGACATACACCCCTCCCAACCTAATGAGCCCATTTATGTCCTGCCGTGAGGTCTCTCCTTTTCTTTTAATCCCACATCAAAGTCTGGACACTCCAATCCCCTACATTTTGAACAATGCATCTAAAATTATCTTAATTCCTTAGTACCTGTCTCCTTTGTCACCACAGCCCAGCCTAGCTGAGAGGGGGAGCACACCGAACCACCACCACCAAGCAGTCCATCTCTGTCTCTGACTCGTTCTTGGAATGAGTTTGTGTGGAGCATTTCTCACTAACAATCTTTTCCCCCAGTGTGATACGTTCATTCTAGTTCTGTCCTGCTCTGTCCAGAAGTGAACCCTGCCATCTCTCTGAGCCTCAGGGATGTCACCTATATAGTCAGTCTTACATCCGTCCCTTAAGTGGCACCGTCCAGGGCTGGAAGATGTCCCTGCACCTGTGTGTCCCACTGCCACCCTCATTCATGAGGTGTATCCTATGCTGGGTTATTCCCAGAGGAACAGAGCCATTGTGCAGAGTGTGAACAACTCCCAAGCCTCCCTAAAGTGTGAACCCTGTGGCTCCTAGGAAAATCTCATCCCCCGATTCTCGAGGTGTCAGCCTGTGTCACTTGACCCTGTGCCTCTGCCCCCGAGGAAGCCGCTGCATCTGTCGGTAGTGGCCGTCAGCCTCACTTTTTGGACTTCCAGCCTCACATGCACACAGACAGCAACCACTGCCTGGATTATCTATAGCCAAGAGGCACATCAGATATACAGAGGAAAAACACCAAAACCTTAAGAAAAGAATCATAGTAATTAAGCACAGTTTGATGCTTTGAGAGTTTAAAGCACACGTATGTCGCATAGAAGCTGCAACCAAATTTCTACCATATAAAGACTGTGATACTGTGTAGAAAGGCAGGGTAGAGAGTTGCTGATGCTCGATGCCTGACCCTGGTCCGGATCCTTATAAATAAGTGTTTTTGGTTCTTGTCCCTCCCACTTCCTTATTAACGAGGATGACCTGGGAATGGAGTGCTTCTTCAGCAGGCATCTATTGTTTTGGCCTGCCCAGCATCCATCCCACTTCCTCTGGTACTAGCACTATGACTTATTTTCATTTGAAAAAAAAATCATCCCTTTCCTATTGTCTGTTCTTGTAGCTCGGGTGGAGCTCCCCCCTTTCCTGGCTCCAGGGCTTGGGCAGTGACCCAGTTCTTAGCAATTCATTCAAGTGTTCATAATGACCTAATAAGCCAAGAGTTAATCTCAGGACTTGTTTTTTGTACTGGCAAGGAAGAAATACTTTTATGCTTTATTACGGTCACTGAAAGGGTAAGAGTTGCAGGCCTAGAGCACTGAGACACCATCTTGCCACAAGGAAGAAAGCAGCTGCCCCTAGATCAAGTCCTGTCTGAAACCCAGATTGCCCCCTGGACTTCTCAGTTCTATATATAATTTGAGTCTTTTTTTAATATATATAACTTCCATCTAACTCCAAACTTTTATTCCTGTTTTACAGATTTAAAAAAAAAAAAAAACACTTATAGAAGCTAAGTAACCTTCCAGGTTCCACACGCTAGCTAGTAGCTCTCAGGGTTTTGATATGAACACAGATATTCCTAACTCCAAGTCTTAGCTGTTAAACTCTACAAATTTCCATTATATTCCATTCCCTTCACTCTGTGCTCCAGACCCAACTCTAGTAAACATTTAGACAACCGTTCTAGGACACGTGGTGTTGCCATCAGGTACCCAAAGCCAGTGACTCCAGCCAGGCTTGCTTGTACCACCGTCCATATCCATTGCACTTTCTTGATTCCAGCTGGAGTTTCAGTTTGGTTGTGAAGGCCAGGGCTTTCAAACACAGACTTCCAGCCAGCTACAAGGTAGGCATGTTCTGCAATCTGCATTTTACCATTTTTCTTTAGCTAAGAGATCCATATCATTTTCCCCCCAAATGCATGTTGACCCAGGGGCTACTGGAGCACTCAGGGAACGAGAACTACCCACGGATGACTGGCAAACTGTCTCTTTTTAAGCTGGCTTGGGTCACCATGGTTCCAGCACAACTAGGGCCAAGGAGCATTTAAAATACCAAACGAGGTGGGGTGAGGCAGCAAACCCCTTACACTCAACTCTAATTAGAACAATCGCATGAAAAGAGAGCTGAGAAATGCACGGGGCATACCATGTTGGGAATGACTCTCCCTGTTTCCCCCCAGCCCTCAACTCAGAAGAAGCTGAGATAAATAAGATCAGCTTTTCTGGAAGGACAATATAACAAAAGTCCAGCAACAAAAAGAATGGCCTCCCAAATGGTGATCTTAGCAAAGTTACTGGGCTATAGGGAGGTTCTCCATCGGGAGGTCTAGAGCAATCACTACTTGAGGGGATTGTCGGTTTCAAATGATGACAACTAAATCGTCAAATGTCGGTTTCAAATGATGACAACTAGCTAAATCATTATAGAATCAACACAGAATTATCAGCAAAGTATGTGCTTGTGTTTAATCTGCTCACAGGATTATGCTAGAAACTGGGGCCAGATTGAGAAGACTGTCTTTAATCAGAGGCCAAACTAAAGTTTTGGCAGCTGCTGTGGCATTTTGCATTATTCAGATGCCTCAAATGTAACTGTTGAAATAAATGTTCATGCTGAATTTGAATGCAAGGTGCCACCACTTGATTTCCATACCGCGTAGATCCATAGGGAACCCAGCACAAAAGTCAACCATACATGGCAAAGCTACCAGGGCTTATACTTAAATTCATAGCTAGGGTTCACATCTCTTGCCGAAGCGCTGAATACTTTTTCTAGGAGGCCAGCAATATTTATTTAACACCTAAAAATAATTTTCTTGGCCAAAAAGCCTCTGAATCATTGAGAAATATTAATATATGCACTTTGTTTGGAAAGAAATAACAGAAAATACAAACTTAAGCCCATTGATTAAAAAGAATTTAAAGTGCTTCCATTGACTCATGAGTAGGACAAAGAAACTCACAAAATCTTCCAAGAAGAGTCTGCTGTAATGCCCTATGACCACTCGGTCATATGCTGGCTTTTGTTAAGTTTTTGTTTCACGTTTTCACTGAACTGTTCACATATATATACACACATACACACACACATCTGTATCTATATCATCTATCTATCTACTCTTCCCATTTAGATGAAACACTAAGTGCAAGCCTGTATTCTACAGGGCCTTTGACCCTACGGTGCCTAATTCATGCCTGAGATCACAGAAGGTACTAAACAAGCAAGCTGCCTGAATTGATGAATAAATGTTGACTATCTTCCCTTCTCCATGAATAAATGTTGACTATCTTCCCTTCTCCAAGGTGTTCTAGCAATGGTGGTCATGGAGCCTCATGAGCCCCTGGCCTTAGGATTGTGTGGCGAGTGCTTATCCAACGGCAATGTTCCCTCTTCCTTGCAGTTCCCAGGGAAATAGTTCTGGTCAGCCCAAGCCAGTCATGGCAGTAACAGCCCCCTTTGCCAGCCATTTGTCTAAGGGTGACGATTCATTTCTGGCAAAAAGATATAAAGTAAAATCCATTGGGAGGCTTCAGGAAGTATTTTTTCCTTCCCAGTAAAAGAGAGAGGGTTCTAGGGGAGAAGACCTTGTTTGCTCCTTTTCCCAACTTTCCTGTTTTGAACGCTGTATTTGAGGATACAATGCCTGGAACAGAAGCAGTCATCTCAGGGCCATGAGATGAGTTTGAGGACAAAGTCTTTGCCAAATCCAAAGATTTTGGAGGGGAAGGACTGGAAGGAAGGAAAGAATCTGGGAGCTTGATAAGTGAGCCGCTAAAACTAAGCATTGGATCACTTACCTCCAGATTCCTTATCACAAAAATAGTACCTGTCCTTATTCCTGGGCCTAAGTCAGGGTTTCTGTTACTTGCAACTGAAAGCATTCTAACTGATTCATATCACCCTTGTTAAAAACAGGAGTAATTACGTCTCCTCTCTTCTAGGAGGGAGGGTATGCTACAATTGAGAGAGCAGAGGTTTGGGAACCAAACAGACTCCAGTCAGACAGAATTCTGGCTGAGTAACCCTAGGCAAGTTTCTTAATTTTCAAAGCTTCAGTGTAATTAACTATAAAATGTAGGTAATAATGAAGACTTCATAAGCTTACTATGATAAAAAATAAAAATAAAAATAACTATATATAAGTCACTTAGGCATGTAGTAAGTGCTCAATAAATGTTAACTCCTTACTTTTTTACTTTCCACATAATCCCTGTGTGGAGTAGAAGGTCAATTAGTTTTTTGCAAAGGGGAAAGCACATTCCCATGGTAATATCAAGAAACCTTGATTTGATTTTTCATCATCTTTCTTATTCCAAGATAAGACAAATGATAGGGATTGCTGTCCATGTGGGAGGCCGGAACTCAAAGAACAGCTTCTAATCAGCAGGCCTGCCAACGTGGCCTGTACACAAACAAATCCCTCATTTAGGAGCTGTTCTTGCCTTTTGTTGAGCCTGATGCTATCTGTGACTCAGCCTCATCAAACCATCTGCTTAATGCCTCTATTCAGAAAGGCCTCCACCTTCTGTGCTGTTTTGGGCTAGCAGGGTCTCTGTTTCTCTGCCCACAGTTGGGAGCCTTTAAAATGTGGACCCAATTCCTGGGTGGGCAGTGATCCCTGAGTGGGTGTGCATCATGCCCTGGCAGCATTAGGGTGGTGTGGGCCTGAGGACAAGCAGCAGGCAGTCAAAGCTGGCTTGCTGGCCACTCTCATGGCCTTCCTGGACACACACCTAGGTATGGCCCCACACACATATGTGCATGCATGCATACACACACACACACACACACACACACTTTCCACACTTTCCCTCCCTGGTGATTAGGCACAGTGACCGCCACCCCTTGGAGAGCTGGGAACCTATCTACAGTCACACACTGTCCTTCCTCCTTCCTGAAGGCATGAGCACAATGTTAGCCTAACTCACAGATTCATTCTGCAAACCCCCACCGGAGAGGCAGTGCAGAATAATGGCTAAGAGCCTCTAGCCCTAGCTCCAGAAATTACAACTTACGTAACCTTGGGCAAGTAGTCACCTAACCCCTTTTGAGATCTTTTATCCCATCTGGAAAATGAGGATGATAATAGAATTGCTGCGATAATGTGCATAATGTGCTTAGCACTGTGCTTGGCATGTGGTGCCCACTCCATAAAATGGACTCTCCCAGTCCACCTGTACATTAGAAAGGGATCCTCTCCTCCTGCCAAAGGATAACCCCAAGGCATGGCCCACCCACCATCTTAATTGGCCATGGCTCATAAGATCAACACTTGTACTAGTCCAAAATATTTGTCAGATACCTCCTGTGTGTGGGCATTTGAGATCTAGCAGCAAAGATCTTTAAGAGCTTACAGTCTAAGGGAAGAAACAAACTCAGAGACAAAATCATAATCATGAATCGTAAATCCTATCAAGGAAAAGAGGAAGGAGCTGTGGAGAAGGAGTACGAAGTGAGCAGCAGGAGTGGGAGTACCATTTTACTGAAAGTCAGATAAGATCTCTTGCTGAGAGAATGGCATGTAAGCTTGTAGGGACTCAGTGTCCCTCACATAAATGCTAGAAGGATAATAAATGGTCCTCAGGCCACAGGTGGCACTAGTAGCAAGACAGGTTTTCAAAGCAGAAGATGAAGAGATCTCCTGATATGCTGGGGCCCCACAACCTTGTTTCTTAGTGACAATCTGCCCTGTCATCATAACCACCTCCAGAAGGTGCCCGGGTTCCAAATGCCTCACCTTGCACCCTTGTCCCCCCTCTAAGTGCCCTGAATTGTCTCACAAATCATCTAGTGCCACAGAACTTGGAAAAGCAGCAGTGGGCTTTGATGACCATATTTTCCACCTAGTCTTGGAATTCAGTCTATTTAGTATTGAAGCTCAAAGTAATTTTCCTCTAGATTTACTCACTCTGTTCCACTCTGCAGGTTTAACCTCCTGTCCAGCTTGATTTCCAGTGAAACCACTTTTAGAGATTGTTTTTGTTCTACCCCAATTTTCTGGAGTCATTTAAATTCAAGGGACCTCTTAGGAGATAGCAGATTATAGATACATATCTCTGTATATATAGAAACATCCCTGGGCAAGTCACTGTCCAGAATCACATTGGCTTTGCTTTTTCTTGTTTTCAATCACAGACTCATGTGCTGTGGAACATTACTAAAGCAGTGTACATGGTACATTTCCAACATTTTTCATTTGCTTTCCTGCTCTCTTCCATTTCCCTACCTGATTTCCAACGTGACAGTGATTTGGTGCCACTGTGTTTTTTGCCCAAGGCTTTGTGCAGGCAATAGCTTCCCTCTCCCATCTCTTTTAATCCATTTCTATTAGGTTCATGCTTCTCCTTCACTTGAAGTTATTCCCAATCTCTACTCCTGGACTCTTCTAACCTCTCTGTAGTTTGTCACTGATGCCTTCAACAATTTTTAAGGACCAATCATTTGCTTATTCATTCAGTGCTTAATCAGCACCTACTATGTGTAGGCCACTGAGATGTGGGAAAACAAAAATGATTAACACATTCCGTTTGTTGTTATTCTTCTGATTGCAAGTGTGGACAAAACATTGTGGAAATAAAGAAAAGGGAAGTATTAATTCAGCCTTGAAAGATTAAAAATAACGGCACAGAACAAAGTATATCTGAGCCGTATCTGAAAGGGCTTTCTTGCTGAGCAAACAGCTTGTGTAAATATGAGTGTTCAGAGAACCAGATATAGTTCGTACTGGCTGGAGCACAGTGCAGGATGGCAAGGGGAGACAGTTAAATACAAAGATGAGAGGAGTTTGGTAAAGGTTGGTTACGGCTAAAATATAGGTCAACTGAACATTTAACTGTAATTGACTGTAAATATTAAATAAATAAAAATCCACATGCTTGTAGTGACAGTAATCATCCCCTTACTTGAGACCACTGGAGGTTATTATTATACCGACTTCTGATGCTGAAAATAGGTGATTAAAGGGAAGGAATTAAGTCTTTATACTGCCTTTTTAGGAGAAAATATAGTCCCCTGCCTGATGACGAAAGATCTTTCTTATACCAGAATACCAGCCAAAAGAAAGTCAATGTCATGAGTGGGAAAATTTAAAAAGGTGGGGGATTATCTTGATTTTAAAAAGACTAAAGAGATACAGCAGTCAAACGGAATGCCTGAATATTCTTAAATCCTAATTGTAAAACTAATAGGGTAAGATAACCTTGGGAACGACAGAGAAATCTAAATATGGACTGGATACTAGATGGTATTTGGGAATCAATTTCCAGTCTTATAGTGATCTTGTGATTATGTGGTAACCTATTTTTTTTTTTTTGAGACAGAGTCTCTCTCTGTCACCCAGGCTGGAGTGCAGTGGCATGATCTCAGCTCGCTGCAACCTCCACCTCCTAGGTTCAAGTGATTCTCCTGTGTCAGACTCCCAAGAGGCTAGGATTGCAGGCGTCTGCCACCATGCCCGGCTAGTATCCTTATTTTTAATGAGATCCACGCTCAATATTTAGGGGTGAAGCATCATGCAACTAATTCAAATGGTTCAGCAAAATAAACATATACACACACACAAAAACTAAATATGACAGAAAGTTCACAATCACTGAATTTAGGTTGTAGGCATACAGGTGGTCATTGTACTTTTCTGAATATTTGTAAGTTTTTGTGATAAGGAAGCTTGGAAGAAACAAAAGATAAGGCCACATAATGGAGGGCCTGTTATGAGCTCCTTTGGGATTCTGGATCCTACTGCTGAAGGTTTTAACCGGTGGTTGACATGATCAAATTTACATTTTAGAAAGCTCACCGATGTATTGCATTTACTCAACTAGCATTTATTGATCACCCACATCAAATGTAGAGTGAACCCTGAGGTAGTGCTGTGGGAGATACGAAACCCAAAAAGGCACTGCCTGGCCGGAAAAGCATTTACTATGTAATAGAGATGAGACCCAAAACACTGAGCACAGGGTAAAGCCTTCATGTTAGACGAGGTAACTGGGGACCTGGGGGGGAGAGGCAGGTGCATGGTGTTATCTGGTGTCCACTGTCTGCAAAATTATCTCAGAAAGGATAAAACTACAGGTGATTGAAAACAGCCTGTCAGCTCTTGCCCCTGAACTTTCCTTATTTCTAGATGGCACAACCCTAACCTCATGAGAGATACTAGAAAATGCAAGATTTCCTTGAGGTAGGTTGTAGGAATGTGACCCATTTCTGCCCCAAAAGACCCGACTTAGGTCTCCTGAAATACACTAGGGACTACTGAAAAAGATCTTTCCTGATAAAAACAGAGACATGTAAGAAGGCCCCCTCCTCCTTTCTTCTTGCCTCTGAGTGCAGTTGGGTGAGGCTGTGATGCCTCCAGCTGGCTAATCGTGAGGGGAAAGCCAAGGGAAGGAAAGACAAGATGGCAGACTCAGATCCCTAATATCATTGAGCTGCTGAGGCCTACAACCTGACCACCTCCCATGACCAGACTTCTTCTTATAAAAGCAAAATTTCCCCTTCTCCAATTCATTTATATGCAATTGTTGATACATATGGCCAAAAACTGTACTCAGCCCTCATCTACAAGCATACTGTATCTAGAGCCAATCCTAACCTTTGAACAATGCAGATGAAGGAAGCCTCACCCACCACTGAGTCAAGTCGGTCCTGCTCCTAGTTGAGTTATGATCACATACACGCTGTAGTTTGGGATGGTAAAAAAGTTTCACATTCATATGCCAACTCAGATTGATTGGCCACAACTGGCTCATCTGCTGTGCAGAAAGTTAAATACAGGTTCTGTGGAAAAAAAGTGTCTAGATTGGTAGTGCCAGACATCTGCCCTGGGCCACATGCTTACCATTGGAATCAGAAGACCCAAGAGTCCTGGCTCTACTACTTTTGTGATTTTGGTTATGTAACCTCTTTGAGCCTTCTGATGGGATAGTTGTTATAATCAGGATAATGTAAGTAAATGTGCTTTGTAAACCATGAACTGTCACACAGATGGTAGCTACTTTGTCTTATATTTGCTCTGTCACCCAGGTTGGAGTGCAGTGGCACAATCTCAGCTCGCTGCAACCTCCACCTCCCAGGTTCAAGTGAATATCTGTCAAACCTCAGCTGAGGACCAGGTTGACAGGACAGGGGGGAGAGGAGAAATTCAAGGCTTGAGCCCTGGATGGTCAGTAGCTGGACACCTGACAGGAGGGCCCAAGGCCAGAGTTTCAGGTGAAAGGGAATGAGCAGTAATGAGGTGTGACCCTGAACAGTGAAATATAGTTGGAGAAGATTCCAAAAGCAGAAATGAAGACACTAAGGGCAAATAAAGACAGAAACCATGGACTGCATAGCCTATGCTCTACTTTTTTATTGTCCCAACACCTGAGGAATATGACCCTACACATCAGTAACAGTGGTTCCCCATGGCTGAGGACTTTCCTGAATCTTCAGAGGGGCAACTGAATTGGCCAAAGTTCCCTCTCTAGGTGGCTCTAACATGCCTCCCTAGGGCAGTGTGTCTTTTCCTCTGTTGCAAACCACTATAGTAGACTAGAATAAAGAAACCCAAAGTGCAAGAAGAAATAGTCCAAAGTTGGTAGAGATCTTGGTAAGCTCAGGGTGGCAGGATCATTTTATTTTTCTCTCCTCCTCACCTATAGCCTAGCACAAACCCACCACACTTCCAAAGAAGCTCAGGAGGTAACAGTTAAGAAATCAGAAGAGGGTTTTTTATAATAAAAGTCAAAGCTAAAAGGGGGCCCAAAGACTCTTAAGATGACTAGAATGACCCAAGAGGCTCTCCCTCTCCAGGTTATAGAAGACCTGAGTGCCTTGTGAAGTCTGACCTAAAGGCCAAGGGTGAGGGAGGCTTCCTTTAGCCCCCTCTTCAACCCACATGGATCTAAAGCATTCACCAGCCCCATGCAGGAAGCTGGAAAAAGAGATTGACTGTCAATCCCAGGTGAAAGCAAAGAAGAGACTGAAATCTATGGTGGGTGGGTCGGTGGACAGGGTAGGGGGTGCAGGTGGAGGAAGAACAATTCAAAGTTGTATTTGTTCATAGCTGTATCTCCAATGTCTACACTAGAGACTGGTTCATATAAGAGGCAATGAATGAATGAGCCAATGGAGAAGTGCTAAATCCCAGACTGAATGGGGTGCCCAAGGAACCGAACAGAGGTGTTTGAAAGAGGGCTTGGACAACAGAGGCCCCGCACCCACAGGGAAGCAGGTGCATAAACTTAATTGAACTGGGCAGAGAGCCCCTCCCAAGTCATAATCCAAGCAGACTCTGAGTGAACGCTGAGAGGAGACTCAGGCCTGGAGAAGCTGCTCTCCATCCCTTCTGCATTCCACATATCAGAACAACTCCAGGGGTTTAAATTTTGTTTAACATGCAAAATTAAGAGACTCTACATAAAGATACTCTTGATAAACTGAAGATTATTTCCACTTGAGTCAAGAGCTATATGTGTGTGCATTCTTGAACCAGACTGCCTGAGTTTAAAGCCTGGCTCATTCATTACCAGCACGATCCTGAATAATTTACTCAACCTTTTTTACCCCATTTCCTCAACCCATCCCCTCATTAGATATAATTATCATTTGTCCTAAGGACTCAATATATTAATCATTGTATGACACCTGCAATAGTGCCTGGCACATGATATGCCTCCATACAATTAACTACCATAACATGTGAGGCACATATGTGTCAAAAGAATACAAGTTAAGATGCTGTCAGGGGTAATCCCCAATACCTCATAATGTAGCTGAATTTACAGACAGGGTCTTTAAAGGGAAATTAAAGTTAAATGAGCGCATTAGAGCAGGCCCCAATTCAAGATGACTAGTATCCTTATGAGATTAGGACACACACACACACACACACACACACACACACACACGAGACCATGTGAAGACGCAGAGAGAAGGAAGCTATCTATAAGCCAAGTGAGGTCCTCAGAGAAACCAACCCTGCTGATACCTTGATCTTGAATTTCTAGCCTCCAGAACTGAGAAAATAAATTCCTGTTGTTTAAGCTACTCAGTCTGTGGTACTCTGCTATGGCAGCCCCAGAAAACTGATACAGATTTCCTTATGAAACAAATGTGGCCCACTTCACAAATTACCAAATTCAAATGCCCAGAATATAAAGTGCTTTAAAATTCATTCATTCAACACTGGAGCACCTACTATGCCCTGAACATTGCATATTTTTTTTTCTTCCCAGCAAATATATTCTATCATATAACATTGCATATTTATTAAAACCCTTCATCGTATAAGCCAATTTTATTTTCTTGTCAATAACCACCCACCTCTAATTTTGTCCATTTTCTGCTGGGCAACTTAGTGTGGCACTTGGTGGTCTGCCACTGCTTCTCCTGATTAATGGGAAATGATCCTTGTTATGGATCTGAAGTGAACAGCATCAGAGGATGTAGTTCTCAACTCTGGCTAAACGCTAGAATCACCTGGGAAGTTTTTTAAAATATCTATACCCAGACCTTCCCCTTAGCCTATTCTGATGTAGTTGGTCTTTGTGTGGAGCTCTGGCAGTGTTCCTTTAAGCTTCCCCGACAATTCCAGTGTGCAACAAAGGTTGAGCACCATTACTCAAGTTTAAAAGGGACTTCAAGGTCACCCTCCTTTCGACTCACAGTGCAGTTCACAAACCATCAGCACTGTC
This sequence comes from Ateles fusciceps, assembly GCA_036589455.1. NCBI lineage: Eukaryota > Metazoa > Chordata > Mammalia > Primates > Atelidae > Ateles > Ateles fusciceps. Next base: position 1,385,650 of record JAZHEH010001510.1, read on the forward strand.
ACCATTTGGAAGCTCATTAGAAATGCAGAATCTCAGGTTCCTTCCCAGACTACTAAATCAGAATGCACATTTTAACAGGATTCCCCACACAATTCAGATGCACTCTAAAATTTGAGAAGCACTGTATTCCCACTAGAATCTAGATTATTCTAATGGGAGTTCAGTGCTTCTGAATCAACTAGAAAGTATGTTAAAAACGAAGCTACCTGACTTCCTCTCAGAATCATTGAATCTCAATATTTGGGAAAAAGGCCTAGAAATAAAAATTTTATGTATTTTTTGTGTAGCTAGTCACACAAAGGTCTGAGGCTTGGGAGTCACTTATCTAGGCCAATGTATATATCCTCTCGACTGCCCAACCTCTGTTTAACCTTCCAATTCTTTTTTGAAAATCAGAAATATAACAGAGATACAGGTTTTTATTTTTCCATCATGCATGCAAACTTACAACTATTTATACTGTTTAGTAACACAGAAATAATTGCATTATTAACAGGGTGTCAAATTACTGAGTACAACAACCAGTTACTGATTATTCTGGGGAGGTTATTTTCACAGAACACAGCAACAATTTCCAAATTATTCTTCCAAAACCAGAGTTATGAGACCAGTACAAGCTGATAACAATTAATGGCAAGTCTTCATGTTACACAGAAAAAGACTGACATTCTGGCGAAGGGTCTCAAGTATCTTATCATATCAGAATTTTTTAAAGTTTTACAACAGAACAGTCTCTCTCTTGTTTTGTGGATACAAGGGAAAGGAAGAAACCCTCTCATTTCTTTTTGAGACTCCTTGTTAATTCTTAGAACACGTTTCTAAGCCCCATCTCCGGAATTTCGTTAACAATAAAAGCAAAAAGCAGACCTGATGTGATTATGATAGTGCACCCTATCACTATCACCACCAAAAGACTACCAAGCTCCCCAAGTAGTCACAGTTGCACTGGCATAGTGGCTTGGATTTTCAATAAAAAATACAGGTGAAAAGAGGAAGATACAAATGAAACCAGGTTGACCGTAATTGGTAAGTGATGCAGCTAGGTGATGGGCGCATGGGGTCCCAAGTTCCTCTCCACTTCTGTGCATGTCTAAAATGTCCACAATAAAGAGCAAAGAAAAAAAATTTAACAACAACAACAAAAAGCAGACTTGCACAGCTCTATTTTCCCATTAGACTAAAATGGGGAAACTGGCAAGACTTTAAAGGCAAAATGTGCAGCATATAGCATTAATCTTCTACATGTACAAAGCCACACCTAGAACAAAAGAAAGCATCCAAAGCATAATTATTCTGTTTCTGGTTTGTCTCTGTGGCTTATAAAATCTACTAATGATGAGATTGGACAGAACTTTGGCAACACCAACTAGGCATCCTATCTGTCCATATTCACAACCCCTTCAATTCTCCTTTTCTAAGCTAGGGAGGTCACTGAGAGACAGGCATGCTCCCCTGCGGCTTCTCAAGCCATTTCTGTCTGATTTTCCAGGCCCGCTCTGTACCACGCTCATGCCTACTAGACAGTTTTGCTCCGAATCCCCTGCCTAGCACACCCTTGCTACAACTTTAAGTCAAGGACTCTCCTGAGGAACTTAGAATGAGGCCTCCATAACAAAAGGGAAGGTAGGAAGAACAGGTGTAGATACAGTCCTTCTTCCCCACCCTCAGGAATAAGAGAGGGAAGGACCCAGCTCTGCTTTTACATCCACTGGAAATAACCTGGAAATCCAAAACAGATTCTGCCCATCCCCATCCCCCATCCTCCAGGAGAAGCTTACAATGCTCCATACTGGAGATGAAAGCCTACTCCTGGAGCTGCTTGAGGTAGAAGCAAAGAGAGCAAAGGGCTGCTGAAAGTGGGAAAACTGGGCACTGAGGTCCAGATGGCCAGAGGCTACCATAGAGGAGGAAACAGCAGGAGGCACTTGGGTCTTAAGGAGAATTGAAACAAAGTGGAAATGAGTAAACACTAGTCTATGACATGGCCGCCTTGGGGTTTGTAACTTGAGCAGATGCTAGGCGTGAAAAGGATTTTCAACTTCAGAACTGCAGAGTGAGCCCAGGAGACAGGTTCAGGGTCTGCCAGCAGATCCACTCGGTCTTCTGGTCTCCTCAACTCTCTTTCGGCCTAATATGTGTGCACAGTGCCAAGTTCTCAGCTATCTCCCTAGCTGTAGGTAGAAAACCGTGGTTTTTCAGTTTTTTCTCTGTGGTACTATTTAAACAAAATAAAAAGGAATAAGGAAGGAAGGAAGGGTGAAGGCAGAAGGGAAAGAAAGGAGGCTACCAGGAAAGGGAGAGAAGAGAGGGAGGAAATGAAGGATGGAGGAAGGCAGGCAAGCCAAGTAAGAAGTATGAGTGACCTGAAGTCAAGCAAGCAGAGGCCCACAGATCAGAAATAACCTCTTCTCCAGAACCCCTACTACGGCACTCTGCTCCTGTCTTAGGAGGGCATGAGGGAAGCTGACAAAGATATCTGGCTGGATTCCATATAGGCCCAGTCCTCACCCTCACCTGGAGCCACAGCATGACAGTGAACACAGGTCCACACATACCAGCCTGCCCAACAGTCTGGCAGCCAGTAGAGTTCCTGGAAGGCTGGGGAGGATAGGTGTGTGTCTCATGCACTGGCAGGGAGCCTTGGTCCACAGGCAGTTCTTGAGGTCCTCGTTGACCAGGAAACCAACTGAGGCTGATAGCAACCCAGACAAAACTTAATGGCTTGATAGTGACTGGGCATGGCACAGATCTTGATGAAAGTTCACCAGCAGATGAAAGTTCACCAGCAGAAGGCCCCAGGAACAGGAAGAGACACATGATGGTATAGAACACATGGCATACTGTTTCTTGCCCTTAACCTCATGCATGCCCAGCAGTCAAGGTGCCATTCTGCAAAACATCAAGCAGGATGGGTATCATGGACCACAGGCCAAAGCCAGAGATAAAGTAGGTGACATCTTAGCTGGTGACCCCAGACCCACAGAACAGTAAGTTCTGGCTGATGACCAATACCATGTGCACTGACTTCATTCTGCAGTGTCAATGGAAACGCTTACATAGATGACATGCATGGCCAGCAGGAACACAAAGCCCAGCAAGTCACTGGCCCTGAAGGAGCAGAGCTTGAAGATGCACTGGTCGTCCTGGAGGATGACTCATGAGTGTCCATGTTAAAGACAAGTAGGGAAGGCCAGAGCCAAGAACAAGGTCCAGGCAATGTAGGTAAAAGGCAGCACACATCTAAAGCATGTGTCCTTAACATATAAACAGTCCAGGTGCGATCACATAACATGTGACACCAACGTGGAAAAGCAAGAGGCTATGAGGAGGCAAAAGAACATGATCATAAATGCCATATTCTTGTAACTAAAGTCCAAAGGGTCTAGAGTACACAGAGGCCAACATGAAGAGAAGGCAGAGAGCCAAACATGTAGTCAGCCAGGAACAGTCCGGCAGGAGGCAGCAGGGAGACTTGTGCAGGGTCAGTTGGACTGGCTCACCCCAGGCTGAGGAGTTGCCACTGGCTGCTTTCCTGGACCTTGCCTGCCTTCTTTTTCCTTTCCTTTCTCTACACGAGATCCTTCACTCAAAAGGTAGAACTGCAGGGGATTGGGCCACAGTTCCTCGTTGATTATCTCCACAATCTTGTCAGACTCAATGGAGCTGTGGTTTGAAAACCACCCAAAGAAGCTACGGTTGTTTTCTGGGTTTCCCTGGCTTATGGACTGGAGATCATGCCCTGGGAGCCACTGGATTGGAGTAGAACGAGACACCACCTGGCCAGAAGGACCACACCCATATTCCTTGATGAGCACCTTATTTTGGAAATATGGGTTGCGATCGAAGTAGAACTTGATTTTGTAGCCCAATCTGGCAAGGCCAAGCTCTTCCACTTCCAGGCTGCTTAGGTACCTCAATACCTCCTTTTCTTGGTTGTTCAGAAAGGACGCTAGCTGGGGGTGGTTCTGAAATGCTTTCCCCCAGAAGCCTGGGATATTTTGGATGAGGTGGTTCCTGCGCTCCAAGTGCTGCAGTCGCAACTGCCCAAACTTCCTTGAGAGCCGAAGGTAGGCCCTGTCCGCCTGCGCGTTCATGTTCTCCAGCTTCAGTTGCACGTTCTCCAACGTATCCATGCTGCCTTCCGTCGCTGGGGGCCCCGACCCTGCATCTCTCTCTTCCTTCTTTTCCTCCCCGGCTGAGACGGAGGTATTCTCCCCTGCCGCCCCTTTCTTCTGCTTCCTACCAGCTATCACCTGAGGCCCCCTCCCCGCGGTGCTACAGGTTTCTGGGGCCTTCTTCCCGGCAGGGCCACGCCGGTTTCCACCGCGGGGGGCATTTTTCGGCCTTCCCACGGTTCCTGCTGTTCCCACGAAGACAGTGTCTCCGACCAGGCGCTCCGAGAAAGATACGGCCTTCCCGGGGCTGGGACTGGCCGCGGCCTGCCCGCGGTCCCCCGCAGCTCGGGCCCGCAGCGCGAGGCCACAGTCCAGGGGGAGCCGGCAGGCGGCCTCCTCCCCAGGCCCGAGGAGCTGCGCGGACGCAGCGGTTTCCAGGCCACCCGACCCCGCGCCAGCCTGCACCTGTACCGCCCGGATGTCCTCCCCGAGACTCTGGTACTGTGAAGGGTCCGGGTCGCGCGGGGCGTCGTCCGGAGTAGGGCGGACTCGGGCTTTGCCGCGGCCTTTGCCCCGGCTTTTGGCGCGGGAGGATTTTCGACCCCGACTTCGGCCGCTCATGGTGGCAGCGGATGCGGCTTCAAAACCACGCTGTGACCCTGCGGCTCCTGACGCCAGCTCGCTGTCGGAACCGAGCGGGTCTCTCCGCGGCAACCGCCGACGTCACGACCGTACGACTGCACCGTCGCGCGAGGACGGGATGCGCCCTGTGATTGGCGCCGCCGCCGCGGCTGCGCACGAGACGACCCCCGCGGGCACTCCCACCCCCAACTCTCGTGCGGACTCGCTTTCGCTCTTAGCAAGTTTTTCTGACATGCGCCCGGGGGAGGGGAGGGGGTGCCGCCTTTTCATCTCTTCCACGCGGTCTCATCATGCTTTCAGGGTCTTAGCGAACAAGGCAACCCTAAGAGCCATCACCACCTGTCCCCCATCACCTGTTTTCTAAACTAAACATCTTAAGCTTCTCCAGTTATCTCTTGTGACAGCTGTCATGAAGAAAGTGCTCGGGCCTGTGTGTCTCTCTTTGAACCCCTTTACTGAGAGATTTTCTCTGGAAACTCCAGAGAACGTAAAGGTGGATGCTATAATGCCGGGCTTCAAAGCCATTTGGTACGTAGTGGATGGTAGTAGAAATTATAAAAACAATAGCAACTAGTATTTTGTATCATTTGTGCCAGGCACTGTACTAGGTGCTTTAAATGTATTGTCTCAGTTGACGAAGGAGGTATTGATATCATTTCCATTTTCCAGATAAGAAAAATGCAGCTCATAGACACCCGAGCACATTCCGTAGGTTACGCAGTAAGGGATGGAAGCACAACTCATACTCAATATATTTGGAAATGGCAAGTCCTTCCAGACTTGTTCCACTGTAAATTACCAGGCTGGCTCTTCAGAAGTCGGCCTTGCTCCTTAACAAACAGGCTTCTGTCGGCCACCTGACCACCTCTTCTGCCTGGGAACATCACCCGAATCCCCCAGCTGCCTCAGTTTACAGAGCTGGACTATCACTCAAGGTATAGGACCAGAAGTGAAGACCTGTATTAGAGCTCTTGAAATTGGAGTAAGACAAGAACGTGGTCAGAGGTGAAATTATTATTCAGGGAGCAAATTGAAGTTCAGAAGCAGAGCCTCCACGTGGCAATGCAGAAGCCCTAGAAACTTCTTACACTGTACATGGAAACAGCCGGACAACCTGCCTCATCGTCCCGGAAGCAGTCTTGGGCCACGCTCTTTCTAGCGAGGTACTAGGACCATGAATACTGAGGTACCCGTGGCTAATGTAAAAATATAAAGAAAAACCTTTTGAGGTGGTCTTTTCAGGTTCAAAGGGAACAAAAAGGCCCTTGTAACCAGCTAGTGGAGAGAAGCCCAAAAGCCCCTGGGAGCTCATTACTCAAAGTGTGTCTGTGGACCAACAGCCTGATATCACCTGAAAGCTTGGTAAAGATGCAGAATCTGAGGACTTTCCCCAAACCTACTAAATCAGAATTTGAATTTTAACAAGATACTGGGTAATTTTTATACACCCTTAAGTTTAAGGAGACAATTTAAAGAGGAATTATTTTTACATAGATGGCCCTATTTTAAGCCAGCCTGATACAAGTGATGTCTCATTTTCTCAAAAGCTCTAGAATAGCTTGCAAGAGGCCCTGTATGATCAGGCAAGTCCCCTTCCTGCCACTGTATGAGTTACCCCTCTGACCTCATCTTCTTCTCCCTCTTCTCTCCCACCTGCACCTACACTGGCCTTCTTGCTGTTCTTCAACTCACTAGGTAAACTCCTGCCTCATGGCCTTTGCACTCACTGGCTCTTCCTTCTGCCTTAAATGCTTTTCCCCCGATGTGGTCGGTGGCCTTGGCCAGCTGCCTTCACACTTGGCTTAAATGTCACCCAAAGACCATCCTATTTAAAATGGCCACCCACCCCATCCCTTTTACCCTATTCTACCTTTTGTTTATTCCAACACACTACACCAATTATTTATTATGCTTATTAACTATCACTTCTCTAGAATGTCAGCTCCATGAGGGAAGAGATTTTTGTTTTGTTCACTGATGTAACCTCAGTGCCTGCAACAAGTGTCTGACATACCAAGAGTGCTTAATAAATACTTGTTCAAAGAAAGAACCAGTCAAAGCAGAGTTTTCAAAAATGGGTTTGTAAATGATTGCCTGAAGTTCAGAATAGCTCCCCTTTTCCCACAGAAGCCATGCTATGGATGCTGTATTCTCAGATCAACTCATGGAAACCTACTAAAGTCATAATTTTGCCAAAAAATTATCTTTTGTTACAGAGCACCATTCAGGGACAGTCTATAAGTAAAAATCTAGAGTGACAAATTTAAAAATTAAGTTGGGGGAATTAATATTTGACTTAAAAGGGATTAATTAGTGCAAGGATTATCTTAAATTCTTGTTGAAGGCTCTTTCATAATCACTTCTTCGCCAGGCCTTCTGTGATCACCCCAGACTGTAATAAGCAGCCTTGTCCTTGATCTCACAGAGCACTTGTTAACTATAGTATTCATTTGGCAGTGGGACACACACTGTTTTGTACCAGTTCTTTTACAGAATTACCTCTTAAGCTGGATAATCACAGCCTGAAACTCTCTGTAAATCTCAGAAAAAAATTTTTAAAAAATCAGCTGACACATTTGCCAACCCTCTATAGACTTCAGATATTGATGAGTTGGCCCACTTCTTAGAACACTCACAAATCAACCCATCTCTGTTGTCAGGAGTCTCAACCCAGCGTCAGCATTTGCATCATGTAGCAGTCACCAATGGTTAAAACACTGCAGGATTAACATAGGGCTGGCCCATTGTGATGTGTTTATTATACAATCTGCCTTGAGCCTTTTTTCATCATGTCAAAGAGATAAGCATCAGATGAAGGGAAATAAATGTGAGACTGACACCTTTTATGAAAACACCCTTCTGCTCTAAGTCACCCAGTTCCCCATGGCTTTTGTATTTAAGAGTTTGGTCTGTGCTGCTGAACTGGACTGTGTGTTTTCTTCTTGGGTATTAATATTTAACTTTATGTGGAACTGTAGCTTGTGTTCCTAATTGGATAGTAAACTATATAAATGTGGAATCTGTGTCTCTTTTTACTTTTATCTCTCAGAGCATCTAGCATGGGGCCTTGCACATACCAGTAATTATAATGAAAGTTTACGTTTATTTTATATTTTATATATTGCTATATCTTAACTCATTTAATCTCCTCAATCACCCCATGGGGCAGGTGCAATTATTCTTGTCTTGGAGAGGAGTTTACTGCCACACAAAATGGTTCAGTAACTTGCCCAAGGTCACACAGCTAATGAATGGTTTTTGCTCAAGCGATCTGACTCTAGCAGATCTAGATCTAATTTTAATTAATACTCCATGATGTAAGATTATGGCTTGAGAGATTAAAACTCTGTCTAGTGGGTAAAAATACCTTTTAATCTTCAAAAATTATATATATTAAAAATATATATACACACATATGCAGATATGTACATATACACATAATACATACATCAATTAGTTACAAGTTATTTATGGGGTGTACAATATACCTGGCATAGCGGTACTCAACATGAACTTAGTTTCAACAACCCATGATGAGAACGAGGCATCTCTATTTGCACTGCATTTATCATAAGCATCCTGTGAATACTATGAAAGAAATGCAAGTTTACTATCATGAACTCAGAGATTCGGCGGGTGTTGTGACCTTCTCCCAGTGTCAGCAGGCTTAAGTTCATGGTAATATAAGCATTTAATTGATTATTTCTAATGTAGTATTTCTTTATCAGCAAATATTTATTAGCAATTCATAAAAACATTTTTCAAATGTTTATGTGTATGATGTGTGTATGTATATATATGTATGTGTTTGTATATAATTCAAATATTAGAATAAAAAGTCTTCACTTTTGTTCTCTGAATATTGTGCTTTCTCCATTCCTTTTGATATCTGTTTTCTTTGAATCATAGAAATTAGCAAGCTGGGAAAAAGACATTAGTCATCCAACCTATTTCCCAGCCAAGGGAACCACATTCTCCATCATTTCTCTTGTATAGCTTTAGGATCCCAGACTTAACATTTTTAGCCACAGGACATTTCTGTTGTTCCCCAAGGAGATAGCTTAAGTCTGTTAGATGGCAGTGAGTATTGCTTACTGTGTGGAATTTTGCCAACCAACCCTCCCAGGTTACTAAAGGGCATGGAAAAGAAGGCAGTGTCCTAAGAAATATTTTCATAGTCAAGGAGGGAGGGAGAGAAAAATCTGCCTCTTATGATAAATTTCAAGACTATTTGAAGTTAACATCTTGAGAAATTTGCCTAGCTCTTCCCAGTTACTCCCTAAAGAGCAAAATTTTATGGTAGACCACCTAAGTTATTTCAGTTCATATCCTATAGGTAGCTATAAACCATTTTAAAATATTGCCAGATGTATGCTTTCTTCTTGGCATTTCCTTTTTATCCTGCAACATCTTAACCATTAAAGAAGATCTTAGGCTAAGGCTTTTATTCTAGAAAAGGGGAAAAAACAAAGAACTCACCAAGTAGAATTTCAGCAAGTCAAATTCTTCACTTTGAATTTCAAAATTGGCACTTGAGAGGGAAAAAGACACAATAGCATGGAAAGGGAAATATATATATTTGAAGAGCTAAATGTGTGCACACGTGCACACACACACACACACACTGCCTCTACTCTCACTGTGTGGTGTGTGTGCGTGTGTGTGTGTGTGTGTGTGTGTATTTAGCTCTCCAAGATAAATCCTGGAGCACTAACAGCATAGAGTTTATAATATTATCCATAGACAAGGAAAAACATGATGATATACAGGCCATTTCTCCGCTACACAAAGAGGAGATAAGAACCTTTTCTGGTCTGGAGTCGAGGAACTTGGAAAAGATTCAGAGAGTGAATGGTTGATGTAGGGTCTTGAGAAATGCTTCTCACAGTGACCACATAGTGACTTCTCCAGGGGTCAAAACCCTTGGAGCATTGGTAAAGACCACATTTTCTGGATAAGATAGAGGTATAGAAGAATAGGGAGAATTAGTTCCCAATTTGGCAATTGGAACTCGGACAAGAAAGGGCTTTTCTCAGAGGGCTCCACACCATCAAAGGGCAGCCAAGTCAGTATAAAAGTATGTATAGGGTAACAAAGAAAGTTCTGAAATGGTCTGTCTCACCCTCTATGCACCCCACTCCCAATCTCTTGCAGCCCTAGAACGAAGTGGAAGAGCAGCCGTATGTTCCTCAGGAGAGGCCCAGAGGTTGGCTAAGAGCAGATGGAGTCCAACTGGGTCTCTTGCAAGGTAGGCACAGAAGTTGCAGAGTGAAGGGCTTGGTCATCAGATACCATGGGGACGTGCCACATCAATGGACACAATGAGAGTAGAGGCAGATCACAAAGATTAGGCAGAGCCAGCTACGCTTCAGCAGAGGCCAGCAAAGGCAGAAGATGAGATGCTGGAGTGCGGTGGCACAATCTTGGCTCACTGCAACCTCAGTCTCCCGGGTTCAAGCGATTCTCCTGCCTCAGCCTACAAGCTTTTTTGTATTTTTAGTAGAGATGGGGTTTCACCATGTTGGCCAGGATGGTCTCATCTCTTGACCTCATGATCCACCCGCCTTTGCCTCCCAACGTGCTGGAATTACAGGTGTGAGCCATCGTGCCAGCCTCCTCCCCATCTTAATCAATACCTACAGAACTGATCAGGTGGGCCAGATGGCCCTTGGGCTTCACAGATTAAGATAATTAGAACACCAGACAGGTGTTCAAGCTGGCATTTTTCATAACTAAGACAAGAAAAACCTAACACTTTATCTTCCTCGAAAAAAGGCAAGCTCCATCTGGTCTTGGGCATGAATCAGTACTAATTCATATGCTATCTAGCTAAAAACAGGTCCAACCATATTTAGACAAAATATGGTATCAAAGGAATTATGTGTTAGTAAGTTTGTAAGAGCTCCCACCACAGAATCCGGATTGAAATATGATAGTAAAAACCTAATAGAATACTGAGTACACTGAGTGTACCAACATTTTACAGACACTCTAAGAGAAAGACGCTGATTCTAGCAAGCAACTAGACTCCCTTCTCTAGGACCAAATCTCAGCGAGATGAAGAGCTCTGAAATGGGGGGGAGCCTCACAGCTATGAGCTCTGAAATGACTGGGGGAGCAAAAAGACCTAGAAACACAAGGTGAGGTATAAGGAAAGATTAAAGATCTATTTCTGGAACCTAGACTTACCGAGGGTACTCCTCCCATGCCATATGCTATTTTAATAGGAGAAAATGTGCAAAACAAGTCACAGTTTGAACACGGAATGGTTATTTTGTTCAGAACTGAAAGAATATTTACCATTCTGTGGCTAAACATAGGATCTGTATTTCAAGAGGCCAGGGGATTTATGCTTCCCTCCGTGACATGTTCTGTTAACTTCAAGCCCCAGTGTTTTATTGCGAGAGTAGTGGAGGGACCCAGCTATAGTGGAAGGACCCCACTGTAGCAGGCAGGGATCATCCTGGAAATGACACTGAACACCAAGCAGAAGATTTACAAACATGAGAGTGACTCCCGAAGTACCTGGGCACCCTACCCGCCACGCAGAGGAGAACTGAAATATAACAGAAGTGCCTCCGGGAAGATGACAAATATTCCTCCTGTCTTTTGCCTTCTATCACTCATACCAATTAAAAAGTAAAACAAACATAGCCAATGACAATAATCAATTCTCCCAGTTTGTAATCAAACAAGTTTTCAGCAACTAAGAATGTTGCAAAAAATAATACTACCATAGGCCCTGCATATTACTATAGTAAATAAATTCATTTATTCTCAAGAGAGTTTATATGATATTCTCTTGATGATGAAGGGAATTCCAGAGAATTCTGGAAAAAGTCATGTTAAGAATTCTGTAGGTGAAAGAATAGCTAATGGATGCTGGGCTCAATACCTAGGTAATGTGTTGATCTGTGCAGCAAACTACAATGACACACAAAGATTACCTATGTAACAAACCTGCACATCTGGCGCATGGACCCCTGAACTTAAAAGTTAGAAATTTTTAAAAAATTAAAAAAAGAATCCTGCAGGCATAATTCAGTCTGGCCTTCTGGCCTCAATTTTACTGTTTAATAGTAATTGGAAAATATCATGCATGACAAACTACCCCCAAAATTACACACAATTAACCAAGTAAAATGACATTTTAAAATTAAGATAGAAAATTTGTTGATGTTTTTGAGCTGATGTTTGCTGAATGGGATAGGTGGGACCATGTGGGATGGAGGGAGTTGGCAGGAAAGAGTGGCCACAGGCAGGGTGCTAATTTATGAGTCAGTATGCATGAGAATCTAAAGAAATCTAACCCATGTTTTTATGATTTTGAAGTCAGGAAAATGCAGCTACCTGCTGACAAAGAAGCAGCAATGCTGAAATAAGAGAAAAGAGAATTGGGACCTGAATTTGTTTCCTATTGCTGGTTTAACAAATCACTATAAATTTATGGCTTAAAACAACATAAACTTACTATTTTACAGTTCTGTAGGTAAGAAGTCCAAAATGGTCACGCTGGACTACAGTCAAGGTGTCAGCAGCTCTGTGTTTCTGATGCAGGCTGTAGAGGAGAATTTGTTCCCTTGGCTCCTCTCTCTTCCAGAGAGTTTCCGCCTTCCTTGGCTCTTCCAGCCAGCAGTTACATCATTCCTACTTCTGCGTCCATCTTCACAGCTCCTGTTTCACGCAGACCTTCCTGTCTCCCATTTTCACTAATAAGGACCTCATGATGACACTGGGCCCACTCAGGTAACCCAGTATCATCTCTCCATCTCAAGAACTTTAACTCGCATCTATAAGTTCCTTTCTCTGCATAAGGTAACACATTGATAGGTTTCTGGGGATTCAAACTTGGACATGTTTGCAGGCCATTATGCTGCCTAACACAAGGCCAAAAACTATTGAGTTTTATTTCTTTTCTTTTTTTCTGGTTTTTTTTTTTTTTTTTTTTTTTTTGAGACAGAGTTTCATTCTTGTTGCCCAGGCTAGAGTGCAATGACACACTCTCGGCTCACTGTAACCACCGCCTCCTGGGTTCAAGCGATTCCCCTGCCTCAGCCTCCCGAGTAATTGGGATTACAGGTATGCACCACCATGCCTGACTAATTTTGTATTTTTAGTAGAGATGGAGTTTCTCCATGTTGGTCAGGCTAGTCTTGAACTCCCGACTTCAGGTGATCCACCCGCCTCGGCCTCCCAAAGTGCTGGGATTACAGGCGTGAGTCATCGTGCCCAGGCGAGTTTTATTTCTAAAAGAGAAGTGTCAGAAGAAAATGAATGACCAATTGTCATGTTTCATCATTGTTCATCTCTCCCTCATACACACCCAAACCTTTTCATTCCTGTGTCCTATATCTTTTTCATATTAAAAATGGGTAGAATTTGTTAGGTGTTTGTAAGTAGCAGCTACTGTGCTAGGTAACTTATCTGCATTTTCATATTTAGTCGCCTCAATAATCCAGTGAGGTAAGTGCCATCCTCATCCCTGTGTTGTGAATGGGAAAACTGAGGCTTAGAGAAGGTAAGTCATTTGTCTGAGGTTATACAGCTGAAATTCAAACCTAGGTCTGTTTGAATTGAGCTAGGGCTCCTAATCAATAAGAAAAAACTGGAATATATTGAAGCTTACAACAAACAAAGGTGTATTCTTGCTCATGCTCCATGTTGGACACTGTATGTTCATCTGGGGGTGAAGGAAGCTCAAGGGCCAGTTCCAGGGGGAGGAACAAGGAAAAGAGAGGGGCAAAAGGGAGGTTTGTTCTCTGTGACTCCGAGAAGAGCTATGTGGGTGAACTCCATAACTCCTGGGGTGCAGAAGTTTGCATGGAAGAAAGTCACACCTCTGATGCCCCTACCTCCTTTTGAATTCCTTGGGATGGAGGTGTGAGCTGAAATGGCCACCAGCAAGGCTGCTTAAAAACACTGTTATTATATTATTGCTTCTTTCTGTCACAAAAGTATTGAGTGCACAAACATAAAAAGCTTCCACTTAAGATTTTGTTTGAATGTTTAAAAACAAAAGCATGAAATGCGACAGCTTAATCCAGTGTTTTTATCTCATGAAAAAGGAAATGGGAGCCCAGATTAAAAGGCTAGTCTGAGGTCAGGAAGAGAACAGGTAGAACCTTGAAGCCACAACCAAGACTTGGGGCTCTCAGTCCAGTGCTCCCTCCCCCTACAGCCCTATATCCCTCAGCTCCTGGGTTCCCATTGCTGGTGCCCACAGCCTCCTAAATAAGGGTATGCTTTCCCTGGGTAACTTGTGGAGGCGGGATGGGTTATTTACTTGGATTCTGCAGCAGCACTACCTGGCTTTGATAGCAACTGAACCCTCATCTTCCAGAGTTACTAGGCTCATCTGTACCCATAAGAGCCACAGCATAGGAGAATGCGACCTCCTGGCTTCACCTGGGTTCCCACTGTCCTGTCACTTCTGTTCTCTTGGCGTCCTCTTATGGACCTTTGAAAAGCCTCTTCTGCTTGCCAGGGTGGGGCAGCCTGCTAGCTGGCTACCAGTTGGATTTTTCACAAGTTTGCCACGTTGCAGTGACAGGACTGTGTTGAGGCCCAGATGCCTCAGCATAAACAAATAACACATCTAGGATGTGGAAGGGGTCCAACTGCATATTATAGAAGAAGCTGGGGTGGAAACAGGACCGAAGGATACACATCTGGAAACAGTTAAGTTAGGAATAAGCGGGGGAGGAGGATGTAGTGGAAAAAGAAGAAAGAGGGGGAAGAGATCAAACTGGGAATTACTGTTGTCTGGAAGGATCTGAATTAAAATTGCTAAGAAACAGACCCATGGTTTATATAACAGCTGAATTAAGAGCATTCCTACAAAAATTATAATTTATAATAATTGACCTCAATGCAGAAAGGCTGAGCAGGGCCGAGCATCTGGAATCTTGGACATCCGATTGCCCTGGATGTAGCTAGAAAGGGTGGTTCCCTCAGAGCTATTTGAATCTATAAATGGCTTCATGGTGAGCAGGGTGAAGGAGTTCAGCCCTGCACGGATGAGAACCCCAGGGCTCCCTGCCCAGGATCACCCAGCACTTGGGAGGCTTAGTGAGTTCTCAGGCTCCTGGGCAGCCTCTGCTTAACATGCCTGCTGTGAATATACAGAGTACTAAAGAGGAGACCTGGGAGGAGGGGAACGTGCAGTGACACCACTTCCTCCCAGCCAGAGACCCAAATGGATGATTCACCCAGATGAATCAGGAATGGCTGCAGAGGGAACTGCTCACACCCATGCCCCCAGCCAGCTACTGAAAGCTACAGTGACATCACCACACAGAGGACAGAAGTCTAAGTAAAGGGGAAATTAGGACAAAAAGAAGAGAGAAAAAAAATATATCCTTTTCTTTCCCTCTTAATGGAATTCAAGTATATGGATTACCTTCCTAATAGATGGCCTGATTTAACCCCCTGCATAAAAATATTCCAATTTAAGCCATCGTTAAGAGAAGCCAGAATGCAGGCTTTCCAAGCAAAACACAGAAGCACAGGGCAAGGTTTTTCACATTTCTTCCAGCCCCTTTTCACTGAATTTCTGTTTTGTGACAGGTAATATAGGCTGGATCCTAAGAGAGGCTCCAACTGACTTTGGGCTGAACTTTGATGGTGGTAAAATGTAGGCTTGTCATTGTTTAAACAAAAGCAGATGACTAAACAAAATGGACCTACCACCATGGCAACTTTACACCTGGTTTGGTTGAGATTCCAGGTTTTCTACATGTGCAGGGAATCTGACAGAATAAATGGCTTTCTTTGGGTCTTGGTAAGAAAAAGTTTCCAAAATTGGCCATGATTATACATTAGAAAACCCTCCCAATGATTAAACTGTAACACTTGTCTCAAATACTAATTCTTAGTTTGTAGGTTCTCTGCATTCTAGTGCAGGGGAGAAACCAGTCAATCTTCCCAATATCGTATGCATTGTGATTCTGAAATCTTTTAATAAAACATAATTAGGGAATATGATTAGAACTTGGTATGATTCAGTTTTAGATCTGTGCGTAATTTTGAAAGCTTTGTTTGTTCGAGAAATATTCACTGAGTCTTCTAAGAGCCTGGCATTATGCTGGAAGCTGATGGATACGTTGTTGAATGAGACAGAGCTCTTACTTTCAAGGAGCTTACAATCTAGCCACCAGAGTTTCTGCAGCCATCGTAACAGTGAAAATGCAGCTGTTAATTCTGTTCAAGTTCATTTTCTGGAGTACCAGTGAATTTGAGGGCAAAAGAAGACTGCATAGCTCTACAAATATTCCATCCTCAAAATAAAAATAGAACTATATTTAGAAAATCTTAATTTTGTGGCATTTCAAGAGCACAGAAACTACATAAAGAGAGATGAGCCAAAATTCTTTCTGCAGCCTGGTTGTTAAATTGCAGCTTAAAATCTGCTGCAGGAGACTCCAAACCAAGGTGATGTTTTGTGAAAGAATTGGGGAGGTAAAACATAAGGATTGAATATAATGTTTCCTAAAAGTATCTCCTTATTCAAAAGTCCACACAATTCAAGAGCAATTCTGACCAAGGTGAGATCGTTTAAGTGCTGTTTACCAGCTACAATGGCATGGCCATGTAGCCATAGCATAAACACCATTTATAATATATCCTGTCTGTCTGTTTGAAATTATATGATTTGGGGCTCATTTTTTGGCTAGTTCAGGGTTAAACTGGATTTTTTCTGTTTGTTCCTCCAGATCCTTCTCTACTCTGCTCTGTATTCCCAGGAAGTCCATCTACATGGATGACATCAACAGGTTCTCTAGCCCTCTGGTTTCCAGGCAGGTTTCACCAATGGATGGCATTTACAAGAAATGGAGGATAGAGGTCAGGGTATTTATGCCCAGGGCTCCCTCTCTGCCAAGTCACTGTGGGTCAGTTGCATTTTTGCCCAAAGTCCCCAGCTTCTGTCAGGTGGCCCTTTTCACAACTCTCCCAGGGGTTTGTTAATGACTCATTCCCAGCCGGGCATGGTGGCTCACGCTTGTAATCCCAGCACTTTGAGAGGCCACAGCGAGCAGATCATGAGGTCAGGAGTTCGAAACCAGCCTGGCCAACCCAGTGAAACCGTGTCTCTACTAAAAATACAAAAATTAGCTGGGCATGCCTGTAATCCCAGCTACTCAGGAAGCTGAGGCAGGAGAATCACTTGAACCCAGGAGGCAGAGGTTGCAGTGAGCTGAAATCTTGCCACTGTGCTCTAGCCTGGGCGACAGAGCTAGACTCCATCTCAAAAAAAAAAAAAAAAGATTCATTCCCCTTGTCCTTTTTGGACTGAGAGGAGTACAAGTACTATTCCTTGTAGTTTCCCTACATCCTCCTCACACCTTTATAAATAGTCATTTTGTCCAGTTAAAGTGTGCCATCTATTTACTGCTGGAACCATGACAGATACAGGGGATTTCACATTATTTCAAGTTTTTGTACCTAAACAGAGGCTTTATTATTATTTTTACATTACAGGGTTTCAAATTTGCATAGTTAAATTTGCTCTAAAAATATTCATTTCAACAGATTCCCATGCCCATCTGCATCAGTAGTGATAGAAAATTGTTTACAATAACCTGCCTTAGATTTTTCTTTCTGACTTAAATTATTATCATTTATGACTTTGGACTTTCCTTTTCCACTTTCCTTAATTTAGCTTAAATAGTAGATGTAATGTTGTCCAGTAATGATTCCTTCCACCCTGGCTTCATTTACTCCTTGACAAAAGGACAAACAGACTTTACAGTGGACACATTAAGGCAATCATCCTTCTGCCTTTCCAGTCATTGGAAATCCATTCTCAGGCAACAATAACCTCTGAAATATTTAGAACAAGCATGTGACATTTCTCCTTCCACTGCAGCACAGGGTTTAATTTTTGTTTTGCTTCATTTCATTATTGCAGCCCTTCTTGCTGGGTCACTGATTCAGTAGTAGATGGTTTGGCTTCCACTACAGCTCAGCGAAGCCAAAGCACACAGTTTGGCCAGGGGGCAAATGGATAGCTCTTACCAAAAACTATGCTGCATCTGCCGATTTATGGACACAGCCCATCATTTCAGCATTTCCCACCTCCATCTAGAACTCCCCATCCATCCATTCATTCTTACTCATTGGTGGCATTTCCACTTCATCATTTGCAAGGAAATGCATTCTGGAAGCATAGTGGGAACAGGCAGGCAATAACTTTCTGAGATTCATGTCCAGGGAACATGGGTTTAAATGAAAAGGCAGAGATGGACAGTGATCCACCTTCTGATGGGAAGATGATCAGCATACTGGTTGACAGCATTGACTGTAGAATCAAATCTGATCTTATTCTTGGTTCTGCCTTGTATTAGCTGTATAACATTGGCCGGTTGCTTAACCTTCCTCTCTATTAATACCTACCTCAATGGCTATTGTGGAAAGTAAATGAAGTAATAGCATACAGCTCTTAGCACTGTGGGTGACACAGTGAACCCTTAATAAATGGTAGCTAGTCTCAAATAGTGAGCCCCTTGGTGGCTTCCCTCCCTCTTAATTCCTTCAGATTCAGCACACACTCCACCTTCCATTCCATGGGTACAACACATAGGAACAGACAGAATTTTCCTTTTGTTGCTATGTTTAGATTTTCTCATCACTTTGGTTACATTTTTCTGTCCCATACAGACTTAAGCTGTACAAACCCACCATTATGAAAAAGGGCAGCATCATAGGCACAAAAAGTTTTTCCCTTTTAATCTCCTTGTAAAATCATTGGTTTTTAGAGGGAAGGGTTAGGCTGAGCTGGACTTCTCTGATGCCTCCCTGAATCATGAAAGGCCAAAAAAACACCATTTAGCCCATAAAACAACCTAGCAGCTAACCCTTCCAATTTTCCTATCTGCTTGAAACTTCTCTATTGGAATTGTCTTTATTTTCTGCTCCTTCCTTTCCTAAATCTATGAAATTTAAATTTAATTCCTCAGGTGATAGATATCACTGAAGAATTTTAAGCAAAGAGCATTTAGACTTAGATTCTCAAAGATCATTCTGGGGGCGTATAAAGAATAGGGAGGGAGGGCTCATCTATCTCAGTGCTGATGGAACATGAGCATGCATCTAATCAGCAAAAAATGCAAGTCCTCATTTGCAGTAGGCTTGGATGGAGCCTGGAATTCTGCACTTCTAATCAATGCTGCTGGTCCATGATGTGCACTTGCATTCCAAGGAGCCAACACATCCAATAATACAAGCTCTGATAGTCCAAGTTCTAATTTAGGACAGTTGCCCATATCTTGCTCTGTACAACTCCTCGTATAGTGTTCAATACAGTCAACATGTTTAATAATTGCTTTCTGACAATGCTGGGGTTGATTGATGATAGTCAAAAAATGAGGAGAAATTAAATTACTGAAAACATGCCCAGAAGATTTCTAAATGCTTGGTTTTTGTTTGAGGGTAGAGAAAAACAATCCTAAGTTTACCTACCTTAGTTTAGGTTTTGCCAAACCATTCAACAATTTCAGATGAATTTTTCACTTCAATGAAATAATGGGTCAATTCAGGAAAAAAAAAAAAATCTGTCACTGTGGTTTTCTGGTAGCACTGACAGGTTAACCTAATGTCCCTTGTAGAGGACAAAGTGTCCAAATGCCAAAAGTCCTTTTCTCAGTCAACTCTTCTTCCTCTCCCTGGTCTGATGTGGAAACAAAGTCACTGGGGCTGCATCGCCTTTCTCTGTCACTCACTCTTCTCTAAGTCACTCAAATCATAAACGGTTTGCTTGTTCAAGCAAAGAGTGACCAGTCTACCTCAGGGACCCTCATTTTCTCAGATCAGAGGTTCTCAAAGTGAGGTCCTGCACCAGCAACACTAGCATTACCCAGGGACTTGGGAGAAATGCAAATTCTCAGCCTGAACTTCGGCCCTATTGGATCAGAGATTCCGGGATGGGCCCAGCGTTCTGTGTTTTTTTTTTGGTTTTTGTTTTGTTTTGTTTTTGTAATTGCACTTTAGTTTCTAGGGTACATGTGCAAAACATACAGGATTGTTGTATAGGTACATACATGGCAATGTGGTTTGCTGCCTCCATCCCCCCTGTCACCTATATCTGGCATTTCTCCCCTTTATCCCTCCCCCAATCTCCCTACCCCCTGCTGTCCCTCCCCTATGCCCCACGACAGACCCCAGTGTATGATGCTCCCCTTCCTGTGTCCATGTGTTCTCATTGTTCAATACCCGCCTATGAGTGAGAACATGTGGTGTTTGATTTTCTGTTCTTGTGTCAGTTGGCTGAGAATGATGGTTTCCAGATTCATCCATGTCCCTACAAAGAACACAAATTCATCATTTTTATGGCTGCATAGTATTCCATGGTGTATATGTGCCACATTTTCCTTGTCCAGTCTATCATCGGTGAGCATTTGGGTTGGTTCCAGGTCTTTGCTATTGTAACAAGAGCGTTCTGTGATTTAACAAGTCCTCCAGCTGATCAAGTTAGAGAACTATTGCCCTCAACTTGGGTTTCCTGGTGGAGGGACTGCAGCTAAGCAACCCTCCTGATAATTTTTCCCCTCCATAAAGAGAACATCTATGTCTATTTGCTGAGTGTGCAAGGAGAGATTAGACATTCTAAGCTTGGTGCCTCCTGGGATCTCTGATTCTGATCGTCCTTTCCCCAGGGAGGGTCCACTCTGCTTGCTTTCAGCCATACAGGAGGTGGTCTGCCCCTCTGGGGGAGGCCTGTGTCTGTCCAGTTGTGCCTGAGACAGGGTGCAGAGGTTAATTCTCAGAAAAGTGTCAGGAGACCCACTGTGGCAAAACATCTGAGCCACTTCTCCAGGGAACATTATCAGTGATAAAGCTGATATGTAATCTCCATCTCTTTGTTTTCTGTGTCTTATTTCTCAAAGGATCCCAAATTTGGAAGGTGAAAGAGGATGCTCTTTACTGGACCTTTAAAACCCCAACGTATTGTTGTCTGAATTAAAAAAACACAAGAAATAATACCAGTTAATACGATTTACTATGTGCCTATTTTCTAAGCCTTCTCCATGTAGTAATTCACTTGTGTCCTCACAATTCTCTGAGAAACACCCTGTTGTTATCATGCCCTTTTCCAGATGAGAAAACTTTAGCAGGGAAAGAATTTAAGACTTGTCTGAGGCTTGTAGCCTGGAACTGTGAGAACTGTGACTCAACCCCAGGCAATCTGGCCCCAGGGTTCTCCCTGCTATATTGATGAGGATGGCTACTTTGGTTGACAAGAATTGCTTCTTGGGGGAGAAAATAATCCATGTAAGTGACTGAAGCCGAAAAGTCTTGATTCAAGGCTGGAAGCTTTGGGCTTTTTGACTTAGTCCATTCAGGCTGCTATAATAACATACCATAAACTGAGTGGTTTATAAACAACAGAAATTTATTTCTCACATTTCTAGAGATGGGAAGTCCTAGATCAAGGTCCTGGCAGATTCAGTGTCGGGTGAGATTCGGTGTATTGTTCATAGATAGCCATCTTCTTGCTGTGTCTTTACATCATAAAGGATGAGGGAGCTTTCTGGGTCTATTTTACAAGGGCACTAACCCCATTCATGATGGCTCTGCCCTCGTGACCTAATCACCTTCTAAAGGCTCCATCTTCTATAATGTCACCTTGGGATTAAGATTTCAACCAATGCGTTTGGAGAAGACACAAACATTCAGACCATAGCAGCTTTGTAAGTGTTCAAGTAAAAACAGAATATGCAAGTTTTTTAACTTGGAAGTTAACAGTAGCCTTTACTGTAGCTAGGGGACCACCTCATGTAAGTGCATTTGCTTTCTATTGCTGCATTTTAAAAAAACACAAACTTAGAGGCTTAAAACAACAAACATTTATTATCTCACTGTTCCTGTGGTTCAGAAGTCCTAGCCTAGCTTTACTTGGTCCTTTGTTCAAGGCCTCACAGAGCCACAATCAAAGCATTAGCCAGGGCTGTGGTCTCAACAGAGCCTTACAGCCTCTTCCATGCTCACATGGTTGCTGGCAATATTCAATTCCTTGTGGGCATAGGACTGAAGCCTGAGCTCCTAGAGGCTGCCCCTCTCTATAGGCAGTTCATAGCAGGGCTGTTTGCTTTTCCTAGACCAGCAGGAGACTCTTGCTTTTATGGCTTTCACTTGATTAAGTCAAGCCCACTCAGGATAATCTCCTTTTTGGTTAATTCAAAGTCAACTGATCAAGAACTGAACAGATGTGACATGACATCATATTCACAGGTCCCTCCCATACTTCAAGGGTGAGGATTAGACAGCTCATGTATACTAAGGGGCAGGAATTTGGGGGCCAGAATCTTATTCTGCCTACAACAATAAACAATGACTATGATGTCCTTTGAGGCTGTCCTTGATGTGACCTTGCAGGAGCAGGCATGACTGCAGCAAGAATTTGATTTTAGGGAAAATAGAAACTTTTTGGCTTAAGTAATCCTAAAATTGGCAGAGCTATAGTATACAAGCTCTTGGAACACTAGGGTATGAAACAATTGCTTTCTGCTTATGTTATGTTTCTTAGACATTTCTAGAGGCAAGGCCTTTAAAAACTACAAAGACAGCTACGTTATTTCTGGCTGCAGAGCAACAACGTTCAGTTCATGCCAGTCATTCGTAGACAGTGCTAAATCAGCTACTCAACATTCAGTTCTCCGTAGGTTGTTTAGAACTGTGTTCGGAGACAAGGCGGGGAAATGTGGACAGAGGTGACAGATCCACAGACTCAAATCACCCACAACTTCAGTCTCCAGTTCATTCTGAACCTGCTAGCTACATACATTCTGGCCCTCACTTTACATTCCAGGGTCCCTAACTTGGTGACACTCCAAAAGGGTGATAGATTTCACCAATGAATGCATCAATAGGAACAGGAGCCATCAATTTACAGAGAATATTCCAACTCTTTGCATTTAAATAAAGAAAAACAGACCAAAAATATACCCTCAAAAAAGCTCAGTGAAATTATTAGAAACTCAAAATCTAAGAGGGCAATTTAGGCAATCTGAGCCTGAAGGAGTGTTTCTGGAAGCAGATTTGTTCAGAAATTCAGGGAGGAACTGGAATGATTGTCCAAATATGCTTCTGTCTCACTGTCTAAACAAGGGCAGAGAGAAAATGAAAGACAAATAAAAGCAGATGACCTGAGTAAGCCTGGGGAAGATAAAAAATTTCCTTAGGAGAAAGATTTGGCTTTTAAAGACAACATAAATGGGTATAGAGGGGATAAGGAGGCACACCCAGCTCTAACCACTCATAAAGAGAAGATTAAGAAGAGCCATGAATCTAACACAGCCAGCTGCAACGACTCCTCCTCTGCCCTCACCCTCAAGGTATCCCAGTTCCAGAGCCCATTGAGAGGCATGATTTTACAGCTATGGGAAGAGAGTTCATCATGAGAGCAACTGCAGAAATCACATACGAGAGACTGCTCTACTCTGCCAGGTGGTCGCAGAAATTTTAGACAGATTGAAGAGGGAAAGATCCAAGTAAAATACTCAAAAGAATTACTGCATGACTTTCAAGGTAGAACCATTATTGTAAATAAAGGTGAAGTATTGCCTCTGATCTAAAGGGAGATACCAAGAAATCCTTGGAATTTGGACAAAGAAAGTCCCAATAAAGATGAGACCTTCCGAAAGGAAGCAAAGCAGGGAGAAAATATTTGCAGGTCTCAGGTTACATACTGGCCTGATGAGACTATACCTCCTAGACTAGAGCATCCCACATGTGGAAGTGAAGGTGGAAAACTTGTGTTTGAACAATAAATGCTGGGAAGATCCAGAAATCTTTGACTCCTTAGCTCTTAGCATGAAGAACCCCTGAGCCAAATCTAGAGGGGTATAATAGAAAAACAAACACAATCCCCAAATTTCAAAGTTATGGCCAGGGAATGGTGGCTCAAGCCTGTAATCCCAGCACTTTGGCAGGCCAAGGCAGGAGGATCACTTGAGTATATGAATTTGAGACCAGCATCGGCAACATAGCAAGACCCTGTCTCTATGAGGAAAAAAAAAGTTAGCTGGGAATAATGGTGCATGCCTGTATTCCCAGCTAATTGGGAGGCTGAGGTGAGAGGATCGCTTGAGCCTGGGAAGTAGAGGCTGTAATGAGCTGTGATTGCATCACTGGACTCCAGCCTGGGCTACAGAGCAAGACCCTGCCTAAAAATAAAATATTTTAAAGCTTTAGTTTTGCTTTATGGGAGAGAAATAGGACCCTGAATTAGGCTTGGTGACTAGGGCTGCCACTATTGCGAATTTCTAAACTTGGCAAGAAAGCAGGAACATATCGACATTCAGTTCCTAATGAGAAAATGGTTTCCAGGTGTGGCTTCCACACCTACCTCCAATATGGTTAACCAGTGCCATAAGTAACCTCTTTATGGAAGATGTCTCCCAGCTGAGTTTAAATTAACAGGTTATAGACTATGGACAAGTACCTTAGGTAGACTGGCTGGCATTTTAATAAAGATGAAATTGAGAATTCCTCTTTCTTATTGCCTCTAGTATGGCCTCCATGACATTAAATATAGACTTATGGGGATATAGTTTGGCTAGATATACCTGCTCTAGAACAGGGGTTCCCAACCCCCATGGTACTGGTCCATGGCCTGTTAGTAACCTGGCTGCACAGCAGAAGGTGAGTGGCATGGTGATTGAGCAAGCATTACTGCCTGAGCTCCGCCTCCTCTCAGATCAGTGGTGGCATTAGACTGTGACAGGAGGGTGAACTCTATTGTGAACTGTGCATGTGAGGGATCCAGGTTGCACACGCCTTATGATAATCTAATGCCTGATCTAAGGTGAACAGTTTCATCTTGAAACCATCCCCCCCCCACCACCATCTGTGGAAAAATTGTCTTCCATGAAACGAGTCCCTGGTGCTGAAAAGGTTGAGGACCGCTGCTCTAGAAGATCATAATTTGCTGTGCTCCTCTAGAAGGTGATAATTTGTTCTAGAAGAAAGTAATGGATAATCTCAGGTATCCCATTAATTATTTGAACTTATTAAACTAAGAGACTTTGTGTTGAATTAATTCACTTCAAAGGCACCAAAGGAAACACGAATCTTCCATTGAAAAGAACTGTACCTACACCCAGGCCCTGAGACTCCTACTGGTCCACCCTGAGCCAAACATGCCTAAGAATGGTTCCAGAGATGTCCCAGCAAACTTACAAATCACATCCTCGATGCCTTTGCTCACCCAGCTGTCCTCCAGCAGCTCCTTCTTGTGCCCCTGACTCCCAACTCCCCAGCTGCCCCCCTGCTCCTTCCCTCCTTCCTTCCCTCTCTGACAATTAGCCTTCTAGATCCATGCTGTCCACTATTATAGCCACACACAGCATTAAGTTCTTGAAATGCAGCTCTTCAAAATTCAAATGTGCTGTAAGATTAAAATACACGCTGGATTTTGAGGACTTGGTATGAAAAGAAATAAAATAACTCCCTAGTAGCTTTTGTAGTGATTAGATGTTGAAATGATCATTTGGGGGGGTTAAATATAACATACTACAATTAATTTTATTTCTTTTACCATTTTCTCTCTTTATTAAGTTGGTGCAAAAATATTTGCGGTTTTTGTCATTGAAAGTAATGCCAAAATCTGCAACAATTTTTGCACCAACATCATATTTTTTTCTAAATTAGAAAATTTAAAGTTATCTATGCTGTTTGTCTGTCTTGTCCTTCCTTCCTTCCCTTCTTTCTTTCCTTCCTTCCGTTCTTTCTTTTTCTTTCTTTCTCTCTTTCCTTCCTTCCTTCCTTATTTTCCTTCTTTTCCTTCTTCTTCTTCTTTCCTTTTTTCTTTTGAGACACAATTTTACTCTGTCACCCAGGCTGGAGTGCTGTGGCACAATCTTGGCTCACTGCAATCTCCACTTCCTGGGTCCAAATAATGCTCCTGCCTCAGTCTCCTGAGTAGCTGGGATTACAGGCGTGTGCCACCACACCCAGCTAATTTTTGTATTTTTAGTAGAGACAGGGTTTCACCATGTTGGCCCAGCTGGTCTCAAACTCATGACCTCAAGTGATTCACCCACCTCAGCCTTCCAAAGGGCTGGAATTACAAGCATGAGCCACCATGCCCAGCCGGTTCACATTATGCTTCTATTATGAGTCTGGTGCCCCAGGTCCCAGCCATCTCACTCCATTGTCCCCTACTCCTGGTCTACTGAAGCACCCAAACCTACCTAACTTTCCTTCTTCTGTATGAGCATAAGACTTTGGTGGTCTTAGTTGGAGAATTATTTAATAAATGAACCATCATACCATGATGGTAATGGTTGACGATGCTTTCTTTTGTCTCTCCACTTGTACTTTTGAACACCTTCCATGATTTATGGATTGTACTTGCTGTCAAGGGGGCATACCAAGGAAGATAGGACAGCCCCTGCCATACAGCAGGTAATAAGCTGGCAAGGTGTTCCCATTCAATTAGAGGAATAGGAAACACTGACATATCTTCCCCTAAAGGAATGAATCAAATAGGAATTCTAGGCACCATGGGGTAATTAGGAAAACTATTTATATTGTGGGTTATAAAGAAAGTTTCATGAAGCCCTTCAATTCATACCACTTGTGACTACATGCTTCCAGCCCACTGCATTGTCAAGCAGTTGCAGATTTTGGGTTTTTTGGAGTTTTTAGTCACCGATGATAATTTCAGGGTATCTTTCTCTGGTGCAGACAGAGAAGAAAGGTAAGTGGCATCAGCCAGGTTTGAGAAATAAAACAAAAGTTAAAATGTCTTCTATTCGGTCTCATCCATCTGAAGAGACAGGTGTCTGGGAGCTGTGCCTTGATGGGTTCACCCTACAACATTTTCTTCCCATTTCTGCTCAGAGCAAAACCAATTAAACAAGAGTCCCACTCAGAGAGGAAATATGTTCTGAGAGAATGGTTATTTCTTCTCTTTTCCTCCTTTCATTGAGGAAGGTAATCGCGCCAGTTCAAGAAACCAAGGATAATTTCGTTCATAAATTGTATACTTTGATCTCATGGTTTTTAGCACAAATTAAGGATGGGATTTAGTTTCAATTCTCTTTCCTTTGAATTGGATTATTTTAAAAGAGGAATGTTTTCCCTGAAGCATTTAGTATTTGCAACCCAAACATTTTCTGCTCATGGCTGTCTACGGGGCTGCCTTTTGGATATAAATGTTCCTAATAGATCACAGTTTGAGGCTTAAAATGTCCATGTTTATCCCAAAATGTTTATTTTCTTTCTCCTTCTGCAGACACTGTAGTCAATTTCTTTTCCAACCCTTTTTATCTCAAAGAAAACAAGCTTTATCATTTGAAAGTATATCTCATGCCATAAAACCAGGTCAATATTAAGAGAAGAGTGTAATCACATAGATCAGCGTCAGACACAAAATGCAGGATTTAGAGTGGAGAAAGATGAGACTGTAATGACCACAGTAATTAATTGCAAAAAACAGAGAAAATAAAGCCCAAGCTTAACTGTGGATATCTTATTTATTGGGACCTTGGTCCCTGTGCCCTGAGACTGAGATCCCTCCAGGCAGGAGAAAAAGCATTCTACTCTGCCTACCTTCAACTGCCATAGTTAAGTTTTAGTACCAGGTTCTCGTTATAATCAATCACTGATTTATTTATCATGCTGTGCAGACATTCCAGCCCTGAATGCACCCACACATCGTCAAGCCACTTCCTTTATGAGGTACATGATCTTCCCTCTACCTGTATGCCTCCCCCTCACACCACCATGCTTATCTCTTTCCCTGTTCATCCATGCCTGCCAACCTATATGTCCTCCCTTCTCCCTACTCAAGCAGAACCTCCTCTGAGACACCTCTTTACTTTCTCCTCCCTTTTGCCTCTAAAGTTTGGGTATTTCCAGAGGCAGGCTTCTCATCTTAGTCTCTCCAGTATGCATCCAATCACAAGAGTTCAACAGCATCTCTGGACCCTTCCTCTACCCTGATGAGGCCCCTTTGCAGCACTTGGTTTCAATCCTACACATCCAGCTCTTCCTGGAAACCCTCAATTTGTACCTCAGGATTCCTAAACAATATGTTCAAGTTAAATTGATCATCCCCATCTCTCCTGACCCATCACATGCTTACCAGCGATTTCTCCCACTTAGAACCACCTCAACCTGCCCTTCCCTGTTAATTTTCTGTCTCGATGAGAGAACTTCTATCCCCCTGGATACCCAACCAGAAATCCTAGAGTTAGCTCTTCCACCTCCCTATGTGTTCCCCATGATGTTCAGTCAGACTTCAAGTCCTGTGTATTCTGCCTCCTGAACATCTCCCAAACCTGTGTCCTCTGCATCCCCTTCATCACCACCCTTGTCTTTTCATGTTGGGATTATGCTACCTATGCTCTCTGTTTTCATCTCAGACGCCGTGATCTGTCCTCTCTATGGCCACCAGAGTCATCTCTACAAAGTGCAAATCCAAGAGAAGCCTTCAAGGACCCAGATTATTTTAGGATAAACTCTAAGCTTCTTCTAAGCACACAAGGGCCTGCATTTCTCTCAAGCCCCACATCTTGCTATAACCACGCTGAAGTACTTGTGGTTTCCAAAGGTGCTCCTCTCTCCAAGCTCAGAGCCTTTGTAACTGTCTTCCAGGAAGGTCCTTTATCCATACTTTGTCTGGCTAAGTCTTACATACTCCTCAAGCCTCAGCTCAGAACTTCCTTCAGGGAGACTTCTGTATCAATTTGGATGTTTTCGGCTCAACTAACAAAATATCCAACTAGATATTTAATAGTATAATAAAGAGGTTTATTATCTCCCAGTAAGACATCTGCAGTGGCAGTTCCACAGCTGGTTAATTTAGCAGCTAGAGGATGTCTGAACTCTGGGCTGCCTTTTTTTTGTCTTGGCTTTCCCCATAGGACTCCAAATACATGTCTTGACTCTAAACATCAGATCCACACAAAGCCATACTCAAAGCCAGAAAAAAAGTGAGGAATTCCCCTTAGACACCTCTCCTTTTTACCAGAGAGACAAATCTTTCCCAGTAGACTTTGTGTCTGGTTCCCTTAAGATCTGGGTCTCTAGTTTACCATATTCAGATCACTGGCAAAAGGAGAAGGGTTGTTGTGTCTTATCTGTGACTGGGGGAAGAAAGGTATTTTTTTGAATACACTCTGCCTCACAGAGAATAAAATTAGTGTTCTCTTGGCAAAGACAGAGGTGGAGACTGTGACTGGGGGAGGCTACCAATAGTTTTGGCGATGGCTTCTTCACCAAGTGTCCCTTGCTCATGGCTCCCTCACCAGAGTGAGTTAGATGCTTCTCAAGTATTCTGTTATTGTGCTTTCCAAAGTATAGTTTAGTTGTTGATTTACTTATCTACTTCCTTACACTAACCTCCTCAAAGTTGGGGACTGTTTTATTCATCACAATTCCTCGGAAGACCTAAGACTTAAGACCTGGCTAAGGCCTAGAGCATAGCAGATGCTCAATAAAAATAAATAAATAAAAAGCATTGATTGGATGATTGTATCATTGAACTAATTAATTAGTAAAATGTCCAGGACACTTTCCACATAGTCTAGAATTGTAGTGCATTAATGCTAATAATTTGACCCAACTGATATATGGCCAGTTTGTTCTATTTGCTCCATGCAATTTCTATTGTCTTACTGTTTTCGTGACTCAGCCCCTGCTATTTGTTACCGACTGCAGCAGCAACCAAAGGACCGTGTTCTTTTTAAATAGAGTCAATGTTTCCTCTTCCCACAAATGGTCACCCAGGGGTTGTTGAGCCATTTTTTTGTTTCCTCGGTCCGTCAGTGCTCTGCCAAGCCAGCCTGGACCAACATCATCTACCATCCTCCCCCCTTTAGGGTAGAACTTCAAAGGCAGGGTTTCTTTTCCTGGGTCAAGTTGACCTGCAACTTCCGTCTTCCTCATACTGACTCTCAGTTTGCAGAACTGCAGAAGCTCTGCATAGTGGTCACAAGCTTCTCATCCAGTCAGTGCCTTAACAAATATTTATTGAGGGAATTAGTGAATGGATCATTTGACTGACTTGTGTGTAATCTGCAAAAACAGGCATAAGCAGACAAGAGTTCTCATTTCAAAGGTATGCGCCTCAGCTAAAACACCTTTCAAAATAACCAAACCAGCAGCTTTTATCAATGTTGGCATTCTGTCCTCAAACTAATTATCTGCTTACATAACTGACCTTATGAAGGACTGTTAACACCTTCTTAAGTTATCTTTGGAAACCAAAATCAAACCCAAATACAATTTATGGTCTTGCCAGTTTCAAAGACTGCCATTTTGATGTGGCCAGAATTCCCTACTGAATTCAGAAATCCAATGCAAATCCTTGTTGGAAAAGAGAAATGTAAATTGAATCAATAATGAATAATAAATAAAACAGTCGATGATTAAGTTAGTCCTGAAAATAAAGATAGAAGTGCCAACTGAAGCTCGCTCTGCTAATTCTCTATTATAAGATAAACAGCTGGTTGATGGAAAATTTGTTTTTGACATTTATACAGAAGATGGTTTCTTAACAAACCAAAGCACTTCAGAGTACTGTCATGGCAATATCCCATGTGACAATGAGGACTATCCCATGGCAGAAATCATAGCCAGGGTTCTCAAGGATCCCCTCAGCACAGGAGAAACATCAGATAGAATGTTCTATTAGAAATTAAAGTCTATGAAAACAAAGTCATGGAATCATGCCCCAGACAGCCAGACAGGAATACCTCTTGATGCAGCTTTCCCAAGCAGGACTTGTCAGAAGATCAATGGAGATGGAGATGGCAGCCTGGCCATCAAGCGTGGTGAGCCCTGCTGGCACAGAAGCACAGCTACAACCCAGCTATCAGGAAATGGGACTCATTTGGCTCAAGATGAAAACCAAGCTATGAAACAAAAGAACAGAACTGCCAGCAAGCATTGCCCATCACTACAAACCAAAGGCCAATCTTGGCTCACTGAGTCATAAACCCCTAAAGGACAGAAACAGCTAGATAATGATATTATTTGTAAATAATAAGGCTTGAGCTGACTCTGAAATGTACATTCATAAAATGGCTGAGTGCAGATGAGCTTTAGCACACATTTAATCCAAATCCCTCTTATAACTGAAGAAGAAACCAAGTTTTAAGAGGGAAAGGGACATGCCCAATCTCATGTGGCCCTCTCTGGGGGAGTGAAGACTGGACCCCTGGGCCCCTGACTCCTACCCTGGGCTCTTCCCACTTTATACCATAAAGTCCCTACCACATTGCCCTGCCTGCAGCTGACTTTCAATACAACTTGATGAACAAATCATGTCAATCTTGACTATGTATGAGCATGGTCGGATCCCAGTTATGTGAGGCCTATAATTCAGGGGGCGGGCCTTCTTTAAGAAAAAGGATGCAGGCTGGGCTCAGTGGCTTATGTCTGTAATCCCAGCACTCTGGGAGGCTGAGGCGGGCGGATCACTTCAAGTCAGGAATTCAAGACCTGGCTAACATGGTGAAACCCTTTCTCTACTAAAAATACAAAAATTGGCTGGGCATGGTGGCACACAACTGTAGTTCTGTCTACCTGGGAGGCTGAGGTGGGAGAATCACTTGAACCTGGGAGGCAGAAGTTGCCATGGGCCAAGATCATGCCACTGCACTCTAGCCTGGTGGCAGAGCAAGACCCTGTCTCTAAATAAATAAATTAATTAAATAAGGTAGAAAAGTGAATATTTATTTAGACCGTGAGAAGAAAGCATAACAGATTTGAAATATAACAAAGTTGACTATTAAGTATCACAAAATCCAGAAATACAATATTTCTATTGACTAACTGCTGATATGCCTCTACAATGCTTCCTTCTTTCAGTGCTTGGCTTCATACTCTGATTTTCACTCTCCATATCAAAACAACTGTGTAACCTTTTCTAGATAGAAAACAGAGAGTTCAGTCTTCTAGCAAAAAAAAAAAAAAAAAAAAAGTTGTTTTGTATTATTAATCGTTCAGAACTGTAGTGCAGTGGTTCAATCACAGCTCACTGCAGCCTCAAATTTCTGGGCTTAAGTGATCCTCCCACCTTGGCCTCCCGAGTAGCTTAGACTACAGGCATGCACCACCCTTGGTTGGCTAACTTAAAAACATACATATATTTTTAGAAATAGGGTCTTGCTATGTTGCCCAGGCTGGTCTAAAACCCCTGGCCTCAAGCAATCCTCCCACCTCAGCCTCTCAAAGTGCTGGGA
This sequence comes from Ateles fusciceps, assembly GCA_036589455.1. NCBI lineage: Eukaryota > Metazoa > Chordata > Mammalia > Primates > Atelidae > Ateles > Ateles fusciceps. The sequence goes on from JAZHEH010001510.1 coordinate 1,417,598, forward strand.
TTATAGATGTGAGCCACAGTGCCTGGCCTAAAGTACAGTTCTAACAGAAAAGAACTTCATTTTGACTAAGAGTTGATGAGCACCTAATTTTCTAATCATAATTTGACATATCTGGTGATTAAAAGAAATTTTCACAGGCTAGTGCAAATACACTTCAAACCTTATTTCTCCCCTACTATTTTGGGGCTGGGCACTGAAGGATAGAAGCACACTATGGTCATACTACAGTGTGGTCTTCAGCCCTGCACTGTTGTGTCACTTCACCCAGTGAGTCAGCACAGAGAGTGGGAGAAAGATTTCAGAAAGTCATCTGCACCAGGAGAGCTAGCAGTAACTGAACTATACATGCAGGTAACTGCAAACCGTGTAAATATATCCCACTAAGTAAACTAAATATCTCTCCAGCTTCACATTCCCTTATCAGGATCCCAGAAAGTTCATGGTCATGATGGTCACTTGACTGAAGAGAAAGACAGTGTTCTTAATTGATAACAGTTAAAATACCACTTTGCAAATTTTTGCAAAATTGTATCATCTTGTGGACATAAAGCTGGAAACCCGCCCGTGTCCTTGGAATGGGCCTCCTAAGTGAAGGCCTTGAAGCTTTTGCTTCATGAGGTTTGTGGTCATTCTGCTCCTATATAATGGCCTTTCTTTTCTTTTTTCTGTTTTTGAGACAGTCTCGCTCTGTCACCCAGGCTGGAGTGCAGAGATTCGATCTCTGCTCACTGTAAGCTCTGCCTCCCAAGTTCAAGTGATTCTCCTGCCTCAGCCTCCTGAGTAGCTGGGATTACAGGTGCAGGACATCACGCCCAGCTATTTTTTGTATTTTTAGTAGAGAAGGGGTTTCACCTTATTGGTAAGGCTGCTCTCAAACTCCTGACCTCATGATCCGCCTGCCCTGGCCTCCTAAAGTGTTGGGATTACAGGCGTGAGCCACCACGCCCAGCCTTATAATGGCCTTTCTATGACTCCCGCACAAAGAAAGGAAGACAATCAGCAGTATCATATTGAAATGTGAAGGACAAGGATTGAGCTTATGGACTGCTGGAACATGTATTCCTTTTGTGGGGCTGCCATTACAAAGAACCACGAACTAACTGGCTTAAGACAACAGCAATTTGTTGCCTCGTAGCTCTGGAGGTTAGAAGTCTGAAACCAAGGTGTTGGCAGAGCCATGTTCTTTCCAAGGGCTCCAGGGAAGAATGCTCCCTTGCCTCTTCCACGTGCTGGTGGTTCCTAACAATCCCTGGCATTGTCTTATAGATGCAATTCCTTGTCTCCAGTCTCTGCCTCCATCATTACACGGTCCTTTCTGCATGAGTCTGTGTCCCTTCTCCTCTTCCCATAAGGACATCAGTAATACTGGATTGAGGGCCCACTCTAATCCAAAATGGCCTCATCTTAACTAATTACATCTACAAAAACCCGATTTTCAAATAAGGTGACATTCTGAGATACTGGAGTTAGGGCTTCAACATGTCTTTTTTGAATGACACAATTCTTCTCATAACAGAAAGGAAACAATGCTGTCTTCACTATGCATTGGTCATCTGTATGATCCTAAGCAGCTCAGACTTGTCATTCAACAAACATCAGTTGGCACCAAGTGTGTGCTGGGGGTACTGAGAAGAGTATCATCAGGCAGGCACTCTTAGACAGCTCCCAGCCTAGGAGAGACATACGGAAACTAGCAATGCAATGCAGAGCGGTGGTTGCTAAACTGGAGGCATGTGCACACCGGTGAGACAGGCCCACTAAGGACACAGCCCGTGAGCATGAGGGTTTGAGGGGGCTCTGCGAAACGTGGCCTATCTGAACAGTCTTTAAGAATGACTAGATGTTCACCAAATAGACAATGGAGGGCAGAAAATTCCAGATGCGAGTAATAACTCATGAAAAGGCTTGGGTTAATGGGAAATGATGCATTTGAGGAGATTTAGTGTTATTTTGTGTGATTGGAAGCATTTGACATGGCAGATTAGGCCAGAAAACTATGGGGACTGAGGTGATGAAGAGCTTATAAATCATGATGAGAAGTCTGGCCTTTAATAAGGGGGATGGGTACCAAAAGGAAAATAACTTGACTGGGTTAAGAAAGATTGCTGTGGCATCAGTGTGAAAGGTAGATGAGACGGAAAAGGAGAGCAAAATGGTCTCTCTCCCTGACACCCTCATGGGGCTAGGCAGGGTCACACAGGCTGTCTTCTTTGACCTCTTCAACCACCCTTTCAGATACACTTGAAAGCTGTGGGAACTGGGGCAAGGAGCAGGGGAAAATACCCACAGCTCATAATCAGCCGGCTAGTGGCAATTCAGTCCATTGGCTCAAGGCACGGCTGTAGCCCATGGAAGAGGCCATCGGAGCCTGACCTAAGGCAAGAAGCAGCGTGATAAGGACGAGAGGATGGACACAAGAATGCTCAGACTAAACTCCCATCCACGGAGGTATGGAGGGCCTTGTTTCTTCATCTGTCACAGGGGGACAATAGGCCTCACTAATATTGCCACAGCCTCAGGTTGAGTGATGACCTATGACAGAACACCTTGAGGAGATGAAACGCACAGGGTCACCTGAGTATTGCCATGGAGGAGAGCTTTGTTTTCATCACCTTGGCCTCTTTTTTTTGGAGTCTTTACACTGTAATAAAGCTAAAATCATCCCAGGGATGAGCCAGAGAAAAGAAAAATGTCAGGGAGGGAGAATGAGGGCAGAAATTGATCTAGTGCCTCAGACACAGGAGTGAGTGTGGAGAGTGTATGTGAGTGAGTGTGTGTGTGTGTGTGTGTGTGTGTCCACATGTGAGCCAGGGGTAGAGCCAAGGCTTCTGTTTTCTCTTGGTTTTTCTTGTGTTTTTATTTTTCCCCTGCCTTTCTTTCTCTTTCTTTCCTTGTCTTTTCCTTGCCTTCTTTTCCCCTCTTCTCTTTTCCTTTCTTGGATCTATTCCTTTCTGGGGTATCTCTAAAAGACCCAGAATCCCCTGCAAAAAAACAAACACAATTATTCCATGGAATCTCTTATTTGGTTGACATATTGCTCTTCAAATTTATCCCATTACCTTAAAAATAAATACAATGCTTGCTTTACCTTTGGCGGTCTTATCTCTGCCACTTTGATGTCATTTAGCATACACAAGGCAACATGGCAGAGGTGGTGTTTTGGTTTGTTGTTAAATTCTTCCCTACTTCTATTTCCTAGCTCTTTCTATATTCGGAGTTTAAGTGTAGTGATGGATGATTTTGAGTTCCTTTTTAAATCTAACGAAGTATAAATATTAACCTGCTTAATACTTAGACATTTATAGGTCCACTCAACTTACGTTTGGTACTTTATTTTTTGTTTGTTTTGTTTTTGTGGAGATGGAGTCTTGCTCTGCCACCCACACTGGAGTGCAGTGGTGTGATCAAAGCTCACTGCAACCTCGACTTCCTGGGCTCCAGTGATCCTCCCACCTCAGCCTCATAAGTAGCTGGGACTACAGGTGTGCCCACTCATGCTTAGCTAATTTTTAAATTTTTTTGTAGAGTGAAGTCTTGCTATGTTGCTCAGGCTGGTCAGTCTTGAACTCCTAGCCTCAAGCAATCCTCCTACCTTAGCCTCCCAAGGTGCTGGGATTACAGGTGTAATCCCACACCCCATGTTTGCTATTTTAAAGTAAAACCAAATGTGACTTGGAGGATGAAAGAAATTGTTGTTAGCATAAATTTATCTTTATGAGATCATTTGCATTAATTGTGAGTATTTTCACAGACACCAGAGCATGAAGAGTCAGACTCCTCAGGCCTCATAAGGCAAAGAAGCCCTCATGGAGTGCAGTGGGTCTTCCCCTGCCCTACCTCCAGAAATGACATGTAGGTGAATTGCTTAACACATATACTATATTAATTTTATATTCTCATAGGCATATCAATGCATGCATCAGATAAACTCCATGAAAAGGTTTATTAAATTGTGATAACAAATTAACTTCACAAATCCTCAATCTTTTATATTTGTTGCTTATTGATACATTTACTCACACATGTTAAGAATTGAGGAAGTTATGGTCTATCCTACCTTTTCATTCATACATGCATCCATCAGTCATTTTTCATTTTACAAATATGTATTGAGAAACTACTATTGGCTGGGTGCGGTGGCTCACACCTGTAATCCCAGGACTTTGGGAGGCCAAGGCAGGCAGATCATCTGAGGTGAGGAGTTCAAGACCAGCCTGGCCAATGTGGAGAAATCCTGTCCCTACTAAAAATACAAAAATTAGCCAGGTGAGGTGGTGCATGCCTGTGATCCCAGCTACTCAGGAGGCTGAGGCAGGAGAATCGCTTGAACCCGGGAGGTGGAGGTTGAGGTGAGTTGAGATCGTGCCATTGCACTCCAGCCTGGACAAAAAGAGTGAAACTCCTTCCGAAAGAAAGAAAGAGAGAGGGAGGGAGGAAGGAAGGAAGGAAGGAAGGAAAGAGAGAAAGGGAGAAAGAGAAAAGGAAGGAAGGAAGAAAAAGAAAGAAAGAAAGAAAGAAAGAAAACTATTTACCATGCTAAGTTATGAGGATAAAACCATACTACAAAATGGTATAAAATGTGAATTTAGTGAAAAATTCATTGAAACGTTTATGCCCTATGTAAATGTGTTAGGTATGACTGTATTTTCTCTTTTATGTGCAAAGATGAGCCCTATAGCCTGCCATCAGCAGGACTTGTACCTTAGCTACCTTCTGAGCATGGCATGGGGTACCCCAAACCATCCCTTCCATACCCCAGGCCCTTTGTGATCCTAGATATGTGCAATGCTTGTATTCTCAGACTCCATTCACTCATACACTCTGGACCTGAGTCTCCACATACAGGGGTGCTGATGATTTTCAACTAATTTAAAAGTTAGGGATGTCTGCCTTTATCCTACAAAAAGTACCTAAACTACCTTTCCTTTAACCACAATGGTCCAATTAGACAACTAAAACCATTGATTTTCCAAATATAGTACCCACATTTAGCAATGAGAGTAAATCCCCCTTAGTTGCTACAAAGCCAAACAAGGTTAGGAGAAGCCTGCCCAAAGAGGTGGAGCTAATGCTGGGGCAGAGAGATGAGCTCTGGCTGCAAGTTCATTGCAGCAGGCAGACCCTCTGCATGTGAAAGACTAAGCCCAGACAACAGGGAAGCCAGCATGCTTATGCATGAACAAAATACAGGGAAAGGGAGTCTAGGAACAGACAATATTAAGAAACACACAGGCAGGCAGCAGGACTAAGCAAAGTCTGTCAGCAGACACAGAGACCAGGCTAAGCTGCTGGGGCAGGAGGCAGGCATCAGATGAGTGCAAAAGAAGGTCCCCTCAGAGAGACAGAAGAGTGCAGTAATAGAGTTGACTCCAGAGGCAGACAGACCTGGGTGTGAATCCCTGTCCAGCTACTGTGTAACTATGGAGGAGCCTGCTGGCAGATTTCACACCTGACTCCTCTTCTTCCTGAGCACACATCCCTTGCTATTAGTTGTGGCCACTAACTAAATGTGACTGCATTTTAGCCAATGCATGGTAAGTGGATGCAATCAGGCCTGGTCCTCCACTCAATTCTCCATTCTGCTGCACCATTGGGTTGACCTTGGAATTGAGAGGTAAAACCTAAGATAGATGGGGCTTGGCCTCTGAATAATCACTATTTGGAGGAAAGCCCTGGCCACTCAGAAACACCTGCTCTGGATTTCAGGTGAGCAATAAATGCATTTCTATTGTGTTGAAACTGACATTTAGGGGGTTACTGTTACTGTAGCTAGTATTACCTTAACTCATACAATAACTTAGACAAGTTACATAGCCTTGTTAAAGCTCATCTGAAAATTGAGAGGAATATTAATCAAATGATTTCCTATCATTCTTCAGCAATCTGGGATGCTTTTTCCCAGATAGTTGCCTATTCCACTCCTACACTTCATACAGGCTCTGCTCTTGTATTGCTGCTACTTGAGAAAGGAATTCCTTGGCCACTCTGTCTAAAATGCTTCTCTTGCAGCATCCACCATCATTTTTATTTTTATTTTTAAATTTATCCCCCCCTCAATTTTATTGACATATAATTGGAATACAGTAAAATGCAGATATTCAAACCATGACTTTAATTAGTTTTGCCATGTGTGCATACCTTGCCCCGATTTAATTTTCTTCTTAGCATTTATAACTACCTGATTTATTTGTTTGTTTATAATCTGTCTTTTCCATTAGAATATGTTTCATCAGAATGTAAACATCATACCTTTTGGGAAGCTTGGGTGACTTGATGTGGGAGCTATAGTCCTAGGCTAGCTCTCTTTATGGTCTTCCTACATCTAACTAATCCAAGAGCAAAAAAGCCAAATAGGTTCCCTCCTGCATGCTAATCCTAGGCTGTTGGATACAGCTGCATGGAGCACTGAGTTGAGGGGGATTCTAAGGTTGCATTTATCTGGGCAACAGAAATGAAAATGGTGATCCATTAATGATGCCTACCTCAAGCAGGAAAACAGGAAGTGCCACAGGCATATTTGCAATTATTTTCCTAGAAACTATTGTGGGGCTGACCCTGCTGGTGGGGTCAAATCATCTCAGCGGTGGGAGGAAGTGAGCCACAGAGGCTGGGGAAAAGGCAGGACCTGACAGTAACATTTCTGAAATGTATTTACCTCCTGCGCTGGCTGTGATTACACAAAGGCTGACAGTTGTGTGATTAAATACACTGAGATGATTAGTCTGAATGGGCTTTGGGCTCCTGGCTTTTTTCCTGATGACTTTCAATGGGTAATAATAACACGGTGATAACTTCCTCATAGGAAGAGGAGACAAGGGCACAAGGGGGACTTTCACGCCTACCTAACCAGGCTTGTGTTTACCCTGATAATGGCTGCATCTCACTAAATTGGTACTTGTGCAAGCCTCCTTTTTATTCTAGCAGCATGATTTCTTTCCATAGGATGCCCTAAAGCAAAGCACCTACAGCTTGATGAAACCTCATCTGACAGTAATCAAAGATAAAGACGAGCCCTCAAGGTTTGAAGCTCGCCACATGTAATTCAGCCTTGTTCCAACAAGCCATACAGCTGAGATGTCTCCTTCCATCATAAAGTGTCTCTTGAAAAATCATTTCCTGTTTGTCCAAGACCAAGCTTCAAGAGATCTGCTTTACTACAGCCAGTTATAAAGCCTGGATGCTACCTAATGTTCTGTAAAGCTGTGGAATTTGAATAGCTCAGAGGCTGAAACACAATATACATTAAGTGCTTAACTTCTTCAGTTAGCCCCTCAAAAGCCACCGAATCTTGCTGTTGTGCAAGTCTCTCCTTAGCAGAAAGTCAGGAACCCAGTGGTCTTTCCTACCAGTCTTCAGGGTCATTTGCAACTATAAAAAAAACATAGCTGTGCTTTGGTCAAAGATAGGCCCAGGTAAACATCCAGAGTGACTCAGCAAGTTTAGAGTGCAGGCTCTAATTCCACTTGTTATCACAGCCATGTAGCCATAACATGGGAAGGCTTATCATTTGCCTCTAAACCACTATTGTCTGTAAAATATGTAATTGCCCTGCTGACACTGTACAGATGTACATGTGCCCAGAGAGAGAAAGAGTTAAGCTGCTGACCCTGAAGACACGGGAGAGCTGGCCGTGCAGCTGTGCGTGGGAGTGGCCAGCTCAAGCAGCCAAGACAGAGCAGTGTAAGAGAGCTGCTGATAAGAGAGCTGCTGAATAAAGCTGTATTTCAGCTACATATGCTCCCCCGAGTGTTCTTTTAGCTATCTGCCATTCATCCACCCACTCCCTTCAGACCTCAACATGGGCTTGAATCTCAACTTGAACCTAACAGCAACCCTTTAATGTATGCAGTGACAATGGTTAGGGACTTCATCACCCATCATTACCAATATGACACCCACACGCAAACTAGTGTGTATGTGTCCATGTTCATTTTTAAGTCTTTTAATTCTTTCAATGAATTTTTGTTATATTTTCCATCAAATTTTTGTAATTTTTAAATGTCTTATTAGGTACCTCTTATTTTTTAATGCTATTTTGATATTTTACTTCATTTTAAAAATGATTGCTGGTATATTAAAATGTATTGTTTTGCTGTTATTCTTGTTTTTATTAGTTGTTTATCCAGCCATTTTGCCAAACTTTCTTATTAGTCTTAAAAATTTGTTTCTAGATTCTTTTAGATTTCCTATGTAAACAATTTTATATTCTGTTACTAATGACTCTTAGGATCCTTCCTTTTCAATCTTATTTCTTCCTTAACTGAACAGGTCAGGATCACTGCTACAACATGAAACAGATGTAGAGATTGTAAACACTTTAGTCTTATTCTGATATTAAAGCAAATATTTTCAATAGCTCTCCTTTTTTTTTTTCCTTTTTTTAAGACAGAGTCTCACTTTGTCACCGAGACTGGGGTGTAGTGGCACGATCTCAGCTAACTGCAACCTTCCCATCCCAGTTCCAGTGATTTTTGGTCTTGGCCTCCTGTGTAGCTGGGATTACAGGCGTGTGCCACCATGCCCAGCTAATATTTTGTATTTTTAGTAGAGATGGGGTTTCACCATGTTGACCAGGCCAGTCTCAAACTCCTAATCTCAGGTGATGCACCCACCTTGGCCTCCCAAAGTGCTGGGATTATGGGCATGAGCCACCACACTCAGCCAATAGTCCTCCATTTCTTATGATGTTTGCTGTTGGGGTACTTCAGCTTGATTTTTGAGGTTAATAAAATTTCTTCCTATATCTAGTTGTTCAGTGTTTATATTGTGAATACATGGTGAATTTTAGCAATACTTTTTTGTGTTACTACTGAGATAACTTTATAGTTTTCCCCTTTAATTTACTAATTGACTTTCTAATGTTAAACTAATCTTACATCTTTAGGATAAATCCAAGTTATCCATGGGGTATTATTCTTTTCATGCATTGCTCAATTTGGCTTGCTGATATTTTGTGTAGAGTAATTGGCTCTATGTTCATAAATGCCATTGAACTGTCATTTGTATTTTTTGTATTGTCTTTGTCAAGTTTTGGTATGAAGAGTATACTAGACTCATATATTCTAGGAGAAGTTTTATAAAATTGAGATTATTTGTTCATTGAAGTTTAACAGCACTTAACAGTAAAATTGTCTGGACCTAACTGTTTTTGGTGGGAATACTCCATATTACTCATTGAGTATCTTTATTGATTATAAAATTATTCATCATTTCTATTTTTTCTTGAATCAGTTTGTTGAGTTATATTTTCCTAGAAACTGTCAGTTCCATCTAAATGTTTAAATTATTTCTATCAGAATAACTGCAGCATCTGTAATCATATTTTTACATTTATAATATTAATTTGTACCTCCTGTCTCTGTCATTAAGTTTTCAGTGTGTCAATTTTATTAGTCTTTTAAAAACACTTTGGCTTTGCTGATCTTTATTACATGTTCATTTTCTGTTGCTATCTTTGTTATTTCCTTCCTTCTACTTTCTTTGGGTTTATTTTGCTATTCTTTTTCAAACTTCTTAAGAAAAACACCTAGTTTATTAATTTTCTAACATAATTCTTGTCTGACTGTTCCTGAGACTGTAAGTTGTTCCCCAAATATAGCTTCAGTGAAAACCTAAAAATTTTGATAATAATATTTTCAATTCTGTTTCATTCTAAATATGTTGTAATTCTTCTCACTATTTCTCCTTTGGCCTTGGGATGTTTAGAATTATGTTTTCTAGTTTCTAACTAAAAATGTTGTCATATTTTTCTATTTTTAGCTTAATTAAGCTGTGATTAGAGAATACGACCTATATGATTAAAATATTCTAAATGTGTTGAGCCTTGCTTTGTGGACTCATATGAGGTTGATTTTCATAAATGTTTCTTGTGTGCCTCTGAAGCATGGATTTCTTAAAACTGATTGCAGTGTTCCATTTATGGAACTGATCTATTTATGATTATATGAAACTTGTTAATTGTATTATGCACATTTTATCTATCCTTAGTGGTCATTTTGTTAGTCTGCTTGTCTTATTACTGAAGGAGGTAAGTAAAATCTCAGCTGGACACAGTGGCTCACATCTGTAATCCCAGAGCTTTGGGAGGCTGAGGCAGAGGATAGTTTGAGGCCAAGAGTTTGAGACCAACCTGGGACACTTAACAAATCCCATCTATACAAAAAAATTTAAAAATCTAAAAAAACTCTCACTGTGGTTGTGGATTGGCCTATTTTTCATTGAAGTTCTGTAAATTTTTACTTTTTCTATTTTGAGGCAGCATTTTTAAGGTTCATATAAACTATTATTGTATCTTTCTATTGAACGTAACCATCTCAAAACGAATATATTCCTCCACTAGAAATATTTTTCACATATGGTTTACTTTGATATTAATAAAGTGAAACCAGTTTTCTTTTAGTTAGCATTTCCTCATTGTTCCCTTTGCCTGAGCAGTAAGTGAATAAACTATATTTTGTTTCCTATATGATATGGTCATATTTGCCTTTTCACTGGAATGTTTAGTTCATTCTCGTGGATTATAACTACTAATATATTTGATTATAAATACTGATTTATTTCTAGTCATTTTAACTCTATCTACCATACCTCTTAACCTCTCTTTTATCTCTTCCATCTCTTTTTCTGTTTCTACATTCTGAATAATTTCTTCTCTCATCTTCCAGTTGACTAATTCTGTTTAATGGTAACTAACAAATTGCTAAAAGTAATTCATATGTTAATTCAATTATAATACTTATCATTTTAAGCAGTTCTGTTTTATTTTGTTTCAGAGATGCAATGTCATATACTACACAGCTAATAAATATCAGAGCCATTGGCAGAGATCATCTTTCAACTTAGTCTTTCTTCCTCATAAAACTGTGTTTTCTAAACATGAATATGTAGCATAATAGTTTCCCCATGAGTCACTCTTCAAAGGGTTATTTGATCAAATAAATTTAGGAAATTCTGCATACCATAACTCCCTCTTAGAGATTTAGAAGCCATACAATATACCTAAGGCTCAGAGACATTGTGAAGTAAAGAATTCTGCATAACTATTATTTCCCAAAGCAAGTTAACCATAAAAATCTTTTTCTACAGAATACTTGTTAAAACTGTACAGGGCACTGGTGTTTCCCAAAGCAAATTAGGAAACGGTCCCTTGAAAAGTCATCTGAGCTACTTTCTAAATAGCATGAAGCTCTGCAATATACACCCTCAATAAAACAAAGAAAAGAAAACCCTCCTGCACATGTTATTTTATCACATTTGAAGTTGGCATGCCTAGAGGCATAGATCAAAATTTTGCCTCATCAATTATTTGAACCTTTAATTGTGTAAATAGAAAATTTTAATCTTCTAAAAATGAGTTAGAGAGGACTTCCAACTGTAATGAAGTACCTTTTATCAGACCACCCTTCCTATTAAAAACAATTCTAAATGTTGAATAAAATATTAGAAACAGCTGCTTAAAGATATCAATAGTCAGTTAAAGCAGCCAAAAGTTGCTGGGCCAAGACCCCACAGAAGAGAGAAAAGCCTGTGAGCCTATCTCCTCTGCCAACTTGTAAATGAAGTAGAGCCAAGAAGCCAACCAAAAAGTTACTTCTCAGAGCTTTTTGCAGTTTTATGGAACTACAGAAACAAAAATTGAAGTTTTATGTGACAAATAAGTCAGTACCTGAAGTCCTAAGATACTACAGAAAAAGAAACTACAGGTAAGTGGGCCACCTATTCTGTCTGTGTGACTTTTCTCATTGAGGAATTTGCTAATTCTCAAGTTGCACCATAAACAAAACAGGTAAGAGGTAAAAAGCTAAGCAGAACTCTTAGGATTCTCACAGGCTAGGAAACAAAAGCAGAGGTTAGGGCCTGCCAGGAGAAGGAGTCCTAGTAAGCACAGAAGACTTTCCAGCGAGAGTCCTGAAGGGCTACTATCTAGAACACAAAAACTGGAAATACATTAGTCTTTAAAAAGACTGAATTCCAGGTTGGAATGGTATGATTTGCAGCTGGATCAAAGTCATTTGTGTCTTCTCTAACTGCTACATGAAAAATTAACCCTCTCTGGTTAAAAAAAAAGTCACCAGAGTCTTTATAATATCTCATTGAGATATTCTGGCCTGTAATAGAAAGAAAATTAACAGATATGCCAAGAGAAAGGACTGTATGACTAAAAAACAAGGGAAAAATTAGATAATATAAATAGATCCACAAATGCTGCAGATACTCTTCATCAGATACAGACTTTTAAATCACTAGCTTTGATATCTTCAAGAAAATAGATGACAATATGAAAATTTTACTAGACAACTGGTATCTATAAAAGTATGAAATGAGAATTAAAGAAATAAAAAATGCAATTACTAAAAATAAAATCCCAGTAGTGGATTTAACAGGAGACTAGAGATAGCAAAATGCAGGATTAGTAAATGAATGATAGGTCAACAGAAAATGATAAGTCAGTCTGCATATGTAACTGCAGAACAGCAAGGGAAAAGAATGAAAAAATACTGAACAAAGGATAAGAAACATGGAATGTGGTAGAAGGTCTAACATATTGTAATTCACCTCCCAGGAGGAGGAGTTAGAGAGAATAGGGGTAAAAGCAATATTTGAAGCAATAGTGGCTGAGAACTACCTAAAATAAATCAAAGACATCAAACCACAAATTTTTAAAATTCTACAAATTTTAAGTAGGATAAATACAAAGAAAGCCATACCTAACCACATCATAGAAAAACTATGAAAAACAAATGCAAAAAGGATATCTTAAAGCCACTTAGGATAAAAGATACATTACTTTCAAAAATAAGGTAATCTTAGCAGTTGACTACCTAATAGGAATTACGGAAGCAATAGCGTCTTTAAGTTGTTAAATGAAAATAAGTGCCACTATCTAGTGAAAATGTCCTTCAGAAATTAAAGCAAAATAGACTGGATGCAATGGCTCATGCCTATAATTCCAGCACTTTGGGAGGCTGAGGTGGGTGGATCACTTGAGGTCAGGAGTTCAAGACCAGCCTGGCCAACATGGTGAAACCCTGTCTTTACTGAAAATACAAAAATTAGCTGGGCCTGGTGGTGCACACCTGCAATCCCTGCTATTGGGGAACCTGAGGTATGAGAATCACTTGAACTCAGGAGGTGGAGGTTGCAGTGGGCTGAGATCACACCAGTGTACTCCAGCCTAGGCAACAGAGTAAGACTCCGTTTCAAAATAAAATAAAATATTTTCAGGCAGAAAAGAGAGAGATTGAAATTGTTAGGCAGAGAAAAATGATCCTAGATGGAACATGGAGATACAGGAAAGAATGAAGATAAATGGGAAGAATAACTTTATTGATATGGCAAATAAAAACTGACTGTAAAACATAATGATAAAGATGCTTTGATTTTAAATATATGTACAACAAAAATACATGAAAAAACAGCAAATTCAGAAAGCAATAAAACAATTTAGGAGTACTAACAGTCTTGCATTATTTGAGAAGTGGTAGAGTACTAATTTATAATGTGCTCTAATAATTCAAGGTTATATGTCATAGTCTATTGAATAATTTTATAGAACAGTAAAAAGAAAAACAGCTGTGACTACCAACCTAATGGAGAATAAAATAATAATTTTTAAATTTGCTTAGGCCATAGATATATTTTAAAAAGGAGGAAAAGGGGAAATAAGAATGTATAAGAAGGCCAGGCATGCCGGCTCATGCCTGTAATCCCAGCACTTTGGGAAGCGAAGGTGGGCAGAACACCTGAGGTCAGGAGTTCAAGACCAGTGTGGCCAACATGAGGTCTCTACTAAAAATACAAAAATTAGCTGGGTTTGGTGGTGCTCCATGTGGTCCCAGCTACTCAGGAGACTGAGGCAGGAGAATCCCTTGAACTGGGAGGCGGAGGTTGCAGTGAGCCAAGATTGTGCTACTGCACTCCAGCCAGGGTGACAGAGCAAGACACTGTCTCAAAAAAAAAAAAAAAAAAAAAAGTTAGTTTTTGTATAAGGTGTAAGGAGTGTGATTGTATGCACACACTGTATACAAAAAGATGTACCTATAAACTATTAAAATAAATAAGTGGACTTACCAAGTTTGCTAAATAAACACATACAGGGCAATATAGAAAAATAAATTATATTTCCAAATGCCTGCAACAAATAATGACAAAATAAAAAATTTTAAAAGGTAACATTTATATCAAAATTATGCAATCGCTATCAATTTAACAAAAGATGAACAAGGAATTATTGACAGAAATTTCAAAAGACTCAAGCAAACAAAAGAATCACATCCACTGACCAAGAATACCACTTTATATTTCTGTGAGTAGAAAATGAACTTCAATTGTGCTAAGCCAATGAAATCTAGGGATTTATTTGTTACATGTGGTGTTAGACTACACACATATATTAGAATCACAAATGTTTTGGCTGAAAATGCAATCCTATATGACATTATTTTCTCAGAGATCAATTATTTGTCTAGGCCCTCAAATGAGGCTTTTATTAGCCTTCTATTTTAAAGAGTTTTCATTAAAAATCAGTCATTTTCTTCAGCTTTTACTCTACTCACTTCAACAAGCCGGGGAGGTTTTCCTACTTGTTAGGCTTCAAGGATAAGTTAAGCCAAATTGGTCCCAAGCCCATTCTCATGACTAAGGGAAGAAACCCTGGGAAGAACACCACTTTCATCATGTTTCTGTCCTTAATCTCTTACACAGTTCTATTAAAGGACAGAGTATCACAGATAAATTTGCCTCCCTTGCCTACTGGTCCTTTAGAATATCTGCTTTAATCCTTTACTTCTGGGCAGTTGATCACATGATCCTCCCCCACCCCCAGTTAGGTGATGTGTGACCCAAAGCCAGTGATTTCTGGGTTCACCAAACAAATGAGTCTCTCTTCTCATTCATATCCATTTTAAACCTCATTCATACCAATAAGAAAGCAAGGAAACCAGTCTACAAAGAGGAGCCAGAGAGTAGTGCTCCTGTCTGAAGAAAAGCAGAAGCATCTAAACATTTGGAACATGAATCGTATCAGACTTCCCCGTAAGCCTCCAATAAACCCCTTTACCCTTGAGCTAATTTGAGTTGGCTTTGGTTGTTTGTAACAAAATAGACCCTGATTGAGGCAGAGAGTGTTACAACAGTATTTAGCCAGCAGTCTAAAGAAGAGATGAATCCTGTCTTCTCTCAGTTATCCTTCTGTCAAAGTACAATTTTCAAAATATTAAAAACCTAATTTTCATATAGTTAGATAAGTGAGCACATGTCAAAGTTTTATTCAGCTTACTAATGAGAGAAGCAACAGGATGACAAAGCCAGTTCAAAAGAGAAGATGAGAAAATAAGACTTCTGTAGTCAGAGGGGAAAGAAAGGATTCCAAAGTAAAACTGCGAAGTCAGACACAAAATTAGTTAATGTCCAAGAGAGCAGTAAAGCCATAATATTTGCAGCTGTCTTCTCTACAGGACAGAAAATTAAAATAATCACTATCTTTCTGCTATTATAAACAACTGAGCCCAAATCAATGTACAGACTATGGTTTATTCCCCTGGAGAGTGAGAAGACCCTTAGGCAAGCTTCTCGAACTGAAAATACAGACTCCTAGGCCCTGCCCCCAGAAATTCGAATTCAGTCGGTCTTGGGCAGGGCCTGGGAATTTGCATTCTAACAAGTTCCCAGGTGACGTGATTAGTCAGCAAGCCACACTTGCAGTAACATGGCCTTAGATGACATTGAAAAGTCATACAATAATCCTTTTGCTTCATTTCCAAGTTTTACATAATTTTCTTAACACTCCACTCAAGGTCCCCAGGGGAAATCTAAGCCTCCAGATGACAAAAAGCAAAATAAGGCTAAATAGCACTTTACTTTTGGCTGAAAATTTGAGTCCAGAAATGAGTGAAAAACTTAGATAAACAAATGAGGTCATAGGGAGGAGTCTTTTCCTACACTAGGTGGATCTTAGTAGCATTGAACCAGTGTAGGTCTTGACTATTTTTCCCAAAGCTCATATTTGAGACAATCATGTTATCATTGCAGTTCAAGGAAAAGCTGATCAAGCCAGTTACCAGCCAGTTACCAAGGTAAATAAACTAAAGAGAAAGGGAGACAGCAAATTCCTTCCAAAATCAAGAACCAAGCTAGCCTAGGCTGTCTTCCCAGGGGAACCTCACTTTGGTGCCAAAGTAGAGAATAGCATTTCCAAAGGGGAAGAGAAGAGACATCAGGCCTTCTCCCAAGGGAGCAGTCTGACCCTATTGTGGCTCCAAGGGATAAGGTCACTGGATAAATTATAGGACACGCAACTAAATTTGAATTTCACATAATAAATAATTTGTTAGTGTAAGTATGTCTCGAATATTGCCTAGGACATACTTATGCTTAAAAAATTACTCATTGTTTATCTGATATTCAAATGTAACTGGGCATCATGTATGTTTCTTTGCTAAATCTGTCAACCCTAGCAAGAGAATATCTCAACAGGGCCACACTACATGCTCTGGCCTTGTAGCACAGGATACAAACTCAAATGCCCATGGGTGACAGGAGGATGGTATAACTGAATCAATTATATTGCAGCAAATCTGGGCCTGCATGCTGCTCAAAAGTGGCAGCCACCGTACAGTTCCAGCCCATTTCCAGGAAAAGGGTTGCAGGCTCGGTGTTACTGGGTCTGATATTTCAAGATATGCCAAAAATTCAGTTTTATGTAAAATCTTCCAATGTTTGGCTGTTGGAACATAATTCCATTTTTTTTGAACATTGAGCAGAAATAAGAATCTCAACCCCCTATAGACTTCACTCAATTAGTGTTCTCAAATCTCACCAAAGCAGGTCAAAATTTCTTTTCCTGGGTATATATTCTGGTCTTAAGACATTGCTAAGGAGAAAGAAAGAGAAAAAAAGGAGGCCAATTTGCCCAAACTTCCCAAGAGGAGAAAATAACCTTAAACTTCTCCCAGATACTAACCCCCCAGTTTTTCATTCTTGCCTTGGTTAGTCCTTTTAAAAAAAGATTATTGGACACATGGTAGTTAGCCCACCCAGCTGTGCTGCTGGCCTTCATTGGTAGCCACTTCTGACATGAGGGTTTTAGTCACATCTTCTTACCTTCCCTATTTAGACAACAGGGTTCTTGAGGTCAAGAAATTACTTACATCTATTTGGGTCCCCAGTACAATGCTTTGCACAGAGTGGAAGATCAATGATAGTGATGAATCCTTTTAGCTTTTGTATATCTGAAAACATCTTTATTTCACCATCATTATCTAAAAAATAATTTTCATTGGTATAGAATTCCAAGTGGACAGGCTAGGATTTTTCTGCACGATATTTTTAAAATGTTGCCCAACTGTCTATTTACATGCATTGCTTTTAACAACTAATCTGCTGTATTCTTGTTTTTGTACAAAATATGTCTTTTTCTCTGGCTGATTTTATAATTTTCTTTTTGTCACTAGTTTTCAGCAGTTTGATAATAATTTCCTTTGCCATCGTTTCTTTATGCTTCTTGTACTTGAGGTTTGTTGAGATTATTGGATCCTTGGGTTTATAGTTTTCAATAAATTTAGGAATTTTACAGTTATTATTTCTTAAATAATCTTTCTGTTCCCCCTATGCCCCCATCAGGAACTGCAATTACATACACATTCAGCCACCTAAAGTTGTCCCACAGCTCAGATGCAATATTCTTTTGTGTTTTTTTTATTCTTTTTTCTCTGTGTGTTTCATTTGGATATTCCTACTGCTATGGCTTCAAGTTCACTAGTCTTTTCTTCTGTGTTTTCTAATCAAGTGTTAATATCATTCAGGTATTAATATCATCTTGGATTCAATTTTCATCTAATATGGAGAGGATCTGAATGGGACACATCCTCTCCAAAGCACCCCTGCCTTTTCCACTGCTCCAAACTTCACACAAGCATCAGAAAGATTCAAGACAATCTAGAAACTCTCAGTACAAATGCAAAAAGGAAAGTGTTTTCTTCCAAAGCTGTGAAATACATAATGTGAGTAAGCTCAATAAACATTTGCAGAAGTGGGAGTCTGTGTTAGTTCATTTTTGCATTGCTGTAAAGAAATACCTGAGACTGGATAATTTATAAAGAAGAGAAGTTTCTTTTGGCTCATGGGTTCTGCAGGCTGTACAAGAAGCATGATGTCAGTATCTGCTTCTAGGGAAGGCTCAGGAAGCTTACAATCATAGTGGAAGGTAAAGGGGGAACAGGTGGTGTCACATGGCAAGAATAGGAGCAAGAGAGGGAGGGGGAGGATCCAGGCTCTTTTAAACCACCAGCTCTCACATGAACTCAGAGTGGGAACTCACTCATCACCAAGGGAATGGCACTAAGCCATTCATGAAGGATCTGTCCCATGATCCAATCACCTCCTACCAGACCCCACCTCCAAAACTGGGGATCACATTTCAACATGAGATTTGGAGGAGACAAAACTAAATCAGGAGAGGGATAGGCAGAAGGGACCAACATTCCACCTCTTGTTTGGAGGACTCCTATTTCATTCCTTCCAGGAGGTAGAAAAACCTTCAAAATGAGATCTGCTGTTTTGCTTTCACTCTGTGCTTCCTTTGTGAGGACAGGGAAGGAACTGGAGTGGGGAGCTAGGGCAGAATGAAAGGGAAACCCTTTCTAATCCATCTTCTTGCTCTCAAGCTGCAGGGTCACATAGACTTGGGATTGAATCTCAACTGTGCCCCTACCGGTTGTTTCACCTTGGCAAGTTACTTTATGTTTCTAAGCCCCAAATCTTCATCCTCAAAATAGGGATAATATTGCTGGCCTCATGGTACTGTTAAGAAATAAATTAGGTCATGTTGAACAGTACAAGTAAAGCAATTAGCACAGTTGCTGACATGGAGAAATTAGCATTCAATACATGTTCATTGTATGGGCATCACCCTCATTTTTGTTACTGTCATCCCCAGGACCATGTGATTAAAGATGAAAATCTAAATGAACTGCCAGCACGGACATAACTTTGGAGGCTGAAATTACAGGTTATTTTTATTTTCTAACTCTATCAATTACAAACATTTATTTGCTTTTCTAATCAGAAAACAATAGATAAGTTATTTTTAAAAGTTGATCAGTGTCCTTTTGGTATTCCCTTTATTTTACACTGGTGAAAGCTGTCTGTCTATTTCTCACCTCTCTCTGCCCAAAGAAGGAACAGTTATGTAGGCTGCAAGCACCCACAGCAGTCCTTTAAAGGTATCCATGCTTCCTAGGAATCTGAGAGCTGCAGAGAACAAAACACCCCTCTCCTGCCCTGATGAATTCCAGATTTGGCCACAGGTTCTCTGGACATCAGAAAGAAACAGATGCTCCAGGCTGGCTTGGTTACTATGAAATGAAGTGCAAGAAAACTTGACCCTAACAGGGGCCAGCGGTAGGGTAAGGTGTGACATGCCTAGGGTGCAGAATGAAAGGAGGTACTGACGGTGTATTCAGGTGACCCTGAGAGTAATGCTTCCTTCCATTTTGCACTGTAAGCACCTCATTCATTTTACCTTAGTACTGGCCCTAATCCGAATTGTTATAAGTAAAATTTCGATGCTGCAAAGGATTAGCACTTGAAAATAAGTCCTCTCAGCAAGGCAGTTTACTTCTATAGAAGGGTGTGGCATATGGATGGAACAATGATGGCAGCTGCAGGCTTGGACAAGGGGGGAAGGGGCACTTATGCCTGACAGGGGTCGTCCCTACTGCTGTGTCATCCCCCTGTTGGCTAGGGTTAGACCACACAAGCTGGACTAATCCCAATTGGCTATTTTAAAAAGAACAGGAGTCCAAGCTAGAGTGGCAGGGTGGGTGTTTTGGTGGGAAGGACAGTTACAGGTGTGTCAGAACAGGTAGCCAGGGGTGATCAGGTGACTGGGATGAGTCAGGATTGGGGGTCAGGAGGAGCAGATGTGAACTGCTGATTAGAACCAGTGGAGAAGGAATTACGAGGAAGTTAAACTTTAAAATAGAGAATTAAAGAATAGGAGAGCTGAACATGCTGACATACTTGGAGTTCACTATAACACAATCATAGCCATGTCCAGGACCACAGCCAGAATCCCAAACAGCGCCGGGCGCTGTGGCTCACGCCTGTAATCCCAGCTCTTAGGGAGGCAGAGGCGGGAGGATAGCTTGAGCCCAGGAGTTCGAGACCTGCCTGGGCAATATAGCGAGACCCCGCTCTCCACAAAAAAGGAAAAAACAAAAAGACAAAAAAAAAAAAAATAATAAGCGTAACTTCCCTCAAAGCAACAACCCCCACCCCCCTTTAAAAAAATTAAAAAAAAAAAAAGAATCCCAAACAGCCTCTCACCCCACCTCCCCAGCCCCTAGAAGAGAAAGAGGGTTTATCAGACAGTTTGTTATGGTGGGGGTACTGCCTAGACACCCAATGGAAAAGCTATATCCAGAAATCTGGGGTTGCATACACTGGAGGGGGCAAGGCAGCCCTCAGGCTCCAACCCAGTTGAGACAGTGTTGTCATGTGCTGTCCACCTCCTGGGGTCATGGTGCCCTCTGGCAGTCAGCCTGTCCCCCAGACTGCACAGTGTGTGCCTTCTCCCTATCCACAAGATTCTGCAGGAGAACCAAACTAAACAGCTCTCTCAGCCAGAAGCTGAGCTCATCAGCAGCTAACTTTCTTCACAAGCAGCTACTAGGCCCCCATCTGTGTTGGCCTTCTCTTTCCATTTGTCCTTAGGAATCCTCCCTCTCTCAATTGCACCAAGGTCTGTGATACTATTTCCTCCAGGGTATCACAGGCCAACCCCCATCCCAGTTGCTGCCCACCTCTGCCTGCCAGAACAGAAGCCTCCTGTCAAGACCCCTCAGGTTTTCTGGCTTTTTTGGTTTGTGTAGGTCGGCATAATCCTTCGTGTTGAAAGCAGTAGATAATTAATTTCTGCTAATGATTTTCTGCCTTGTCTCCTAGACTCCTTTCAGTAACTAACTCCTTTCAGCTTCCTAAGGGATTCACTGCCCTGTTTATCTATTTGGCCCACTGAAACCTCCCTTTGTCCTTAGCTACAGTTTCCCTCTCTTCTTCTCTAACATTTAGTGTTTCTGAGTCTCCCGGCCTCCAGCACTGCCCATGTTGCTGCTCCACTTGCCTCTCCACCCTGGAGTCAAAAAAGACTGGAATTAATAAAAAGAAAGTCTGATTCTTCTGTCTTTGGCATGCCTTGCAAATCCCTGTCAATAACTAGAAATTTAACAGGTGTCACTTTTAGTGAAGGTATTCTTGACCAATCCTGCTTCCCTCAGCTGGGTTCCTTGAATGGCCCTTGACAAATGTGTGCAAGACCATGTCGCTCCTCTTGGAGACTTCTTTTCCTTACTCAGTCATGAATGATGAAACAGATCAGATGTGGCCCAGAGCTGCTCCTGTCCTAGGAAACAGTGGGAAATATTCCCCCCCACTATTTCCACTTTCACTGGGGCTCGAACTACAGAATGCAGACCTTTAGCCTGAGCTCACTCTGGCATTTCATCTTGCTAACCATGAAAAAAACCCACACAGTCCTGCCTCCCTTTCCTTCCGCAATTGTCATGCGGGCATCAGAATTATTGTCTGAAAAGTTATCTTCTTTCCCTCACACTCAGACCCCCAGAAACATGTAGCTGGGCTCACTAGAAGACAGAAAATCTTTATTGATAAAATGTATACAGGAGAATTAGCAAGTGGTAGCAACATGCATTCTTCTGACTCTAGCCAGTCTAAGTTCTTTCTTCCACTGAAATTTGTCCTTAAAGCAAAGGAAGGCCTGATGAGTCACGAAGAATCTGAGAGTATATTCAAAGCTTCCAATAATTACCTTCTATCCATCACATGAGAGGTGATTGGTGACACAGATGTTTAAAGCATGGCCTAAGTTGGTATCTGTCCAGAGGCTATCAAGGTTATCTTGAGATGATCATCTTCTTGGTAATTTAAAATTGGCAGTGTATTTGGTTCCATTAACTCCAAATCAAGATGGGCAGTTTCAAAATTGCTTTCCCCAGTAAACAAGCTCTGTCTCCAGGAAAAAAAAAAAATGGAAGGGGGATGTTTGTGGATGAAAGAAATGTCCCTGGGCAGAGAAGTACAAACAGACCGTGTTTATATGACACTGAATGATGGTTAGAATAAATGGTTCAGAGCAATGACTAAAGAGAGTCAGATCTGCCTAAAGCAGCTGAGCAAAGTAGGGTTTTCACCAGTAACTGATTACAACCCATTAAAAAAGCTGACGTGGGGCCGGACACAGTGGCTTACGTCTGTAATCCCAGCACTTTGGGAGGCTGAGGCGGGTGGATCACCTGAGGTCAGTTCGAGACCAGCCTGGCCAACATGGTGAAACCCTGTCTCTACTAAAAACACAAAAATTAGCTGGGTATGGGGTGTGCACCTGTAATCCCAGCTATTCGGGAGGCTGAAGCAGGAGAATCACTTGAACCTGAGAGGCAGAGGTTGCAGTGAGCCGAGATTGCGCCACTGCACTCCAGCCTGGGTGACAGAGCAATACTGTGTCAAAAAAAAAAAAAAAAAAAAAGCTGACTTATTTTGCCTCCTTTTTTCCCTCATCTTCTAAGTTCTGCTTTTGTGGCACACTCTGATGGTTCAACATTCATTGTTCAACCAGTTTATCCCAAAAACATTTATTGAGTACCTATTCCATTCATAGCACTGTACTGGGCCCAGGAGAAATACAAAGATGAAAAAGTTATTCTGTACTCTCCATGACATTAGAGTAACCAGGGAAGTATAAAAGTAATAAAAAATTAAAAGTCAGAAAAGAAGGTTATCATTGTTATGAAAGAGATATAAGAAATAACAAAGGAAGCAATTTGCTCTGAGCAGATGATGTTTATTTTGACTTCAGTCATGTTAAAGTTAGTTGTCTAATGGGGCATTATGATTTTCCAAGAAGATAAAGGATGCCTTGTTTCCCAAACTCATGTTCATGGCAGTGCCTTCATTTATGGCAAACTGGTGACCCTCTCACTGAACCCAATTTGGAAAATGCTGGAGAAAGGCATCTATTGTGCAGAGAAAGATGTGTTTGGAAAGGGAGATTGGGGTGTGATGGAAAGAGGCCACGAAATTTCCTGCTCAGAGGAAACTGGCTCAGCCTTCTTTGGTGTATTTGTGTTTCTCTGAGGCCACAATGTTGTCCAGTCAGTTTCACCTGCTGGTGTGCTTCACTCGAGGTGGAACTTGTTCCTCGGGATAAATCTAGCCTGAAGACATAGTGAGGGCCCCTCTCCAGAGCCTTTGCTCCCTCTAGCCACTCAGCATGTTCACCCACTGGCCAATGGGCACAAAACAAATGTTCAGAGCTAAAATTAAATGAACGAACAACACATTGCAAAGGCAAAACCAGGGTGCCCCTATTTGCTCATCTGTAAAATGATGTTTACCATTCGCAAACCCAAAACATGCTAATTGCAAAGGTGAATAAAAAGAAACACAAAGCATTGTACCCATTGAAAAGAGAATATGCTTCAGATAATAATAAATAAAGTTTGTCAGAATATTTCCTTTTCTATGAAATCAGTTCGTGAATTTTGTGTATAATCCTGACACATTTTGTAAATCAGAATTTATAAAATTCAAAACCTGCCTGACTGAGTAACAGGCCACTTGAGAAGAATGACCATCTTAGGACCAGTTTCCACCAACATTCTTAATGGCTAATATTTCTTTTGTGTTTGCAATTTACAAAGTACTTTTGTGTCTGTGATCTCACTTAATGCTCACAGCAATTCTGTTAGGAAATTAGGACAACTCTTGCACTCATTTCACACATGAGAAAACTGAGGCAATACCTGCCCAAGAGAGTGTAATGAGCATCAGACCTGACTCTGACACTCTCACCCAGAGTGGTCCTTCCACTCCCCTGTGCTCTCGCCTGGGACATGTGCCAGCTGCTTTAAGCACCAGACATCCCAAAGGGACAAGGAGTTTCCTCACTCTCTTATTAATTCAAATATGTATTCATTTATTTAACAAGCCCCACTGAGTGTTGCCAGGTACAGGAGATATCATAGTGGCAAAATGTAGGCACCCTCATCCTCCTCCAGTTCAGAGTCACCTGGAGAAGACACAATGAAACAAGCATTAATAATCCAGTGTGGTTATACTATCATGGAGCAGCCACAGAAGTCACTGGCCTAAACTCAATGTACCCAATGCCTACAGCTTTTGACTGTCCCTGGGCTTTGCTGCCTTTTATATAATAGTAATAACAATCATTTACTAAGTGCCTACCAAGCACTACATCTGACTTAAATACATTCTTTCATTGAGTTCTCACTACAATACCTACAACATAAGTATTAGGATTCCATTGTATAGATGAGGACACTGGAACTCAGAGAAATTGAGTAGCTTGAGATGCTAGTTATGTATTGCTACATAATAAAATTCCCCCAAAACTTAGTGGCTTAAAACAACAATATGTGGCCAGGCACTGTGGCTCACACCTGTAATCCCAGCATTTGGGAGGCCGAGGCAGGTGGATCACGAGGTCAGGAGATTGAGACTATCCTGGGTAACACGGTGAAACCCCTGTCTCTACTTAAAATACAAAAAATTAGCCGGGCATGGTGGCGTATACCTGTAGTCCCAGCTACTTGGAAGGCTGAGGTAGGAGAATTGCTTGAACCCAGAAGGCGGAGACTGCAGTGAGCCAAGATCACGCCACTGCACTCCAGCCTGGGTGATGAGAGAGACTCCCTCTCAAAAAAAATGTATTTTCTCATGATTTCTGTGAGTCAGGAATCTCCACGGCCCAGCAGGGTCCTCTGCATAGGTAGGGTCTCTGGAAAGGCTGCAATCAGGGTATGTCAGCTGAAACCGTAATCATGTCAAGGCTCAGCCTGAGAAGAATCCACTTTCAAGCTCACTCACATGGGAATTGGCAGGATTTATTTCCTCATGGGCTGTTGGACTGGGGGCTCAGTTCCATACCACTTAGCTGGAGGCCTTCTTGTCCCTTGTCACATGGGCCTCTCCTTAGGGCAGCTCATCACATCAGAGTCACAGAGAGAGAATGCAAGCAAGGTGTAGTCTTTTACAACCTGATCTCCAAAATGGCAGACCATCACTTCTGCCACAGTCTATTAATTAGAATCACTAGGCCCAGTCCACATACACACAGAAGGAGAGGGTCATACAGGGAGCAAACAGCAGGAGGTGGGGGTCACTGGAAGCCATCCTGCCACTCTTGCCAACAGCTAATTTGTAGTATATTCAAAACCCAAATCCATGTCTGTCTGACTTACAGTAGCCATGCCATGTCCACCAAATGACACTCTCACAAATGTGCACAGTTAATTATATTACATTTCCAAGGCACTATTACATGTGTGATTTGTTTCACTCAAGATATACATGGGTAGATATCTTAATTCTCATTTTATAAAGGAAAAAATTGAAACTCATAGAGCGTAAATGACCCATGGACTTCTGTAGGTGATGATAATATTTAATGTTGAAGTCAAATGACTTTTTAGTGTTGGAACCTAAATGATATGCCCAAGCTCACAGCAGATGGAGCCTGGATGCAGGTTTTCTGCCTCCAAATTCCAAGAAGTTCCTTGCTGCAACTGTATCTTCCATTGATTTCCACCTATTTTCCGAAAAGCTCTTCCACGCAGCTCCTAACCCCCATCTGTCTATAGGCAGAAGTGTCAAGTCCTAAAGCCCGTCAGAGGGAACCTCAGGCTCCCATGACTTCCCAGTGTGACTGCAGCTCCGAAGCCACCATGATGGGAAGATTGGGAATGAGGTGAGAAGAGGAGCTCTGAGAACTTTGGGATCATCCCCTGTGGTTGAATACAGATCTCACTTCCCTGCCTGTGGATCACAAGGTGACTTTTACAGAGTTAGAAGTAGAAAAATGTCTCACCCAGTACTCAAAGAGCATCAGTCTTACTTTCATTCTTTTGCAGGTAGCTCTGGCAACTCTTCTTCTCTCGCCAGTCACAACCAATCACTGAGAACTCCCAAATCCCTTTGACACCCACCTTCTGCTGCCTGCTCATGCAGCAGCCTCCTTACTGAGTCGTTTTTCTGTCTCTAGTCTCCACTCTGAAATCCATTCTCCCACGGCACCCGGAGTGAGTTTTCCAAACTTTGATCTGATCTTGGAACTCTCCTACTTAAAACCTTCCATGGTTCCTCATTGCTCCCAGCATAAGGCTGATATTCCTTATCATAGTGTGAAGGCCCTGCCCAGCTGGCCTCCTCCCTTCTCTGCCAGCCTTAGCTCTCATCATTCTCCCATCATCACTTCTGCTCCAGACACACTGACCTGGCATGGCCAGTGTCTCTCATGCGCCCTCCTCTTTCTAATTTGCTGGCTGTCCCTGCTGTCTCCCAACCCCTTTTATTCTTAAACTCATCAAGACCTCCAACTTATTCCTCATCTAGATTTAATATCCTTCGTCATCCCATAGAATGCCTTTTTGTGCCTATCATACTGTGTTGTTATTGTATGATCAGCGCCAGAAGCAGCAAGCCTGAGTTTGCCTTGTCAATGATATCCACTGTGGCCAGCATAACATCAGGACCATGGGAGTGACTTGGCAAAAATTTGTTGAATGAATGAGTGAATGAAAGCAATCTCCATTCCCACGTTCCTGGGATTAAAGGCTTCCATTTACTTACTCACCAACCCACGGGTCACCAAGGTTCCTTTAGTCCTGATGACTCCAGGGTTGTTGTCCAGTCATTGGTGGGGGCCCCCCCACAGCTTGAGGCAACCTATTCATACATTTGTTTTGTCAGCAAACATTTGTGCCAGGCCTGTGTTGGGTGCTGGACTAGAGTTGAAGATGAGTAAGGAACGTAGAGTCCAGTCCAAAATGAGTTCTCAGTCTGGTGCCCGAAGCATATGCAATTTCAGAGTTCCTCAGGGAAATAATAGGCTGATCTTTGTAAAGTACCTAATAAAGACACTACCTTGGTATTACTATCCTCTCTCAAATTCATCTGATTTTTACTCACTGTAGCATCATGAGCCTATTCTGCTCATGTTCAGCCTGTTCTGTTTACTTTTTTATTTTTGTTTCACTTTTTAAGTTTTGGAGGTATGTGGCCAGTGGCTAGCAATACCTCCTCTGCACTGATGACAGCACAGACACCAGCTGTAGCTTTATTGTTTGGAATTGTTTTTGAGATAGTAATACTTTTAGGAGTTACTGGTGAAAAGTAATATAGGTTAGCAATATAGTCAGCAATATACTTTAACATTTTATGACCCTTTCTTCATTCCCTTCTAGTTAAAAAATAAAAAATAAAAATCCTTCTTAGAGGCTTAGGGGCTTGTAAGCTTCTATGGGATTTGAAGCCTTTATCATTAGGGTTTGCAGTTAATATTCCACACTGCTTCAGTGTATGAGGAGAAAAATGCTCCAGCAGGATGGATCCGAGTTTTTTCTCCTCCAATATAAATATTTATATTATTAAATGTACCTACAAATAAATAAGTACATTTATTTATTAATGTATTTATTTACTCCTTCATTAGTTCTAATATTTATAATAGTCACAATCATGTAGCATTGACTCAGTACTCACTGTACGCTAGCCACCATATTAAATGGTTTCCATTTATTGCCCAAACAGCCTTAAAAGAAGTCAGTACTCTTGTTATCCCCATTTTATAGATAACAATGGGGATGCTGAGACTTGACAAGGTCAGATAAGTCACCCAGGGTCCCACAAGTATTAAGTAGTAGGACAGGAATTTGACCTCAGGCCAGCCTAACATGGGAGTCCACATTTTAACCATCTCACCCTTCTCAATTCCCTTAATTCCAGAAATATTTGAGGTGGCTTACAAAAACACGCTCAGTACACAAGAAGACAAATCAATGAAGTCAACACATAAACAGGAAAATTAAGGTAGAAACAAATAAGATGAAGTTAGACTTAATATACTACATATATATCCATAGAGTCCTGTGCACTTTGTAGAAGAGTGCAGCAAATTTGATTCTATATTTCTCAAGGAGAGAAATGTATTCATTTACATGTTTTACCATATTCATAAAATCAAAAACAAACTAGGTGCTCAGGGGAAAAAACTATCTATCTTGATATTGAGACTTACAGAAAACTTCTCACTTGAGCCTCTTAAAACATTACTGTGTAACATAATAATAGACTGTTGAACTTAACAG
This sequence comes from Ateles fusciceps, assembly GCA_036589455.1. Taxonomy (NCBI): domain Eukaryota; kingdom Metazoa; phylum Chordata; class Mammalia; order Primates; family Atelidae; genus Ateles; species Ateles fusciceps. The sequence goes on from JAZHEH010001510.1 coordinate 1,445,779, forward strand.
CATCCCTACAGCAAAGTCAGCAACTATTCTGTGAGGCTGTTTCACAGATCCATTTATAACACATCTCAGTGTAGTGAAACATCAAAGCCTGGGTTCAAAGGGCAAACCCCAGATTTTACAGCTCTCCAATGGCTTGGCTGAATCCCAGGAAGCAGAGCTCCAAAAACACATTTTCTAACACCAAGCCTGGAGATTTACTCCCTGACACCAATCTGGGGTTCAGGGATTCCACAGCACCAGTCACAGGCAGGCGTAAGTCCTTCCATAAAGTGTACAGGTGAAGAGCAAGGAACGCGTAGAGGCTGAGCATCTGATGTTTGTGCCCCATTCCCACCTTTACATAGAGCCAGACACTAGCAGGGCTCAGATCCCCTCAGAAGAGGATTCTGGTGGCATCAGGGTCATGTGGGTGATGCGCTCCCAAAACGTTACTCCATAAAGCATAGCTACAATTATTTCAACCTAGAAAAATATTTAGTCAGCTGTTACTAAACTCTAGGCAGAGTCATGTAAAAATCAATCCAAAAAACAATACCTGGATTAAAGTATATTTTGAATACATAACACTAAGCAGTGTCACATCCTGAAGGGGCCTCCAAGGTAAACCAGTAACAACATACATGGACTTGTAGAGGGTTGTTAGGACAAGTTAGATGTTGGAAGATGTTGTAGATATGGCCAGTGGGACTCCACTTCAGCATCTTGAACAATTTTTTCTTCCCCACCTGCTTTAAAGGCAACTGCCAGAGTCCAGACATAGTATCCTAGAGCCATAGAACCAATCTGTCCACCTAAACAGTACATAATCACCCCCCAAGTCCAACCAGGAGTCTTCCTACACATATTAGTCCATTTTCACATTGCTATAAAGATACTTACTACCTGAGACTGGGTAATTTGTAAACAAAGGAAAGGGGTTTAATTGACTCATAGTTTGGGGAGGCCTCGGGAAACTTACAGTCATGGCAGAAGGGGAAGCAGGAATGTCTTTCATGGCAGCAGGAGAGAGTACATGTGAAGGAGGAACAGTCAAACTCTTATAAAACCATCAGATCTCATGAGAACTCCCTCACTACCATGAGAACAGCATGGGGGAAATGACCCCCATGATTCAATTACCTCCTACCAGGTCCCTCCCTCAACATATGGGGATAATGAGAATTACAATTCAATATGAGATTTGGGTGGGGACACAGAGCTGAACCATATGACTACACTTTCAGTGGGAGTGTGGGGCAGGCTGTGCTGCTGTGCTTTAAAGGACTGTGTCTTCTCTGAAGTTTTGATCCTACACTCCATCAGTAACTATTTTATACATACATATATATAGTAAATTGTAAGTATCAGTTACTGTACAGTATTTTATAAGCAATACAAAACATTAAAGATTGGGAGGAATGAAATATAAAATGAATAGAGAGAGAAGTTCTCTGGAAGTTCTACTAATTTTTTCCCACACTTCTTTATATCATCTTGCACACCCCTCTTTGGAGAATATTGTCTTAGTGTAAGAAGCTGGGCATTCTCTAAACCACCTCTTGGCACTTCCAGCAAGCGTTTCATCATCCAGCCCCAGCCCATCTCCCCAGCTGTCCCTGCTAGAGCTCTCCACCCATACTCCACTCTCCAAGTAGGCATACACACCATTTCTTGCACACCAATGTACTCTGCATTTTTTTTGTTCATGTCGTTCCTTCATCCCAAATGCCTTTCCCTCTTTCTCCAGCTATCAAAATTTTCAACCCAGTTCAAGTTCCATCTCTACCCTGTAATTAACCTAGATCCCTTCTCAAATAGAATGAATCACTTTCTTCCATAATATTAACCAAAATTATCTTTTCTAATCTTCCCATACCCCTGCAAAGTATTATTAAGTATTTGATAGATCAGAAAAGGCTCTTAGAAAGAATATACACTCGGGAATCATTTCTACAGATTTTACTAGAGAAATTTCTCTGAATGTGTAGAGCTCTGGAAACTGTGAGGAGGAGCTGCATTCTCTCCTAAGCATGAAGCCAGCTTTTGGTGTTGCTTCTCTGCAGCTGCCATTTGCCATTAATGATCGTTTTTCTCTTCCTCTGGAAGAGTAAGAGGGTACAGGATGCAGTCCGAGTAGTTCCCATTTTTAAAAAAGAAAAAGAAAAGTCTCTTGGATATTGTGTAATGAATCCATATCCCTAGTGACTGACAGGAGCAGAATTTGAACTCATAACATCCCAGTGGCCATGTTCTTTCCAGTGCACTAAGGTTTCCTTTATGCCTTAGCTTCCCATGATAGAAACTGCACTCGACATATATTCTCTTATAACATCTTCAACTAGCTCTGCGAATACATGTTATCATCTCTAGATTGGAGCTAAGAAAACAAAGCCTTGGAAAGGTGAGGTGGCTTGCCGAATGTCACTTAGTTAGCAAACAGCAGGGATGGTTCCATCCCAGATTGGTCTGACTGTAGATCCCATATTCTTTCTGCTTTGCCATGCAAGTGAATCTATTCTTCTCATTTCTTGTTACTTTCACCTCACTGTAACTTTTAGTCATTTTGCCTTGGCTTAAATAGTAACTTCAATATCTCTTTCCTTCATTGCTCTGTGAGGTAACTGAGGGCAAGAAAATAAGTTTCACTCAATTCTCTGGTGGCCAGTACCTACATATCAAAAGTATGCTGATAAATATGAAGTCGAACCCTATAGGAAGAACGATTGCAAAGAAATATCAATTCACTGTGCTGTCTCCATCTCTAGAGCTTTCGTACCTTTTGGCTTGCCAACACTGCATTCAACAAATATGGAAAGGAAACTGGAAAGGGCGGAATGATCGCCTAAAAGATCATTTTTAATAAGCCACAGGCTATCCTTGCAAACTGTCTGTCATAAGCAGAGTGCTGGCAACATCTCCTGAAAGATGACAGAGTTCCAGGTGGCCGTCCAGATGCTGGAACATGCCTGAGGACTTGGGGGGATGTTTAAAAAAAAGTTAAAAATAGAAAACAGTTTATTATATAAGATATAAAGAATAAAATATTTTGTATAGCTGTAGAGTGTGTTTGTGTTTTGAGCTAAGTGTTATTACAAAAGGGTCAGTTCAGATAGAGGATGATTATTTCTAAGATGACCACCCCATCATCCACCGAAGTCCTGCAAAAAATAACTCTGTGAGGCTTTCCAGCCAGTTAAACCCACCACAATCACAGGCTTCTCTTTATTATTAAATATAAGTTCTAATGGATGCTATCCTCACCTTCATTCTCATCCCTGTACCTCCTTGGATTTTATCTTGGATTTTAGGCCTGAACTCCCACTGGTCCCAAACCTTCCACCAGGCCACTTGGGGAATGCTACCTAACTTAAAGCAACTTGCTGTATCCTCAACCTTTTCCCTGTGCCTTTACTGCACTCACTCCCTCTGGGTTTTGCCTATCACACTGAGAACCCCAAGCCATTCATTCCTTCTATTGATCAGTTCCTCCTGTCTTCACTTCCTTGCCCACATGGTCCAGATCCCACAGCTCATTAGTTCAGCTGCTCCTTTGCCAGTTATCTTCAACTCCCTTACTCCATCTGTCCTCCTGTTGCACCTGCCTGGCAAAATCCCACATCTAAACCAGTGCAAACATCTGGCCTTCCTCATCTCTACCTGGGGTTCTGGCATCCCTCGTCTCTACCTAAGCTTCTGAGCAGTGGTGAAGAAAATCAAAAACATCCATCAGTACTCTAGCTAATCATGGTCTCTTGCTGCACCTGGACCCTTAAGACAGTCTTTGCATTTTTGTAGTTAGCTTTCTCGACAGTGTCTGTGTCAAACCTTCTCCACTCTTACCAAAGCCCCTATGACTTCTTATCCTCTCAGTCTTGTACATTTATTTATCCACTCACTGTTTCTTTCAACAAATATTGGTTGGGTATCAACCATGTGTCAGACACTGCACTAAGCATAAGGAAATTAGAGTGAAAAGACAGACGTTTCCACTGCTCTAACAGGACTTAACAAGCTACCGGAAAATACTCTCTCAGCAGACCACCTTTCTGTGAGAGGGGGACACAGAAGCTATTTGAGAATTATTTCCACCTTCCTGTCCCCAGACTCACATCATTGCACCTTCCTTCTGTCCTCCTTTCTTGCACAAAGAGAATAATGTTTCTCCTGTCAACAACCAGTCCCTTGGCCGATGCTCCGAGGTCCCTCGCGTCCCCACTCCTTGAACTCCTTGTTCTCTAAATTATTCCTCTCTCTTGAATTGCCGCCCTTTCTTTCTCTTTCCAATGCCTTTTCACCATCAGTGTTTAAAAGATCTTAGGTCTTTTCCATCTAAAAAATATATGTAATTGCTCTCCCAAGCTGCTGTCTTAATTCCTTCTATTTAAGGGCAAACTCCTTTAAAGAGTTGTCTGTGTCCCTCATCTCTGCTTCTTGCTTTCCAAGTCCCCCAAACACCCAGTATAATTTGGCATATGCTCCACTCACAGGTCCCATCTTTCTTGACTTCTGTATAGGATTTGACGTTGTTGACTACCCCCTCCTTTTTGAAACACTACTCCTTTAGTTTCCATAACACTACACTCCTCTGGTTTTTCTCTGTCCCTCTGTGATAAGCAGAATTCTAAATATGTCTTCTAAAATTCCCATCTCCCAGCTATTCAATCAAACACTAATCTACTTTTTGCTGTGAGGAGACTTTACAGATGGAGTTCTGGTTACTAATCAGCTGACCTTTAAATAGGGAGAGTGACCTGGATTATCCAAGTGGGACCAATATAACCACATCTGCCCTTAAAAGCAGAAGAGGAAGGCAGAAGAGTCAATCAGAGAGATATGGCAAGAGAGATTCGAAATGTGAAAAGGACTTGTGCTGCCATTGCCAGCTTTAAAGGGAGCCATGAGCCAGGGAGTGTGAGTAGCCTCTGGAAGCTGAAGACATCTCCCATGCAGCAAGGAATTTTCTCAATAACCTAAGATAACCTGGAAATGGATGCTCCCTGCCGGGGCTTCCAGCAAGGACTGCAGCTCTGCTAACTCTTTGATTTCAGCCTGGTGAAACTCTAAGCTAGGAACAAGCTAGAAACCAGCTGAGTCGTGCTGTACCCAGACTCCTGACCTTCAGAACTGAAATAATAAATGGATATTATTTTTAAATGATGAATCTGTGGTTATTTGTTATGACCACTATAGAAAACTAATACACTCTCTATCTGCTCCCTCTCTGCCTCTTTGTAGACCTCTCTTCCTCTATCTGTATCTTAAACATCATTTTCCATTCTACTCACTCTCTCTAAGTAATATTATTAGCTCTATGCTTCAATTTCTATCTATATGCTACTAAATCCATAAGCCATAGCTCTTTGTCAGATGTCTTTGCTGACTTCCAAACAGATAAATCCAGCTGTGTGATAGATATCTACATCCATATGACTCAGAGACACCTAAAACTCAACATATCCAAATTTGAACACATTATCTACCCCAATAGCTGCTCTTACTCCTGAGATCTCTGTGGTGTAATAGTTATCCAGCTGCCAAAGTCTAAACCGGAGCCTCAGCCTGGCTTCTCCCTCTTCTTCGATGCTAAATCAAATCCCCACATGCTGTCTATTTCAACTCCTAATTTCCTCTAATCCTTTTACTTCCCTCAATTTTTGTAGCACAAGTCACCATCATCTCTCATTCATGCTACTGCAAAAGCTCCTTACTGGTCTCCTTCTCTCCAGTGGTACATCCTCCAGTTTACTCTCCCAGCTGCAGTCAAAATATCACTCCTGAGAATCACTCTCCTTGAGGAGAATAGAATAGAATAATATGACTGGAGACCAAGTTGCCATTCTGAAGAATGAAGTAAAGGAAATCATCCATACCTAGGGCAAAACAATTTTTTAACAATGAAGGAAAAAGTAAGAGACATGGAGGATTACTTTATGAGGCCTAATATCACCTATGATTTTTTTAAATATGGGACTGGGAAGTAATTTTTTAATGTAAGAAAAAAAAATCTCAAAGTTCTAGAAAGGAATTACTAAATGCCCTAGACTATTAATTAAAAAAGACCCACTCTTCCAGTTCTAGGTGCTTTGGGAGCTGCGGCTTAGGTGCAGACACAGTCAAGTCCAAGAACCACACCACACACAACCAGTCCCAAAAATGGCACAGAAATTGTATCAAGAAACCCCAAGCACAAAGAACAAATCTTTTAAGGGGGTGGACCCCAAGTTCCTAAGGAACATGCGCTTTGCTAAGACGCACAATCAGAAGGGCCTAGAGAAGATGCAGGCCAATGCCAAGACCATGAGTGCACGTGCTGAGGCTATCAAGGCCCTTGAAAAGCCCAAGGAGTTTAAGCCCAAGATACCAAAGCGTGTCAGCCACAAGCTCAATTGACTTGCCTACATTGCCCTCCCCAAGCTTAGGAAGCGTGCTCATGCCTGCATTGCCAAGGAGCTCAGGCTCTGCTAGCCAAAGGCCAAGGCCAAAGCCAAGGATCAAACCAAGGCCCAGGCTGCAGCTCCAGCTGCGGTTCAGCTCAGGCTCCCAAAGGTGCCCAGACCCCTACAAAGGCTTCAGAGTAGATATCTCTGTCTGCCAGCCTGAGGACAGAAGGACTGGTGCGACCTGCGGGCTGCCATCTGCATGGGGCTGGGGTCCTCCCGTGCTATTTGTACAAATAAACCTGAGGCAGGAAAAAAAAAAAGACCCATGCTCAGGCATATCCTAATAAAATTTCTCATTGGATGCCTAAACACCAGGGAGAAATATATTGAATCTACTAATAGAAAACAATTTTAAATATAAAATCACATTTTCAACCAAACTGACTAATAGAACGAAAAAAAAAGTATTTCCAAATATGCTTGAAGACCACCTCTCTAAATGAATTGTCTATGATGTAAACTGAGCCAGTATTTTAATTAGCCTCATACAATTCTAGAAAGTCAAGTCACCTCTGACAGACATGATTAGAGCAAAATTAAACATTTCATTCTACCATCACTTGTAAGCAAAGAAAACAGGACCACTTATAGTTATATCCAAATAAATTGGTGCATGTTTTGCAGCTGACCAGATTTTAGAATTTTGCTATCTCTGGGATAGATTACTGATTCTTTGAATCACAATACGATGAATTTCAGAACACCAAAAGATAGGCTGATCAAAGGGTTTCACCACCCTTTATTCACTATCATACGCAATGCTTAAATAATATTTAGATATTGCCCATATTGATTTCAGCCCTTTGCCCAAATGTTGGAAATGCCAATTGTGTAAACAGTCCCTGGATACAGAGCTGGGGTTGTTTGCATAGTGCTTAAGGGTAGAATATACAAAGAACACCAGAAGCCTGATGCCAAGCCCTGCAGGGAACTTTCAAGTTATAATTCCAGCAAGCCAATTATAGACCTGTGGTTAAATTTACTTAAAACCACCACCCGGGGGGGAAATCCATTATGAACTCCAGCCATGGCAAAATGCCATTACAACTTCCTTGTGATACAAAGGCACATAATAAAAGATCAAGCAATCAAGAGTCCCAACCAAAAGGCCTCAAGTGGGGCCTGGCAAATCTTTTTTCTCCATTTCCCAGATCTTGCAAGATAGAGTATAGAGCGCTTGGACAAGCTGCTGAAAAACAATGGTCACAATTAGCATCTGTTTATTCCAGGATTTTGTTTTATTATTGGCTGTGGGAATAGTTACATCAAAGCCTTCCTATGCTACATTAGTGACACAGTGGAAGCTATCTTAATATTATAAACTCATGTGATATTTCAATTTAACTCTAATTTTATCTTTTCTTGTCTGATTTTATGTAATCATTTACTGATTCATTTTTTCCAAGATGGCAGCTTTTTTTCCTGTTTTCTGCATAATTGTTCTAGCAATTTTAATACGCTCTTACTATATGTTGTCACCAGGTGTTAAAATTATAATATTCTTCAAAACTTTTGGATGGAGGCAGCAAACCACATTGCCATGTATGTACCTATGCAACAATCCTGCATGATCTGCAAATGTACCCCAGAACCTAAAGTACAATAAAAAGTATATATACATCAAAAGAAAATCTTAATTTTTCCACAAAAAAACAACAATTTCACTATTTGTATTGTATATATTTACCATGTACAACATGTTATTTTGAAATATGTATACATGGAGCAATGGTTGATAATTTTTTTTTTTTTTTTTTTGAGATGGAGTCTCACTCTGTCGCCAGGCTGGAGTGCAGTGACACAATCTTGACTCACTGCAACATCCTTCAACCAGGCTCAAGCAATTATCCTGCCTCAGCCCCCTGAGCAGCTGGGATTGCAGGCGTATGCCACTACACCCAGCTAATTTTTGTATATTTAGTAGAGATGGGGTTTCACCATGTTGGCCAGGCTGGTCTCAAACTCCTAACCTTGGGTGATCCACCCACCTCAGCCTCTCAAAGTACTGGGATTACAGGTGTGAGCCACCACTCCCAGCCAATTTTTTTTAAATAGGAAAATGTAAAGCAATCAAGATAATATTTTAATGAAAACTAATAATGGATTCATTGAAGGAGTTAGACACATGATCAACAAAAAAATCCTTTTCTGGAATTAATCAATTTTAAATTTTATAAAATTTACATCCACTAAAGCAGTGTATGAAATATCTAGAGAGAATAGTAACAGGAAATATGCATAAAGCAATATAGAGAAAGGTATTTAGAAAATTATTGGATATTTTTAAAGATTAGACTAAATAAAGAGATATGTATGTTCCTAAATTGAGATGTTTATTGTTATAGAAACCCCAAATCCCTCTAAAGTAAATATAAATTAATGTAATCACAATCAAAATTATGAAAGGATTTTATCTTATTTTACAAGCTGATTCTAAAATTTCATCTGGAATAAAGAACACATTAGAATGACCAAGTAAATTTTGAAAAAGACTTATGAAGGGAGACATACTCTGAGCTTTCTTTTTTCTTTGAGATGGAGTTTCATTCTTGCTGTCCAGGCTGGAGTGCAAAGGCAAGATATCGGCTCACCACAACAACTATCTAGTTCAAGCGATTCCCCTGCCTCAGCCTCCTGAGTAGCTGGGATTACAGGCATGCACCACCATGCCTGGCTGATTTTTTGTATTTTTAGCAGAGACATTCTCCATGTTGGTCAGGCAAGTCTCAAACTCCAACCTCAGGTGATCCACCCACCTCAGCCTCCCAAAGTGCTAGGATTACAGGCATGAGCCACTGTACCCGGCTCCACTCTGAGAGCTTTCTAAACATGCTAGCAAGATAAAATAATATAAAATAGGGTGTTGGAACAAGAATAAACAAATAGATCAAAGAAAGAGGGTCCAGATACTGTCTAAGGCACACATGGACATTTAATATATAATAAAGGGCTGTTGTTTTTCATGTCTTCAGTGAAATAAAAATGATACATAACTTTTCAGCAAAAAACTCTTTATCCTTATGTCACATTATATATAGATATTCAATCTAGATAAACTAAAGAGTTAAACATAAAAAACACACCTATAAAATTATTAAAGAAAAATAGTAGAAAACTCAAGAGCCATAAAGTAAGAAAGTGAAATATTAAGTACATGAAATTTTTGAATTGCTGTGGGGTAAAAGATGTTATAAAAAGATCTAAATGGGGCTATGGGAATTTTTCTTAAGTTAAAAGCTGATGTGAAATTTTGGAGAAAAAAAATTGCAACAAATATGGAGACAAAGGAATATTCAGACTATGCAAAGAGATGGTGCAAATCAGTAAGATAGCAACAATCTGGTGCCTTAAAAATAGTATAGGGGATGTAAATAAGCATTTCACAGAAGAAAAAATACAAATGGCCAATAAATATATTAAAAGATGATAAAAACTCACTAAGGAACAGAAACTGCCAAATTAAAACAACTATGAGATATACTCTTATCCAGCACATTGGCATAAATTCTTACGTTTGAAAATGTAGTGCTGATTGCAAAGATGTGGAACCAACCTAAGTGCCCATCAATCAATAAGTGGATAAAGCAAATGTGGTATACGTACACCATGGAATACTACTCAGCCATGAAAAGGAATGAAATAATGTATTTTGCAGCAACTTGGATGGAGCTGGAGGCCATTATTCTAAGTCAACTAACTCAGGAATGGAAAACCAAATGTTGTATGTTCTCATTTAAAAGTGGAAGCTAAGCTATGAGGATGCAAAGGCATCAAAGTGATATAACGGACTTTGGGGACTCGGTGGGGGAAGAAGGTGGGGAAGGGGGTGAGGGATAAGTCTACATATTAGGTACACTGTATACTGCTTGGGTGACAGGTGCACTAAAATCTCAGAAATCACCACTAGAAAACCTATCCATGTAACAAAAAACCTGTAGAGCAAAACTATTGAAATTAAAAATTTTTTTAAATAAAAGAAAATGTAGTGCTGGTGATAGGTTATGAAAAAAAGCATGCTTGTACACTGTTTTGTGGTGATAAATTAGTAATGCCTTTGTATCAAAATTAAAATACACATACTCTTCCACCCAGCACTTCCAATTATAGGTATCTACCTGACAGACATGCTCATATGTGCACATAAAGACACATACTCACAACAGCATGACTTGTAATAGTAAAAAATTAGGGGACAAACTAAATTTCCAGTAGAAAGGAAATGGTTGAATCTTTTGTAGAAGGATAATATAGATGGCTAGGATTCTAAACAAACTCTTCTACTATAACAACTAAAATGCTAGAAAGAAAAAATAGTGAAAACTAAGAAACACTAAGGAAAGATATAAATGGAGGTGGGAATCCAGGCTGGGAAGCAGAGCACAGAAGCAGGCTCTCACTCTGAGGGCACCTGCCAAACCTAGAGCACTTATATTTCATTCTGACAGTCTGAGGAATGCCAAGACCCACCAAGAGTGGGCAGACTAATAGAAAATGTTCATCCCATAAAGCTAAGGCCCCAAAGGGCTATATTCTCAAAAGGAGGAAAAGAACCTGTAAGTTATACCCACAAACTGTTCCTCACACTAATTTATTGCCAAGATTCACAGTCTGAGGTGGCCTTTAAAAATTATCACCCAGGCTGGGTGCGGTGGCTCACACCTGTAATCCCAGCACTTTGGGAGGCCAAGGTGGGTGGATCACAAGGTCAAGAGATCGAGATCATCCTGGCCAACATAGTCAAACCCTAACTCTACTAAAAATACAAAAATTAGCTGGGGGTGGTGGTGCACGCCTGTAGTCCCAGCTACTTGGGAGGCTGAGGCAGGATAATCACTTGAACCCAGGAGGCGTGGGTTGCAGTGAGCCAAGATTGCACCGCTGAATTCCAGTCTGGTGACAGAGTGAGACTCCATCTAAAAAAAAAAACTATCAACCATTGTTCCATGTATACATATTTCAAAATAACATGTTGTACATGGTAAATATATACAATTTTTGTTTGTCAATTAAAAATGCATAAATAAAAAATGCATAACTTTTAAAAGAAATCCTAAGACAAGTATTGAATTTTAAAAGGTTCCAAATTGACAATTATCTCAGATGCATTGCAAAGGCAAAACTCACTGGAAGGATTCACCTTCATTTCTCCCTCAAGAATTTGTACATGCACACACACACACACACACACACACACACACACACGCGCACACACAGGCATGCACTCAAATTAAGGTATCTAAGCTTTTCTCAATAGAAATTCACTGAGCCGCAGAAAACCTGTCATCAAGATGAGAAGCAGCTGAAACAATAGCAAAAACAGACCCCAAAAGAATTTAGATATGGGAATTATCAGTCAAAAAGTATAGCTATGCTTACCATACCACAGCAAGAAAATACAAGCTTGAAAATGTGTAATAAATAAGAAACTATTAAAATATCAAGAAAATCTGTGCAGACACAAAATTTCTAAACATGAAAAACATCATAATTAGCATTGAAGCTCAATAGATAGATTTAACAGAAAAATGGATTCAACAAAAGAGATAATTAATGAATTAGAAGATAAGTTCCCTCCAAAATTATCCAGAATTAAGAATTAAAGAAAAAACATATAGAAAATATGAACAAATTAAAGCTGGAGAACAAATTTAACATATATCTAATTGGTATTTCAAGAGAAGAGAGAAAATATATCAGGAGAAGCATTTTAAAAGATAGTATTTAAAAAAAGTATTTAAGAGATAATGGCTAAGAATTTCCCAATAGTATCGAAAGACACTAATTCATAGATTCAAGATACGCAGTTTCTGAAGCAAAATGAATAAACATAAATTTATATCTATGTATACCAAGTGGAACTCAAAGAGAGACTATGTTAAAGAGAGAGACAGGGCCAGTGTGGTGGCTCACGCCTGTAATCCCAGCACTTTGGGAGGCTGAGGTGGGGGGATCACTTGAAGTCAACAGTTCCACACCAGTCTAACCAACATGGAGAGACCCTATCTTTACTAAAAACATAAAAATTAGCTGGGCCTGGTGGCCTGTGCCTATAATCCCAGCTACGTGGGAGGCTGAGGCAGGAGAATCCATTGAACATGGGAGGCAGAGGTTGCAGTGAGCCGAGACCACACCACTGCACGGTCCAGCCTGGGCGACAGAACAAGACTCTGTCTCAAAAGAAAAAAAAAGGAGAGAGAGAAAAAAAAGATAGATTACTTTATATCAGTTGGACTAACAGCTAAAATGCCAACAACCACAATGAAAACTAGAAGTCAGTTTAATGATGCATCAACAAAATGAGAGAAAATAATCATCATTCCAAAATTTTATACCAAGAAAAAAATCATAATACCATATGATAAATTCACACCATGGATTCTGTTTTTCTTCTACTTTGCATTAGAGTTTGTTGTTTTCTGCATTTCCCTTTTCCCCACTGTAACATTCTTTGAAGATGGACTTTGTCTTATTCATCAAGTATCTATCAAAACTGGTGCCTTGCTTGCATAGCAGGTGATATCTAAAAGAATGGGATAGATCTACATGTGCTGAAAAGGAAACAAGTGCCACTGCACTCCAGCCTGGGCAGCAGAGCGAGACTCCATCTAAAAAGAAAAAAGATATATAATCATAGGGGGAAAAGCATGTTGCAGAAAATACAGTATAACTCAATGTGTGCAAAATATTGACTACATATATGTACCTATGTTCTATAAATAAATGAAAGGAAACGCCTGGAAAGATCCATTAAATAGTAAATAATGATTGCCTTTGAGGGGGAAGCAATTTATCTGATTCCTGAGACATGAAAATGAGAAAGGAACATGTGTGGCTTATGCTGGGCTCTTTCTTGCTGTCAAGTTTAGATCAAGCTACATGCAGGACACATTTGTTCTTCCCTCCTCCAGGTGACAAGCACCAAGATAGACTCTACCTTGCACAGGGCACAGGACCACGAGCCTGCCAGTGCCCAGCCGCTCCATTCCAGCCTGGATGGACAAGTTCAACTCAAGACGGGGAAGAAGCATGTTGCCTGTTTTGGCCTTGGGTCCAAATAGCATTTTCTAATCCTGTTTTGTCAGAGATAAATTTCATATTTTGATTTCAATCTAACTTCTGTTTCTTTTTCTCAGTAAGTTCAGCAATTGAATCAGAGATGGATATGAATAATTGGCCACTTCAAAACTCGAACAATGAGAATGTACTTATGTATTAACTTGGAGAGTCTGCACCCATAGTGTGATTTTAAAATACAGAAAACCAAAGTTATCAGTATTGAAAAGAAGCAGTTTGTCATAGATTCCATTCAGTTTAATACAGAGATAATAATTACCTGCTATATTGCAAGCAAAGCATTGCTTTTTGTTGATACTTGGTGAATAAGACAAAGCCCAACCTTAAAGGGCATTACAGTGGGGAAAGGTGGAGGGAAGCAAACAATAAACTCTATGCAGAGCAGAAGAAAAACAAATGCTCAAACAGAGGCAAAATCAAAGCTCTGGAAGAACAAAGAGGTTGGTCAATTAATTCTATTTTGGGGGAATCTGAGCAGACATCACAAAAGCAAGGTTTGAGGTCACTTGAAGGATGAGTACAATCGTAATGGTGAAACAAGGGCACAGAGAATAGTGGAAGGAAAAGCACAAAGCATAATTCTACACATTCTGAGTTTGTAGAACTCTGAGTTGCATGGCACAGTTGGGACACAATAGAATGGAAGAGGGGCAGGGAGGAAGAGAAAATGGGAAAAGGGGAATGTAGTTAGATGAAGGAAGCTGATGAACATTGGGCTCAAGAATGTAACATTAGGTTGCAGGCATTGAGAAACCATGGTGGATTTTTGTGTATGGCATGACATGATAAGATCTGTGCTCTAGGAAAATAATTTTGATGTGAAGAATGGATTGGAGGACAAAAGAGGGGTCCAGTTAGGAATTTACTGCAATTGTGGTCTCTGGAAGTGACACTAAGGGTCTCAGCTTCAAGCATTCTCACCATTAAATATGAAGGAAAGTAAGAGCAAAGGCAGATCTCATGAAATATGTTAGATGGGGGAAAGAGAACTGTTTCAGGCTCCAGCAAGAGACTTTGAAGGGGAGGAAGAAGAGAGCCCTCTCCAGGTGCAGGCTGGCCACCCAAGAGCAGGAGGCAGTGCCAGGAACCCCGCAGCCAACAGGAAACCCAGCTTCTGGAACAGGCTGAAAAGATGTCACCACAGAGCAAAGTGAAACCTCAGGGAAGTTGCAAAGTGGTCCTGGACCCCAGGAGTGGAACAGATCCTGTTTTTAATTTTTTTCCTTTTTAAACAGAGGGCCTCTGGTGCTGTGGCCCTGGGATGGGGTTTCTCATCTGTCCCCCAAGGCCTCAGTTAGTCTGTCAGGCTCCTGCTTCCTAGACAGAGGGAATGAGCAGGTCCTGAAGCAGGGGCACAGTGGGATCTTGGGGGTGCGCCTTTCCTCCCAAGCCACATCAGAGCAAGGGGAAGGGCTGAGGCCAGCCATACTGGGATAATTGGGGACCCGACTGACATGAAAAACCTAGTTTGTTCCTCAGTGATGTTTCTTCAATTTCATTGTTGCTAAGTCTGGACAAAGCAAGCACCATTTAATTATCTCCAAGATCTCTGGAATGTGCATGCCAAAATCCTTTCTATGTCCTTCCCAGTTGAAGCTTCTTTGATCCCTATAAACGACTTTAATTATACAAAGATCTCAATCAACTTGATTAATTTTTAATGTGCATAGAAGGCTACAACAAATTTCATTTCCATTGAGCAAAAATACTTTTCAGAAGCCTGAACAGCCTGCCGCTACCTTTGCAATTCACCACCATCATTTTATAACCACTAACTTTGGGGGCCCCCCAACACCAAGATTTTAAAAGTAAGTGCCTATTTTCTATTTCTTGCCACACCAAGATTCACTCCATAATCCCCCCACACCCTGGCCCTCTGACCCTTCCTCTGCTGAGCACCCAACCCACAGATGAGCAGGGAGCTGGCTAGAGCATAGCTGGGGAGCTTGGCTCTATATGCCTCACTCTGGCAGCTCGGGATGGTGTGTGCTGCTCAGGAGACCTGTGTCATAACAGCCTCAGTGTCTGAGGAGAACACGCCAGCCAGCAGAGGGCTGAACAAAGGATCACTTTTATGAGCTGGACCGGGTCTGCTGCTGTTACTGCGACCTGGCTGCCCAACCATCAGATCCTCCAGCTCTTGTTCCATCGCCTTCTCTTTCTCTCCCTGGGACTGCTTTAGTGTTGTTCCAGAAATGAGTTCCTCTTCCAAACCCCTGTGGTTCTTAGTGTCAGGGCTGCTAGATCATATCCAGGGCCACCAAGAACAGCAACAACAGTAGCAATGTAAATATAGCAGTTCGTACTGACCGAGAGCTTGCTGTGTGTGTGCCACACGTGTCTTCTCGCATCATCCTCACCACAACCCTCAGGGTAAATTTCCCTAGCATTCACTTGCTGTAGATGAGGAGACTGAGGCTTAGAGAGATCCATTAGCTGGTGCAACATTGCACAGCTAGGAAGTAGTGGCTTGAGCCCAGGACTGTCGACTCCAGCCTTGGAGCTCGTAATTGCCACTCTACACATGTGAGTTCGTAGAGCTGTGTATCTCTCCATTCACATTCTCCATTCCACTCACCAACCCTCAAAGGGAAAACATAAGCTACCTTAGTATAGGTGCTGAAATTCCCTGAACTTTGAGCAGGGTGAAAGTTTTGGAAAGACATAGAATAGACTGCCTCAAAGAGCCAGAGACTAAAATTAGTAGCATAGGGTTAGGATAGTAGAAAAAGTCCAACAAGATAGAATTTAACAAGGAACAGGTCCTACCTGGACTCCACATGGATAAATCCAGATGCCTGGCAGAACGTCATGTGAGAAACATGAAAGGGTTTAGACAACACGGGTACTCGAAACAGTACTAATAATTATAATTCTAGTGTCATGTGCTTTTCTTGAATTAATAAATTGATCCCCACTTAAAACAAATATATAACCTTATAATGTTAGAGTCTTTAGTACTCTTCCTTTACAGAGGAGGAAACTAGACTCCAAAAGCTCTTAAAGTGATTTCTCACAATCCTTCATCAGTAAATACTGGAGCCAAGATTAGAACCCATGCAATCAGATTTAAAATTCTGTTCTGGCACCCTCTGAGCTGTACACAGGTCCACCCAACCACCTGGTGCCATCGTAAACTGCATGCACTGCAGTTTCTAGAATGAGGACGTGCATTCCACACTTCCCTGTGCCACACCAGGCCACACATAGGGTATTGCCACATCTCTCAACTCAGGAAGTCATGCTTTAAATAAAGATAATCAAGTCTGAAGCATTCAGGACAGCGAAGAAGCCTGAACTGCATCCCACAAGGGAAGTTAAAGGAATTGGCCATACTTCCTTGAAGAAGACACTTCTTCAAGTCCTTTCAGTATACTGGGAGAGCTTGTTAGTGTGAAAGGGACTGTATTTATTTTAGATGGCCTAAGGGGTGGAGCTAGGACCAGAGGGTGGAGTAACAAGGAGACAGTCTTCTGCTCAGCAGTCTAGCAGCACTAGCAAAAGTGGGAGGGACAGAGATGGCCCTTCACTGGCTTTCACAAGCCAGACCACCACATGGCAAAGTGTTGTCATGGGAGCTCCAAGCAGCAGAATGTAGCTGGCAAGATGACAGTAGCAGGCCGTGTGCACAAAGATTCTCCCATCTCTGAGGATGCTCTGCCCAACACCTCCCAACTCCCAGAGATAGCCCGCCTGTAACTGTTACCAAACAAATGGGCTCCTGCTAGAAGCCTATACTAAGACGCCAGGCTTCTGAGAAAGGAAAAGATTTTGTTGTGAGTCAACTGCCAAGGAGACAGGAGTCCAGCTCAAATCTATCTCCCTGTGCTGGTCTTAAAGCAGTAATTTTATTAGGAAAGGCACAGGAATGGATTCTGGGATTAGCAGGTGACTGGTGGAAGGAAAGGGGATCTGGGAAGTCCTCAGCCATACACAGTTATCTCCTCATGCTACCTCATGGGCCCCATGTATAAATTTGAGAGAAGCTAGTAGGAAGCACATGGTGGAAATTCATGCTGCAACATCAGCAAGCTCCTTCTGTGCAGACTCCAGTTAGCCATATTGGTTCAAACAAATTTAAGCCAATTTTTTAAAATTTTAAGTTCAGCGTAGGATGTCCAGGTTTGTTACACAGGTAAACATGTGCCATGGTGGTTCACTGCAGCTGTTAAACCCATTATCTAGGCTTTAAGCCCAGCATGTGTTAGCTATTTTTTCTGATGTTCCTCCCTCCCCCCAGCTTGCACCCCCCGCAAGCCCCAGTGTGTTGTTCCCCGCCTCCCCCCCCCCCACCGCTGTGTCCATGTGTTCTCACTGTTCAGTTCCCACTTATAAGTAAGAACATGCAATGTTTGGTTTTCTGTTCCTGTGTTAGTTTGCTGAGGATAATGGCTTCCAGCTCCATCTATGTCCCTGCAAATGACATGATCTCATTCCTTTTTAAGGCTGCAGAGTATTTCATGGTATTTATGTACCACATTTGCTTTATCCAGTCTACCACTGATGGGCATTTGGGTTGATTTCATGTCTTTACTATTATGAATAGTTCTGCAATGAAATACACACGCATGTATCTTTATAATAGAATGATTTATATTCCTTTGGGTATATACCCAGTAATGGGATTTCTGGGTCAAATGGTATTTCTGGTTCTAGGTCTTTCAGGAATCACCACACTGTCTTCCACAATAGTTGAACTAATTTACATTCCCACCAACAGTGTAAAAGTGTTCATATTTCTCTGCAGCCTCGCCAGTCTCTACTGTTTCTTGATTAAGCCCATTTTTTAAGCTCACAAGTGGAGGGAGTTTCAGAGTTTCATCGAGTTGTTTATTTTCTTATCTGCTCTCCTGTAAACCCAAGAATTGAGTCGTTGGCTTTTTAACTCTCTGGGGCATGGTTTTAAAACAATTCTGTGTTGTCCAAGCCCTCTCTCACCCCCACATTCCTGCCCCCACCACAGATGATCAAACAGAGGCAGATGCCTGATCCAAACAAAGACATCAGATACTTCGCCCTGGGAATTGGGGCTTGGGAATGGACAGGAGTGGGCAACTCCAAGTGGCTGACTCCATAGCATGTCAGTTTGAGGGCTTTATGGTAGCTGTGTTCTGCCAAGTAGCCACAGGAGCAAAGGAATCAGTCTGCAGAACAAAAGGGACACACAACAAAAACCTTCCAATTATTTGGACTGGGGCCTATCTGGGGCAGCTCCTCTGCTTCTGAGTAGAGGAAGATACCTTTGTATCATTTAAAAAATATTCCCCAGGGAAATTTTGACACCTATAATTAGAAGAACCTTGATTAAGATAGCAGCTAGCCAGTAAGGTCTCATCACTCAGAGGGTGTGTGACTGATGATGGTCTGTTCCATTGTAGCCCTCTGAAGTCAGCTCTTGAAAGACAGTACCTATATTGAAATAAGATCCTGAAGTATTAATCTTGAAGTTTTCTCTTTCTTCCCTCACTTGCAAACTGTGCAGGAGCAGAAGTCCCTGAGTGGAGCAGAATTTCCAGTCTTTGCCACAATAAAATTAGAGAGCACCACTTTCCCTAATCAGTCATGGGCATCTACAGTCCTTGAGCCACAGGGACACCGAGAAAAAGAAACAGGTAATAGTCAGACTTTTTTTACCTCCAAACTAGACTTTTGGAAATTCAAAGAGAAAGCCCTGAGTGGAGGAGAACATAGACAGAGTTGATGATGTAATCAAGACTAGAAGGAAAATGAAGGGAGAAGGGGAAACTGAGCAGCCTTCCCTGGAAGACAAAATGAAGGGCACCAGGATGGGAGAGGGCGCAAGCATGGTGGGGCCATAACCTTGGGGGTTCTGTTGCCAGAGACAAGAAAACTAGACATGGCATGGGGTAGAACTGGAAGTTAAAAACTAATGATATTGAGCAAAGCATTAACTCTAATCAATAAATGTGGACTTAATTGAGGTTTAGTTTAAAAAAGCTAAAAGTCAATGTAAGCTTTTATGATGATTATTTCTAATGCATTTTATCTAACATGCAAAATTATTTGAAAATGACAGAAACCAATGCATCTTTGGTAAGTATATATTTTCACTGAGTTCTTCAAGACTTTTCAAGTAAGGAAAGGAAGACATGAAATACTGACACAATTTCTAATTTGAGAGGTAGTTCAATATATTGGTTAAGTACCAAACTTTGAAGTTAGTTGCTTGGGTTTGGATTCCAGAACTTCCTCTTGCCCTCTTGGGCAAGTTACTCTCTGTGGCTCAATTAATATAAAACAAAAATAACAGTGGTAATTAGCTTATGGAGTTGTAAAAACAAACAACAAAAAATATGCAGAGCCCACAGAAATGAGCTTGCAGAGAGGGACTGCTATTCAGGGGTCTCCAAACCCCAGGCCATGGATTGGTACTGGTCCTCGGCCTATTAGGAACCAGGCCACACAGCATTAGGTGAACAGCGGGCCAGCAAGGGTTATCTCCTGAGCTCTGCCTCCTGTCAGATCAGCAGTGGCATTAGATTCCCATAGGAGTGCTGAACCCTATTGTGAACTGTGCATGTGAGGGATCTAGGTTGTATGTTCCTTATGTCTGGCAGAAGAAATTTCTAAAATCTAATGCCTGTAATGCCTGATGATCTGAGGTGGAACAGTTTCATCCTGAAACCATCCCCTTTGATCACAGCCTCCTGTCCATGGAAAAATTGTCTTCCATGAAACTGGTCCCTGATGCCAAAAAGGTTGGAGACTGATGCTACATATAATACTGTATACAGGTGTTTTCTGTTTGTAGTTTTAGGCATTTTACAGCAGCCAATAAGAAAGGCTTATTCTAATATGTAGTTGTACCTTGGGTGGTAAAGAGAAAATTGAACACACAGCTCCTAAAATATATTATTCTTTTAGCACATATGAATGTATGCATGTAATTTTAAATAATAAAACAGTAGATCAAATTAAATCTCTTCCTCTTAGTGAAAACACAGTACCACTGTACAGAATGCACAGGCTAGTATAGATTTCAAGATCTCACTTGAGGGCACTAGTTTTCTAAGAAAAGCAATATTTTGATGTCAGATATATGTGGTTAGATAATTTACGGAGAATTTGCTATGTAATTTAAATTTAATTTCACATAACTGAATTATATACAGTTACAAAATGGGAAGAATGCTTTATTGATCAATATGAATTAAACTAGAACACTATCAAAAAGCACAGGAGAGTAAATAAACCTGGAAAATTTGGTGGAGTTAAATGCTACTAGTAACAGTGCATTTGGAATGTTTCGTATGTCTTGATATGGGCATCTATTATGCCAAATCTCATGGACAAATAGTAAACTCCATTCTAGATTGTTAATTTTCCTGAAGGAATCTCACTGAGTAGCTAACTTTTTGGAATATTTTATTGAGAGACAGAGTTAATCATATCTATTTACTATATCATCCCAAAGTTTATTGGTTGTTACATGGAAAGTGTTGAGCCTTGTATATAAATTCAGGAATGAGATTCACATTTTTCTAGTTAAGAAGCAATATCATTTGGCAATTGTTTCAAAAATAATGTTTGTTAATAAAATTGGCATATTCCACTGATATTTGCAGTATTCTTAATGAGCTAAATTTGAAACCACAGAGGAAAATCAACAAGATACTCAACATAGGGATTTCGAAAGATTTTATTTGCCTACTAAAACTGAAGTAGTCACCCTATCTATTAAATGTTCCCAGTACTGTTACAACATGTCAAAGAGAACATAACTAATGAACATCACCCAATTGAAATAGAATTAGAGATATTGTTACAACTTCCTTTTGGACCAAATTTTTCATCTTTAACTTTCCAAAAGAGAAATTGAAACATTAAAGAAAAACGCTTGGATTACAAATCCATTTTCTTTACCAAACCCTGATTCAATAATTGAGCTTAATTGATGTTGTCCAAAGAACAGAACAAATTATTGCAGTTAAGTCATTCACACTGAAGAATGATCACAGTGATCACAAGACTTACGTTTATGTCCATCATTTTGGATTAAGATTGAATAAGAATTTCTATAATTAAATAGAAAAAGTATATTGCTATTATCATTCACAGAAGCCCATTTAGGTGAGCTAAATCTTCAACCATGACTGCATTAAAAACAAAGAAAAAATGTCATCAACAATTCACCAGATATGCTTGAAGCCTTGTCCACATGTGTCTTAGAAAGGATGAAATTATGAGCAGCCGAGCACAACTATCTCATCATATCATCTTTATTGGAAATCATAGCGTTCTTATTGATTTGAACTATTTTTATATTTCATTTAAGAATTAATAATACCATATTTGATATTTAACTTTATGTGTTTACTTTATCACACAAAATAGGGACAAGTAGCATGTGTGTGTGTGTGTGTGTGTGTGTGTGTGTGTGTACAAGTGTGTGTGTACTCATTCTGGGTTTAATGAAAATTCATCCAAACAAGATTACCTGAATCAATCTTCTCAACCTCACCCTACACCACTCAAGAAAACAAGAATGTTGCCAACATCCAAACAGGCCCAGGGTCTGCATAACAGAGGGCCTACATGGCCATAACATGTCACATCAACTTTAGGCCAGTTATTTTTAAATTTTATTTATTTATTTATTATTGGAGATAGGATCTTGCTCTGCTTCGCAGGCTAGAATACAGTAGTGTGATCATGGCTCCCTGTAGCCTAAACCTCCTGAACACAAGCAATCCTTCCACCTCAGCCTGCTAAATGGCTGGGATTACAGGTGTGAGCCACCACACCCAGCCAAAATTACAATTCAATTGTCCTTATTCTTAAGTCGTATCAGCCATCTTGGATCACTCTGGGACCTCAGCCTCCTGCCGTGTGCTGGCTCCTCTCTTCCCTTTTCTACCCCTTCCTCTCAACACCCCCCAACCCACCTCCTCTAGTCCCCCAAGAACTCCAAATTTGTTTCACTCTATTAAGCACAATATTTCAACTCTCCTCAGCCAGCTCCATGTACATCTATCCAAAGCCACTCAAAGTGACCACTAAGTAAACTTAGGCCCATTTCCCTTTAGCAGACCTCTCCTCCTTTACATTCTAAGGCCCTAAACCTATCTTCCCGTCCTACCTTCCTTCACCCTTAGGATTCAGAAAGTCTCTCCTCAAACATAAATCTTGAGACCACCTCTTCTGGCATTCTGAGGCCTCCCTGACTCATCTTTCTTGCTCCAGCCCCTGCCGCAATTTCCTTTTGTAATTGTCAGTCTCTTGTGAAAAAAAATCTGCCTACAGCCAGGACCACTCTGAGTGATATCTTTCCTTCTTCCGCTGAGATCTGAAACTTTCCCACTTGTGGGAGTTGTTCCATTCTCAGCCTCTCCCAAAATGGCTCTGCAAGTAACACTTCCTGAGCACTGAACTCTCCTGGGTACTATGCCGAGTGCTTTGCATAAATTATCCCCCCCAACAGCCCAACTAGGTAGATTCAGTTAGTTCCTGCATTTTACTGGAGAGACAACTGAGGTTTACAGAAACAAGGTAATTTTCCCATTGATTCGGCATTAACTGGGGCAGCTGGGATTTGAAAATGCTATCACCCTGGTGTGACAGCCCAGGCTCACTACTCCATCTGACATTCTACACCGCCCCTCTCCTGTGATTGGGGGGGAAAAAAAAAAAAAAAAAAAAAAATTGCCTCTTCCACTCCAACCACACTCTAGTGAAATTAGAGCAAAGCAGGGAAACAATAAAAAAAGACACCTGATCTTCTGAGAATTCTCGAACTACAGGAAGGAAGGGCTTTGTTTGCTCACTGCTTGATATGATTTGGATTTCTGTCCCCAACCAAATCTTATGTCAATCTAATCCCCAATGTTGGAGGTGGGGCCTAGCGGGAGGTGACTGAGTCATGGGAGCAGTTTCTACAAACGGTTTAACACCATTCCCCTAGTTGCTATTTTCGTGATAGTGAGTGAGTTCTCATGAGATCTGGTTGTTTAAAAGTGTGTAGCACCTCCCCCACTCTCTCTCTTCCTCCTGTGCTGGCGGTATGAAGATGCCTCACTCCTCCCTTGTCTTCTACCATGATTGAAAGCTCCCTGAGGCCTCCCTAGAAGCAGAAGACACTGTGTTTCCTGTACAGCCTGCAGAACCATGAGCCACTTAAACCTCTTTTCTTTACAAACTGCCCAGTCTCAGGCATTACCTTATAGCACTGCAAGAGTAGACTAATGTACTGCCATATCCCCAGAACCCTGACTATAGAACACAGAACAGATGAGGGGCTCAGAATTAATTACAGGGTAAATAAATGAATGGAATTCAAATTCTATCTCTAACAGTTAATTTCTTAGCAACAGGAGCAAGTAAAGGTTTTTGTATATAGCTCACCAAACACATGCACATCAGTTACCTGATTCAAACCTCACAACAGCCCCATGAGTTTAGAGTTACTGTGATCCCCCCTTTGTTGAGTACCTACTATGTATGGAGTACTAGGACATAAGCCCAGTGGTATGAGGAAGCATAACCATGCTGCCCATTCATTCATCCATTCAACAAGTATTTATTTATTGAGCACCTGCTAAATCCCAAATACTGTTTCAGATTCCAGGAATTGAATGATGAACAAGACAAAGCCTCTGCCCTCATGGAGTTTTAAGATTAGTGGAGAAGGCAGAAAAACAGGTACAAAAATATATTTACAGTATAATGCAAAGGAGAAATAAGTGCTATTAAAAATAGCAAAGTAGGAGGGAAATGGGGGCTATTACTCTATCTAGGATGCTCATATTGAGTAGAGTCTGAGGATGTTGTGTGCAGGAAGGAAAGCCAAGCACATACCTGGATGTCAGCGGGAGGCAGCAGGAGAGTGGTGCACCAGCCCAGGCAGGTGTATACCAGGCTCCCCCTAAAGAACAGCCAAGAGGGGGATGCCCGAAGTTCAGCCTGATGGAGGGAAAGAGTTGTCAGGCTGCAGCCCTGTCCACTAGCCCACAAGGAGACTCTGTGAAAACTTGATATTGCTTTCCCTAAACACCTTATTTCAACTGCTAGAAAGTTGCCTGGTGTTATGCCCCTGCCATTGTGCACAGCTAAAGAAGAGAAATTCAAGACAGAACACAGGCATAGTACAGAAGAGAAGGATCCAGCAGGTGAAACCAGGACAGAACAGGCAGGGTGGGAAGCATGGGAGTGTAGTATCCTATGAGCCAAGTGAGGGATACCTTAAGAAAGAAGGAGATGGATGGGATGCTACTCAACAGTTGAGATACGGACTCAGAGGTTTCCAATAGATGATCATTGCAAACGTGGAGTTTAGGTGGAGTAGTGAGGACCCAATCTGATGGAGTTGATTAAGGAAAGAATGAAAAGTAAGGAAATGGAAGTAGCTACTAGAGACAAGTCCCATAATTTAGAATAATATTAGAGATAAAAGGGGGGAAATGGGGCTGAGCAGGATGTGAGGTTAAAGATAAGTGGTACTGGCCCAGTGCCATGGCTCACGTCTGTAATCTCAGAATTTTACGAGGCCAAGGAGGGTGGATCACAAGGTCAGGAGACCGAGACCATCCTGGCCAACATGGTGAAATCCCATCTCTACTAAATTACAAAAACCTAGCCGGGCGTGGTGTTGGGCACCTGTAGTTCCAGCTACTTGGGAGGCTGAGTCAGGGGAATTGCTTGAACGCGGGAGGTGGTGGCTTCAATGAGCCAAGATCACGCCACTGCACTCTAGCCTGGAGACAGAGCAAGACTCTGTCTCAAAAAAAAAAAAAAAAAAAGTAAAAGAAAAAGAAAAGAAAAGAAAAAAAAAGATAAGTGGTACTGCAGTGTGTTTAAATGTCACTGGAATGACACAGTAGAGAGAGACAGGTGATGCAAAAGGAAGCAAGAGGAGCAGGAATAAAGGGCTTGAGTAGGAGAGAGCAGAAGGGTCCAGCATGCACGTGGAAGGCCAGCCTTAGGTAGGAACAAAGACTTCTCATTCAAGCAACAGAAGTAGAGATGCAGGAAGGATTGGATATCTTGAAGTTGAAGCCTACCAAAGTTCTCTTTCAATTGCTTTCACTTTCTCAGTGACATAAGCAGCAAAGTTATGAGCGAAGCGGAGAGAGCACTGGTGGTCTGAGGAAAGAGAAGACAGGAGTGAAACCACTCTCTGGGAGAGTGAGGATGGATTGACAAGGTGAGTGAAGCAGCTCTGCCAGGAAGCGCTGAGTGCCTACTTCAAGTCCAAGGTCAGGAATTTAAAGTAAGGCCAATTGACAAGGGTGTGTGTTCTTCACAAGCCATAGGGAGCTGCTTGGGTGAGGGAGAGAATAGTCCAAGTTGGATTTAACCAGGATTGAAGCTTTGTCAATAAGTACAAAGAAGGGTGAGATGAACAAGGGAGTTGAGTGGCATGCAAGAAAATGTATGCAAGCCAGTCGATGAAATCTCAGCAGGATAATGGGGAAGAAGATTGACAGAGAAAAGGAATGAAGTGGATTGGCGGTTCTCAGAGTTCCCAGAGAATTGCTGGAGTTGAGATACCAAAGGGAACAGACTAGAGCAGAGAGGATAATCAGAGAGCACATGAAGTGAAGTGGAGATTTCAAGGTGGGGGAGGGAATTGGTAATACAAAGTCTAGGGTGTGGCCATGGAATAAAAGGCTGACATGGTCCAAGGATAAAATCCTTGCAACTGAGAGGCCAAGTGTTGAATGAATGATCTATGTGGATATTCAGAATACTGAAAATAATGACGTAAGTGGCTGTGGAAAGACTGAAATCCAGGTAGTAAAATTCTCAATAAATGAGGGACATGAGGAGGAGGAGGGTAGGTGACACAAAAGGAGGTGTGGGATGTAGCGGAGCCCGTGGCATGTGCTTCGGATGCGCTGCAGTCCTTTAGAGTGTGTGCAACAAACGCCTGGAAACAGCAGGGAGAATCAGGGAGGTCTCACCTGCCTCCAGGCTCAAGATGTGAAAGAGGGCAGGAGAGAAAAGAAAAGGAAGGAAACACCACTTGAGTGGGCAGCAAAAAGATGAAGAAAATGTTCAGAAAACAATTTGGGATTTTGCTGATGACAGTCTGGGGAGCCAGAAAGCTTAATGGACAGGTTTGGGGGGGCTGGAAGAGTCAAAGCTTGAGTCAGAGAAGGGTCCGTAAAGGCAGCAAGAGAGGGAACAAAACCGGCTGACCCGAGACATTGGGTCACTCACGGCTTCCAGGTGAACAGGCCATTCTGCAGATAGGCACAGTGGGAAATGAGAGCTAGTGGGTGATTATTCCTAGATGCTGCCTCTTTGGGGACTGGCCTGGGAGTGCTGAGTGGTGAGAGAGAGGAATTGAGGGTCTTTCCAGAAGCGCTAATGGACTCCAAAGCGTTTTACTTCTGATCTAATTTATTCAGGTTTCCTTATTCCCAATTTCTCTTTCCTGGCTGGGTCCTGATTTCCTGGCCTGGTTAAGCCAGTGTGAGCCTCTGAGCATTCTGGTACCTGGATCAACGTCCAAACTTGACCTCATCTCTGCACTAGTAAATAAGCATCTTTAATTCCACCTAGAATAAATAGGCTATGGAAGTAAATATTTGGGGGACTGTTCTGGTTGCATTCTGTCTAACCTGGCCCAACACTAAGGGCTTTTCATAACATGAGCAGTGAATAAAACTACCTGAGCTTTATTTTCAGTGAAAACACTCAGACACCCCTCCCTGGTAGACAAACACATGGGAGAGAAAACATGAAATGAGCGAATATAACTGGAGCCAGAGGCCATGGTATTAATTATCTTTTTATTTTCTTAGGTAGAATGTGGCCATCCCAGGTCATGTCTTTTCACAGCTCTCTGTCCTTAAACAAGCTATTCTTGCCCCTTGGGTGTGCTTCTTTCTCCACATGTAGAATTCCTACTCAGTCTTCAAGACCCAGTTCAAACGCTGTCTCACCTTCAAAGTCCAGTCCTAGATCAGCCTCTCACTTCTCTAGCTGTGTCAATGGTTGCTTCACTGTATTACCACATCAGTTTGTTATAATTTGCCCCTTTGGGTCCAACTCATCTTGTACCACTCCAGCTCCTTCCTGGGGCTAAGAGTCACCTCACCCTTCACCTCTTCCACTCATCACCACTCTTGCTCAATGGCTCATGTCTTCTTATCCTCCAGTTTTGCTTATAAATGATTGCTTCAAAGAGGCTGCCCTGATCCCTTTTTTAGGGGTAGGTCCTCCCTGTTTCTTCTCAGTCCACTGTTTGTGTCCTTCAAACCCTGATCATAATTGGCCATTGTTTCCGGCACCCTCTTCCAGGCAAGCTCATAGTCCAGCTGCAGACTTCTCCCGCTTCCCTCCCCACCTTCTTCAAATGTTTCTCCAGTAAATCTAGCAATAGACACCATTTAGAAATGAAAACAATCACTGCCAACCTATCTTATGTCACCCTGACTGCAGTTTCTCTTAACATGGAACTGAGTTTTGCCTTTTCTCTTCTCATGATCAACAAGTAAAAATATCAGGCAATTCCTCACTGTTCAAAGTAAGCCCTGTGTTGCTGAAGATAATCTTAGCACACAATGGAGATTGGATTGGTGGAGGGAACCATGGCTTCTGACTTCAGCCAGAGCAGAGGCTGGAGAAGAAAGAGCTGCTTCTCCTCTCTCCCTCTCTGATCCGGGACCACTGGTGGAAGCTCTGCAATCCGAGGTTTCTTAAAGCCAAGATCTGAGATTTGTTTGGAGTCAAGAGGACAGAGGAAGAGGTTCAATCAGGATTTTAAATCCCCCATTTGGAACTCTATGGAGCATCCAGAATGCTCTTCTCAAAGGGAAAAAGCTGATCAGATCCTTCTCCTGCTTATAAACCCTTTCAAAGATGTCCATTGTTCATAGGATGAAATCTAAACTTTGACAGATTAAAAGCTCTGAATGGATTGAGTCTTGATCATCTCTATGGTATCAATATCAACCTCCTGGGGTCCTTGAGGGCCCCATAATTAGCACCCTTTTTTCCCACCCAAGTTATGACCAATAGAGAAATAGGACAAAGGATAAGTATCTTTGTCAGTGATAAAGGCAGGCTGGAGGAATGTAGCTTGAATCTGTGCATTGATGTACATCACACTCAGAACCTCAGAATTAGGCTGCCCAGAAGATAGTGCTGACCTAAGGCAGGCCACTCTCCTATGGGCAGAGCCCCTCCATGGAGGACCAAAGGGATCTCAAGCTCCCTCCCTGAGAAGAAAGGAAGGCACTGAGCTGCTTCTGTCCACTACAGTTATTATTCCTACTACACCCCAAGGGAGGCGAGTGAGAGATGGGTAGAAAGGGGCCAGGAATGCCATAATGAAGTTACCTCCATATGAGAGAAAACTCAGGAGAGGGGGAGTAAGGGCCCACTCACACAGCCCTCTCTCACTTCTTCACTCTGGCCACATCGCCTCCTCTCAGTTCTTCATTCTCACCTCCTTCCACCACAGGGCTGCTGAACATAGTGTTCCTCTGCTGGAATGTGCTTCCCTCCCCTCGGGCCCAGTTACCTCCTCCTGATCCCTCAACTCTCAGCTGCAACATCATGTTCTTTGGAAAGACTTTCCAGCCCCGCTCCATTCCCACCCAAGATCAGTCTCTCCTGTCTCTCTCATTCATGTCACAGTTGAAATCTTCTAGGTGTATGTGAGTGACTGAATAATGTCTATCTTTCCAACTAGCCCATGAGCTTCATGAGGGCACAGCCTGGCACAGTTCTTGACACATAGTAAGCATTTGATACTCACTGAATGAAATGCGTGCATGAATGAATAAATATATCTTGGAGAGAATTAACAATATATGTGTGTGTGTATGTACACACACACACACAAACACACACACACACAGGCCAGAGATTTCACAGACAGAACTGCTAGAGCCCAGATTAACCTTACCCTCAAGGATACTGCTACTACTGGTCACGTTTCTGCATGCATGAATGGGACCAGAGAGACAGATGCAGTATTTCCCTGGGAAATAGCCTCGGAGGTGAATACTTGCCTACAGAAAGATTGTTGGGGAATGCTCTTAAGATCAACACCCCTGGGGGAGTGAAAGAAACAGGAGTCAGCATAGAAAACAATTGAAAGTCATAAGAAAGGCCTTGATGGAACCTATGCAAGCTCTGAGGCTGAATGGCCCTTCAGAGATTTTTTTGAGCCAACTCAGGGTGCCTGGCCTTTGTAGCCCCACTGTATTGACAAGTCATTGGAAGTAGGCTTACCTTGGGAGGGAGCTATGACCTTGAGTGAAACATCTCTCTTATTCTGAGGACAATTCTCAGAGAATGATTCAGATGAGAGTTGCCAACAGTCCCAGCAGCTGGGGAATGAGTGCCTCAGCCCTGGGAGAGGAAGGGGGATCTGGGCAGTGGACAATAGCATCCATTACAAGCACCCATTTGCCACCTGCTTCTAAAGTCACACATGGGCATGGCCTCTGCTTAGAGATCTTATTCATTAAGTGTTAGGTCACATATCCAAGAACATTTCCTTGAGCACCTTTTACATAGCAAGCACTGAGTTTTGTCATGTCTGTAAGAAATATATAGGTTTTCTAAAAGAGTGTCTCTAAAAGGTTTCAAGAAGGATACTAACAAGAGCTACCAGGTCAACACTTTTCATGTGCCAGATACTATAGTAAGTACTTCGCAGGCTCATTTAATCCTTGCATCAGTCAGAGATTGATATTACGATCCCCATGTCTTAGTCCATTTTGTGCTTGTGTAACAGAATACTAGATTGGGTATAACTTATAATGAACTTTATTGAATCATGGTTCTGGAGGCTGGAAAATCCAAGACCAAAGGGCCAGCGTCTGTTGAAAGCCTTCTTGCTATGTCCTACCACGCCAAAAGGTGGAAGGGCAACAAGAGAGAGAGAGAGAGAGAGAGAGTAAAATGGGGCTAAACTCCCCCTTTTATGAAAGAACCCACTCCAACAATAATGGCATTAATCCATTCACTCTACCTTTATGGCCTAATCACCTCTCATTTGGCCCCACCTCCTTCACTGTTGCACTGGAGATTCAGTATCCAACATATGCTTTTGAGGAGATACATTCAAACCATATAGTATACCATTTTACAAATGCAGAAAATGAAGCTCAGAAAGGTTAAGTGACTTGCCTGAGGCCATACAACTCATGAGCAGCAAATCTCTGACTCCCAAGTCCATGTCTTCAAACAGTATTTTACACTGCCCACATTTGAAGATAGCAACTTCCTGTCAGAATGCTTTGCATATACTTTTATGCCCACTGGGCACGCATCCAGCTGCAAGTAACAGGGATTTCAACTTAACAATGGCTCGAACAAATCAAGATTTAACTTTCTCATATTATAAAATATCTGGAGGTAGCCTGCCACTCGTGTTGGTTCAGTGGATAGATTATGTTAGATCTAGCATCTCTGCAAATGTCTTGGCCTTTCCCACATGCTTATTGCCTCGTGGTTGCAAAATGGCAATTGGCCCTCTAGATACCACAACCATTTCAAGTCAAGAAGAATGAGGAAAGTAGCATTAGTGCTGGCCTTCCTTCCCTTTCCATCAAGAAAAAAAGATAAAAGCTTTCTAAGAAACCATACTATTTTCCTCTTACATCTCATTGACAAGATAGGTCATACGATTACCTTTCTCCACAGGAAACCAAGAGAGCAAATATTTAGCTTTTTGTTTGTTTGTTTTTGTTTTCGTTTTTGAGATGCAGCCTCACTCTGTCACCCAGGCTGGAGTGCAGTGGAGCAATTTCTGTTCATTGTAACCTCTGCTGCCTGCCGGGTTCAAGTAGTTCTCCTGCCTTAGCCTCCCGAGTAGCTGGGACTACAGATCACCACCACCATGCCCAGCTAATATTTTATATTTTTAGGAGAGACAGCATTTCACCATGCTGGCCAGGCTGGTCTAAAACTCCCGACCTCGTGATCTGCCCACCTCAGCCTCCCAAAATGCTGAGATTACAGGCATGAGCCACTGAGCCTGGCCCTATATTTAGTGTTTTGAACCTCTGTGGGGGGTGACAGGCAGTCTGGATATGGGCACTAAATTGGCCAATCAGTCACATCTACCACAACCACCTACATGATCAGTCTGCCTTGTAGTCATTGTCTGTGTATGTGTCTGTCTCCCTCACATGTCAGGCAAAGGTAGAAATCTCTTCTTACTCATGTTTGCATCTCCAAAGTTCCTAGAATTTAGTAAGTGAGAGTTTAATAAGTAGATGTTCTAAGAATTAATGCTGCATTTTCCAGCTCCTGCTCCAATGCTGAACCTTAGGGAAGAGATTATAATGTCTTCTGGATGGGCACTCTACCCAGTCCACAGCCCTACTGGCTGTGAGAAGAACGCATATGTAGGACTGTCAACAGTGTGTAGGCTTCCAGACTCATATTTAGAGCATCCTCCAGAAATCCTGAACAGAAGGTGAAGAAAGGGTGTGAGAAATTAAAGGGGAGACTTAAAAATTTTAGTGCAGCCAAAGAGTCATTATTTAGCCTTAATAGAAAGAACTCAGATATCAAGTCAAGAGCCCTAATTTTAGTCCAATATTTTCTCATAAGTATGGCCTTAACAAAGTTGCTTCACACACCTCTTTGCCGCAGTGTCCTCATCTGTAAAATAATAAGCATTCAAATATGAAGATAGTTTCTTAGAATTGGATAGACATTCATCTCTCCAACTTTTTTATTTGCCATTTTTTAATTTTTAGTTTTTGTGGGTATATAGTAGGTGTATATATTTTATGAGGTATATGGAATATTTTGATCAGAGTAAATTAGGTATCCATCACCTCAGGCAGTTATCCTTTGTATTACCAACAATCCAATTATACTCTCTCAGTTATTTTTAAATGTAAAATTTTAAATTATTATTGGCTTTTGTAGATTTCACACAGCTAGCAAAAAAAAAAACTTCTATTATTGACTATAGTCAAACTGTGTGTTATCCAATCCTAGATCTTATTTATTTTTTCTAACTATTTATATATATTTTTTATTGCACTTTAGGTTCTGGGGTACATGTGCAGAACATGCAGGATTGTTGCATAGGTACATACATGGCAATGTGGTTTGCTGCCTCCATCCCCCCCATCACCTATATCTGGCATTTCTCCCCATGTTATCCCTCCCCAATCTCCCTACCACGCACTGTCCCTCCCCTATTCTCCCCCAACAGACCCCAGTGTGTGATGCTTCCCTCCCTGTGTTCGTGTGTTCTCATTGTTCAACACCCACCTATGAGTGAGAACATGTGGTGTTTGTTTCTCTGTTCTTGTGTCAGTTTACTGAGAATGATGGTTTCCAGATTCATCCATGTCCCTACAAAGGACATGAACTCGTCATTTTTTATGGCTGCATAGTATTCCATGGTGTATATGTGCCACATTTTCCTTGTTAAGTCTATCATCAATGGGCATTTGGGTTGGTTCCAGGTCTTTGCTATTGTAATCAGTGCTGCAATGAACATATGTGTGCATGTGTCTTTATAATAGAAGGATTTATCATCCTTTGGATATATACCCAGTAATGGGATTGCTGGATCAAATGGAATTTCTATTTCTAAGTCCTTGAGGAATCGCCACACTGTCTTCCACAATGGTTGAACTAATTTACACTCCCACCAACAATGTAAAAGTGTTCCTATTTCTCCACATCCTCTCCAGCATCTGTTGTCTCAAGATTTTTTAATGATTGCCGTTCTAACTGGCATGAGATGGTATCTCAATGTGGTTTTGATTTGCATTTCTCTAATGACCAGTGATGATGAGCATTTTTTTTCATGTTTGTTGGCCTCATAAATGACTTCTTTTGAAAACTGTCTCTTCGTGTCCTTTGCCCACTTTTGAATGGGTTTGTTTGTTTTCTTGTAAATCTGTTTTAGCTCTTTGTAGATTCTGGATATTAGCCCTTTGTCAGATGGGTAGATTGCAAACATTTTTTTCCCATTGTTGGTTGTCAGTTCACTCTAATGATTGTTTCTTTTGCTGTACAGAAGCTCTGGAGCTTAGTGAGATCCCATTTGTCTATTTTGGCTTTTGTTGCCAATGCTTTTGGTGTTTTGGTCATGAAGTCCTTGCCTATGCCTATGTCCTGAATGGTTTTGTCTAGATTTTCTTCTAGGGTTTTTATGGTGTTAGGTCTTATGTTTAAGTCTTTAATCCATCGGGGGTTAATTTTAGTGTAAGGTATCAGGAAGAGGTCCAGTTTCTGCTTTCTGCACTTGGCTAGCCAGTTTTCCCAACACCATTTATTAAACAGGGGAATCCTTTCCCCATTGCTTGTTTTTGTTAGGTTTGTCAAAGGTCAGATGGTTGTAGATGTGTGGCATTGCCTCTGAGGCCTCTGTTCTGTTCCATTGGTCTATATCTCTGTTTTGGTACCAGTACCATGCTGTTTTGATTACTGTAGCCTTGTAGTATAGTTTGAAACCAGGTAGCATAATGCCTCCAGCTTTGTTCTTTTTGCTTAGAATTGACTTGGATATGCAGGCTCTCTTTTGGTTCCATATGAAGTTTAAGGCGTTTTTTTCCAGTTCTGTGAAGAACTTCATAGGTAGCTTGATGGGGATAGCATTGAATCTATAAATTACTTTGGGCAGTATGGCCATTTTCATGATATTTATTCTTCCTAACCAAGAGCATGGAATGTTTTTCCATCTGTTTGTGTCCTCTCTTATTTCCTTGAGCAGTGGTTTGTAGTTCTCCTTGAAGAGGTCCTTTACATCCTTTGTTAGTTGTATTCCTAGGTATTTTATTCTCTTTGTAGCAATTGTGAATGGCAGTTTGTTTTTGATTTGGCTCTCTTTAAGTCTGTTATTGGTGTATAGGAATGCTTTTGATTTCTGCACATTGATTTTGTATCCTGAGACTTTGCTGAAGTTGCTTATTGGTTTCAGGAGATTTGGGGGCTGAGACGATTGGGTCTTCTAAATATACAATCATGTGGTCTGCAAATAGAGACAATTTGACTTCCTCTTTTCCTAATGGAATACCCTTTATTTCTTTTTCTTGCCTGATTTCTCTGGCTAGAACTTCCAACACTATATTGAATAGGAGTGGTGAGAGAGGGCATCCTCGTCTAGTGCCAGATTTCAAAAGGAATGCTTCCAGTTTTTACTCATTCAGTATGATATTGGCTGTGGATGTCTCATAAATAGTTTTTATTGTTTTGAGATACATTCCATCAATACCTAGTTTATTGAGAGTTTTTAGCATAAAGGGCTGTTGAATTTTGTTGAAGGTCTTCTCTGCATCTATTGAGATAATCATGTGGTTTTTGTCTTTGGTTCTGTTTATGTGGTGTTGCATATGTTCAACCAGACTTACATCCCCCAGGATGAAGCCTACTTGATCGTGATGAATAAGCTTCTTGATGTGCTGTTGCAATTGGTTTGCCAGTGTTTTATTGAAGATTTTTGCATCTATGTTCATCATGGATATTGGTCTGAAGTTTTCTTTTTTTGTTGAGTTTCTGTTGGGTTTTGGTATCAGGATGATGTTAGTCTCATAAAATGATTTGAGAAGGATTCCCTCTTTTTGGATTGTTTGGAATAGTTTCAGAAGGAGTGGTACCAGCTCTTCTTTGCATGTCTGGTAGAATTTGGCTCTGAACCCATCTGGACCTGGGCTTTTATTTGTTGGTAGGCTATTAATTGCTGCCTGAACTTCAGCCCTTGTTATTGGTCTAGTCAGGCTTTCAACTTCTTCCTGGTTTAGGATTAGGAGGGTGCAAATGTCCAGGAATGTATCCATTTCTTCCAGGTTTACTGGTTTGTGTGCATAGAGTTGTTTGTAGTAATCTCTGATGGTAGTTTCTATTTCTGTGGAATCAATGGTGATATCTCCTTTATTGTTTTTATTGCATCTATTTGATTCTTCTCTCTTTTCTATTAATCTGGCTAGCAGTCTCTTTGTTGATCTTTTCAAAAAAAAAAAAACAGCTCCTGGATTTATTGACTTTTTGAAGGCTTTTTTGTGTTTCTATCTCCTTCAGTTCTGCTCTGATCTTAGTTATTTCTTGTCTTCTGCTACCTTTTGAGTTTTTTTGATCTTGCTCCTCTAGCTCCTTCAATTTTGACGATACGCTGTCAATTTTAGATCTTTTCTTGCTTCTCATGTGGGCATTTACTGCTATAAATTTTCCTCTAGACACTGCTTTAAATGTGTCCCAGAGAATCTGGTACATTGTACCTTTGTTCTCATTGGTTTTGAAGAACATCTCTATTTCTGCCTTCATTTCATTGTTTATCCACTAAACATTCAAGAGCCAGTTGTTCAGTTTCCATGAAGCTGTGCGGCTTGGAGTTTGTTTCTTAATCCTGAGTTCTAATTTGATTGCACTGTGGTCTGAAAGACTGTTATGATTTCTTTTCTTTTGCATTTGCTGAGGAGTGATTTACTTCCAATTATGTGGTCAATTTTATAGTAGGTGTGATGTGGTGCTGAGAAGAATGTATATTCTGTGGATATGGGGTGGAGAGTTCTATAGATGTCTATTAGGTTTGCTTGGTCCAGATCTGAGTTCAAGTCATGGATATCCTTGTTAATTTACTGTCTCATTGATCTGTCTAATATTCACAGTGGGATGTTAAAGTCTCCCACTATCATTGTGTGGGAGTCTAAGTCTCTTTGTACATTGTTAAGAACTTGCTTTATGTATCTGGATGCTCCTGTATTGGGTTCATATATATTTAGGATCGTTAGCTCTTCTTGTTGCATTGATCCTTTTACCATTACGTAATGCCCTTCTTTGTCTCTTTTGATCTTTATTGGTTTAAAATCTATTTTTTCAGAAACTAGGATTGCAACTCCTGCTTTTTTTTTTTTTTTTTTTGCTCTCCATTTGCTTGGTAAATCTTCCTCCATCCCTTTATTTTGAGCCTATGTGTATTCCTTGCATGTGAGATGGGTTTCCTGGATACAGCACACCAATGATTTTTTACTTTTTATCTAATTTGTCAGTCTGTGTCTTTTGATTGGGGCATTTAGCCCATTTACATTTAAGGTTGATATTGTTATGTGTGAATTTGATCCTGCCATTTTGATGCTAGCTGGATGTTTTGCCCATTAGTTGACACAATTTCTTCATTGTGTGTATCGATGCTTTTTACCATTTGGTACATTTTTGGAGTGGCTGGTACTGCTTGTTCCTTTCTATGTTTAGTGCTTCTTTCAGGAGGCAGGCCTGGTGGTGACGAAATCTCTCAGCAACTGCTTCTTCATTAAGGATTTTATTTCTCCTTCGCTTTTGAAGCTTAGTTTGGCTGGATATGAAATTCTAGGTTGAAAGTTCTTTTCTTTAAGGATGCTGAATACTAGCCCCCACTCTCTTCTGGCTTGTAGGGTTTCTGCTGAGAGATCTGCTGTGAATCTTATGGGCTTCCCTTTTTGGATAACCTGACTTTTCTCTCTGGCTGCCCTTAGCATTTTTTCTTTCATTTCAACCCTGGTGAATCTGAAGATTATGTTTCTTGGGGTTGCTCTTCTTGAGGAATATCTTTGTGGTGTTCTCTGTATTTCCTGGACTTGAATATTGGCCTGCTTTGCTAGGTTGGGGAAGTTCTCCTAGATAATATCCTGAAGAGTGTTTTCCAGCTTGGATTCATTCTATCCATCACATTCGGGTACACCTATCAAACATAGATTAGGTCTTTTCACATAATCCCATATTTCTTGGAGGCTTTGATCATTTCTTTTCACTCTTTTTTCTCTAATCTTGCCTTCTCACTTTATTTCATTGAGTTGATCTTCAATCTCTGATACCCTTTCTTCTGCTTGGTCAATTCAGCTATTGAAACTTGTGCATGCTTCACAAAGTTCTCATGTTGTGTTTTTCAGCTCTATTAAGTCATTTATACTTTTCTCTAAGCTGTTTATTCTCCTTAGCATTTCATCAAACCTTTTTCAAAGGTTTTAATTTCTTTGCATTGGGTTAAACATGTTCTTTTAGCACAGAGAAGTTTGTTATTACCCACCTTCTGAAGCCTGTTTCTGTCAATTCATCAGACTCATCCTAGATCCAGCTTTGTTCCTTTGCTGGTGAGGAGTTGTGATCACTTGGAGGAGGAGAGGTGTTCTGGTTTTGGGTGTTTTTATCCTTTTTGCACTGGTTTCTTCCCATCTTTGTGGATTTATCTCCCTGTGGTCTTTGTAGTTGGTGACTTTTGGATGGGGTCTCTGAGTGGACATCCTTTTTTGTTGATGATGAAGTTATTTCTTTCTGGTTTTTAGTTTTCCTTCTAACAGTCAGGCCCCTCTGCTGTAGGACTGCTGGAGGTCCACTCCAGACCCTGCTTGCCTGGGGATCACCTGTGGCAGCTGCAGAACAGTAAGGGTTTCTGCCAGTTTCTTCTTCTGTTATCTTCATCCCAGAAGGATACCCTCCAGATGTCAGCCTGAATTCTCCTTTATAAGGTGACTCTTTGGATATATGGGGATTGTGGGAGCTGCTTGAGGAGACAGTCTGTCCCTTATAGGAGCTCAAGTGCTGAGCTGTGAGCTCCGTTGTTCTGTTCAGAGCTGCTGGGCAGGTACGTTTAAGTCTGCTGCAGCAGAACTCATAACTGCCTTTTTTCCCAGGTGCTCTGTCCTGGGAAGGTGGGCCTTAATTTATAAGTTCCTGACATGCTGCTGCCTTTTTTCAGAGCTGCGCTGTCCAGCAAGGAGGTAGCCTAGTCACAGTCTGCCAGCAGAGATATTGCTGAGCTGCCATGGGCTCTGCCCAGCTGCTGTGTGAACTTCCTTTTGTTTATAGAGGTATAGTTAGAACTGCCTCGGTAATGGTGGTCTGCCTCAGTAATGGTGGACTGTCTCTGTAATGGTGGACTGTCTCTGTAATGGTGGACTGCCTTAGTAATGGTGGATTGCCTCGGTAATGGTGGACTGCCTCGGTAATGGTGGACTGCCACAGTAATGGCGGACTGCCTCGGTAATGGCGGACGCCCCCCTCCCCCCACAGAGCTGGACCGTCCAGGGTCCAGCTGCTCTTGCTGCGAAACTCTCAATCCAGAGAGTTTCAGATTGCTGGTTTTTGTAGGGGTGGAACCTGCCGAGGCAGATCATCTGGCTCCCGTTTCAGCCCCCTTTTTTCAGTTGAATGGGCGGCTCTGTCTCCCAGGTGTTCCAGGTGCCAGTTGAAACGGCCGCCCAGATTTCTGTGAGTTTTTGTGTGGAGACCTGCTGAGCCAGCTGAAACAGCCATGCTGGAAACTCATTGTGCTTTTCAGCCTGGGAATCTCCTGGTCTGCGGGCAGTAATAACTCATTTGGAAATGTGGTGTTCACTCACCCTCTGTGTTGTTCTCACTGGGAACTGCACTCCAGAGCTGTTCCTATTTGGCCATCTTGGCTCTGACCACTAACTATTTTTTTTTTATCCATTAACCATCCTTTCTTCCATCCCGTCCCCACCCCACTACCCTTCTCAGCCTTTGGTAATCATCATTCTACCCTCTATCTCCATTAGTTCAATTGTTTTAATTTTTACCTCCCACAAATACATGAGAACACATGAAGTTTGTCTTTCTGTGCCTGGCTTATTTCACTTAACATCATGACCTCCAGTTCCATCCATGTTGTTGCAAATGACAGGACTTCTCTCCTTTTTAGTGATTAGAAAACAGGAGCACGAGAGAGGGGAAAGTGACTGACATGGCTTTTCAAGTTAGAATCACATGGCGTTTTCTAAATGAGCATTTACACAAACACAAGAAATATGATGGCAACCCACATAATCACAAACTCTGCCACACTTTTCTATTGGGTGGCTTGCTGCTGACCTGAAGGAAGCTCAAAATACCTCCAGGATAAGGTAACACTGGCATCCTCACTGAATCAGGCTCAGTGGTAACATTTTCTAGTATCCAACCAGCCAGTTTATATTGAGCCACATGTGTCCTGAAAGAACCTTTCTCATTCCTATGTACATCAACAACAGAAGACAGGCCAGCCACACTAGTGTCAAAGCTTGTCTGCAGGCAATCACTGAGTCTTTTAATTAGTTCTGGTGAAAGTCTGGCTCTTTGCAGCTGCACTGCTTCCTGCACCCCTGAGGTCTCAATCAGTGGTGCCCAACTCCAATGTCACAGCAATTGAGAGGGCATGATCCACTGAGACAACACAAGGGTCAAAAAGTACTCTGAATACAGCAATGCTTCTAAATAAATTCGTATTTTACTCATTAAAACAAGCTTCACATATATTTTCAATCAGTTATTTTTAAAATATGAATATTTATAATTCATTTAGTTGAGAGAGTTGATACTTGCTCTTAGGCTAGGAACCACTGGTCTAAAAATCAATGAACCAAGTCGTCAATAATGAGTCATTATTCATGTGTTTTCATAAAGAGTCATAATGGACACAACCTGGCTGAAAAACAGTGGATGAAAATCATGAGACCTGGTAAATATTCTCTGCTTATAATTACATAACACTGGGTGATTTGCATTATCTCTCAAAGCCCTTGTTTCCCTTTCTGTGGAATTCCTACCTTTGGGTACACAGGAGAATCATCTTGGTCCTACACCCAGATATTCTGATTTAGTTGGTCTGAGTGTGGCCTGACATTGGGGGTTTTTATGCTTCCCCAAATGGTTGCAGTATATACCCGTGTTAACAACCACTGTTATAAGGGACTAGATAAGGCTCAATAACTACTGACCCATCTTCTGCCATAGCCCTCCTCTCACACACCCATTGCAGATATCACTATTGATAGCAGTGCCTAAATCTCTGGAGCCCAGATAGATATTGTCTCACTATCTTTCTCAACATAAGAACCCACCCAACTACTACCAATAGCTCAACACTGGCACAAGGAATGAGATCTTTTGCCATTCCAGGACTAGATCAGTCTTGGGATCTATCTCTAAAATTCTGAGTCTGAGATTTCCTCTAGTACTGAGAAGTGAGAAAAGATAATGAAGTTCACAGGTTAACTCATAGAATATTTTATGTGACTCAGAGCTATTTTTTTTTTCCTATTTCCTTGCTGATGCTCACACATTCTGCAGTGATAATGCTGATGAGTGATGCTTTAAGCCACATAGAGATAATCAGTATGTGATTCTCCAGACAGTTGGCCAAAATATTGTGTTCTACATTCTGGATATCTAGGTCTCAAACACTGTAATTAAATGTTTTCATTTTTATTTTTTTATTTGAATAGGTTTTGGGGAATAGGTGGTGTTTGATTACATGAATAAGTTGAATAAGTTCTTTGATGGATAAGTATTTGTGAGATTTTGGTGTGCCCATCACCTTAGCAGTGTATATTATACCCAATTTATAGTATTTTATCCCTCCCCACCCCCAACCCTTTTCCCCAGGTCCCCAGGGTCCAATGTATTATTCTTATCCCTTTGTGTCCTTATAATTTAGCTCCCATATACAAGTGAGAAGACATGATATTTGGTTTTGTTCCTGAGTTACTTCACTTAGAATAATGATTTCTAATCCCATCCAGGTTGCTGTGAATGCCATTGTTTCATTCCTTTGTTTGGCTGAGTAGTAATCCATTGTGTATATATATATATGCCACATTTTCTTTATCCACTCATTGATTGATGGGCATTTGGGCTGGTTCCATATTTTTGCAATTGCAAATTGTGTTGCTATAAACATGCGTGTGCAAGTATCTTTTTCATATAATGACTTCTTTTCCTCTGGGTAGATACCCAGAATGGGATTGCTGGATCAAATGGTATGTCCACTTTTAGTTCTTTAAGGAATCTCCACACTGTTTTCCATGGTGGTTGTACTAGTTTACATTCTCACCAACAGTGTAAAGGTGTTCTCTTTTCACTGCATCCACACCAACATCTATTATTTTTTGATTTTTTTATTATGGCCATTCTTGCAGGAGTTAGGTGTTATCATATTACAGTTCTGATTTGTATTTCCCTGATAACTAGTGATGTTGAGCATTTTTTTCATATGTTTGTTGGCCATTTGTATATCTTCTTTTGAGAATTATTTATTCATGTCCTTTGCCCACTTTTTGAGGGGGATTGCTTTTTCTTGCTGATTTGTTTGGGTTCTTTGTAGATTCTGGATATTAGTCTTTTGTCAGATACACAGATTGTGAAGATTTTCTCCCCACTCTGTGGGTTGTCTGTTTACTCTGCTGATTATCTCTTTTACTGTGCAGAAGCTTTGCAGTTTAATTAAGTCCCATTTATTTATCTTTGTTTTTGTTGCATTTGCTTTTGGGTTCTTGGTCATGGAATCTTCGCCTAAGCCAATGTCTAGAAGGGTTTTTCTGATGTTATCTTCTAGAATCTTTGTGGCTTCAGTCTTAGATTTCAGTTTTTGATCTATCTTGAGTTTTTTGTTTGTTTGTTTGTTTGTTTTTATAAGGTGAGACATGCGGATCTGGTTTCATTCTTCTACGTGTGGCTTGCCAATTATCCCAGTGCCATTTGTTGAATAGGATGTCCTTTTCCTTTATGTTTTTGTTTGCTATGTCAAAGATCAGTTGGCTGTAAGTATTTGGGTTTATTTCTGGGTTCTCTATTCTGTTTCATTAGTCTATGTGCCTATTTTTATACCAGTACCATGCTGTTTTGGTGACCGTGGCCTTATAGTATAGTTTGAAGTCAGATAATGTGATGTGTCCAGATTTGTTATTTTTGCTTAATCTTGCTTTGGCTATGTGCACTCGTTTTTGTTTCCATATGAATTTTAGGGTTGTTTTTTCTAGTTCTATAAAAAATGATGGTGTTATTTTGATGGAAATTGCAATGAATTTTATATTGCTTTTGAAAGTATGGTTATTTTCACAATATTGATTCTACCCATCCACGAGCATGGGATGTGCCTCTATTTGTTTGCGTCATCTATGATTTCTTTCAGCAATGTTTTGTAGTTTTCCTTATAGAGGTTTTTCACATCCTTGGTTAGGCATGTTCCTAAGTTTGTTGTTTTTGTTGTTTGTAGCTATTGTGAAGGGGGATGCATCCTTGATTTGATTCTCAGCTTGGTCACTGCCAGTGTATAGCAGAGCTACTGATTTATGTACATTAATTTTGTATCCTGAAACTTTGCTGAACTCACTTAGCAGTTCAAGGAGGTTTTTGGATGAGTCTTTAGAGTTTTCTAGGTATACAATTGTATCATCAGCAAACAGTGGCAATTCGACTTCCTCTTTACAGATTTGGACGCTCTTTATTTCTTTCTCTTGTCTGATTGCTCTGCTAGGACTTTCAGTGCTATGTTGAATAGAAGTGGTGAAAGTGGGAATCCTTTTCTTGTTCCAGTTATCAGGGGAATGCTTTCAACTTTTACCCATTCAGTATAATGTTGGCTGTAGGTTTGTCATGGATGGCTTTTATTACCTTAAGGTATGTCTCTTCTATGCCAATTTTGAGGGTTTTAACCATAAACTCATGCTGGATTTTGTCAAATGCTTTTTCTGTGTCTCTTGAGATGATTATGTGATTTTTATTCTGTTTATGTGGTGTATCACATTTACTGACTTATGTATGTTAAACCATTCCTGCATCCCTGGCATGAAACTCACTGATCATATTGGATTATCTTTTTGATATGTTGTTGGATTTGGTTCACTAGTATTTTGTTGAGGATCTTTGCATCTATGTTCATCAGGGATACTGTAGTTTTCTTTTTTTGTTGTGTCCTTCCCTGGTTTTGGTATTAAGGTGATACTGGCTTCATAGAATGATTAGGGAGACTTTCCTTTTTCTCTATCTTTTGGAATAGTGTTAATAGGATTGGTACCAATTATTTGAATGTCTGATAGAATTCAGCTATAAATCTGTCTGGTCCTGAATTTTTTATTTATTTTTTATTTTTTTATTACCACTTCAGTTTCACTGTTTGTTACTGGTCTGTTCAGAGATTCTATATATTTTTGGCTTAATCAAGAAGGGTTCCAGGAATTTATGCATCTCCTCTAGGTTTCTGAGTTTATGCATATAAAGGTGTTCATAGTAGCCTTGAATAATCTTTTGTATTTCTGTAGTATCTGTTATAATATTTCCAGTTTTGTTTCTAATTGAGCTTATTTGGATCTTCTCTTTTCTTTTCTTGATTAATCTCACTAATGATCTATCCATTTTATTTATCTTTTCAAAGAACCAGCTTTTTGTTTCTTTTATCTTTTGTATTGTATTTGTTTGTTTCAATTTCATTTTATTCTGCTCTGATCTTTGTTATTTCTTTTCTTCTGGTTTCTGGTTTGGGTTTTTCTTGTTTCTCCAGTTCTATTGGATGTGGCCCTAGATTGTCTATTTCTGCTCTTTCAGACTTTTTGATGTAGGCATTTAATGCTAGGAACTGTCCTCTTAGCACTGCTTTTGCTGAATCCCAGAGGTTTTGGTAGGTTGTGTCACTATTCAGTTCAAATAATTTTTTAATTTCCATCTTGATTTCATTGTTAAACCAATGACCATTTACAAGCAGGTTATTTAATTTTCATGTATTTGCATGGTTTTGAGAGTTCCTTTTGAAGATGATTTCCAATTTTATTCCACTGTGGTCTGAAAGAGTACTTGATATAATTTTGATTTTCTTAAATTAACTGAGACTTGTTTTGTACCCTATTATATGGTCTTTCTTGGAGAACGTTCCATGTGCTGATGAATAGAATGTATATTCTGCAGTTGTTGAGTAGAATGTTCTGTAAATATCTGGTTAAGTTCATTTGTTGTAGCATATAGTTTAGGTCCATTGTTTCTTTGTTGCCTTTGTTGACTTTCTGTCTTGATGACTTGTCTAGTGCTGTCTGTGGAGTACTGAAGTCCCCCCACTATTATCGTGTTGCCACCTATCTTATTACTTAGGTCTAGTAGTAATTGTTTTATAAATTTGGAACCTCCAGTATTAAGTGCATATATATTTAGAATTGTGATATTTTTGTTGGACTAGTTTTTTTATCATTATATAACATCCCTCTTGTCTTTTTAAACTGCTGTTGCTTTTAAGTTTGTTTTGTCTGACTTCTGCTCACTTTTGGTGTCCATTTGCATGAAATATCTTTTCCACCCCTTTATGATAAGTTTATCTGAGTCCTTATGTGGTGGGTGAGTGTCATGAAGACAGCAGAAACTTGGTTGGTGAATCTTATCCATTCTACCATTCTGTATCTTTTAAGTGAAGGATTTAGGTCATTTAAATTCAATGTTAGTATTGAGATGTGAGGTACTATTCTTTTCATCATGCTATTTGTTGCCTGAATACCCTGTGGGTTTGTTTTGCTTTTATTGTGTTACTATTATAGGTGTCCTGTGAGATTTATGCTTCAAGAAGGTTCTATTTTGTTATATTTTGAGGATTTTCTTCAGGATTTAGAGCTCCTTTTAGCAGTTCTTATAGTGCTGGCTTGGCAATGGCAAATTCTCTCAGCATTTGTTTGTCTGGAAAAGACTGTATCTTCCTTTCATTTATGAAGCTTAGTTTTGCTGAATACAAAATTCTTGGCTGATAGTTGTTTTATTTAAGGAGGCTAAAAAT
Organism: Ateles fusciceps; assembly: GCA_036589455.1. Classification (NCBI taxonomy): domain Eukaryota; kingdom Metazoa; phylum Chordata; class Mammalia; order Primates; family Atelidae; genus Ateles; species Ateles fusciceps. Next base: position 1,490,722 of record JAZHEH010001510.1, read on the forward strand.
ATGACCCCAATCCCATCTAGCTTGTAGGGTTTCTGCTGAGAAATCTGCTGTTAATCTGATAGGTTTTCCTTTATAGGTTACCTGATGCTTTTGTCTACCAGCTCTTAAGATTCTTTCCTTTATCTTGACTTTAGATAACCTTATGAATATGTGCCTCGGTGATGATCATTTTGTGATGAATTTCCCAAGTGTTCTTTGAGTTTCTTGTATTTAGATGTCTAGATCTCTAGTAAGTTTTCCTCAATCATTCCCTCAAATGTTTTCCAAACTTTTACATTTCTCTTCTTCCTTGGGAACACCAATTATTCTTAGGTTTGAACATTTAACATAGTCCCAGACTTCTTGGAGCCTTTGTTCATTTTTTTTAAATTCTTTTTTCTTTGTGTCTGATGGACTGGGTTAATTCAAAAGCCTTGTCTTCAAGCTCTGAAGTTCTTTCTTCTGCTTGTTCAATTCTATTGCTGAGACTTTCCAGTACATTTTGCATTTCTCTAAGTGTGTCCTTGATTTTCAGAAGTTGTGACTATTTTATTTATGCTATTTCACTGAAAAATTTTCATTTCATATCCCATATTATGTTTTTCATTCCTTGGTTGTTTTATTTAGTGCATTGGTTTTGTGTTTGTTGGCCTCTAGCCAAAAGGTGGCACTTTCAAGAGCATATCAGGTGCCATCTTGTAGGGGAGGAGGCAAACTTGCCCTAGGGACACCTGGCTAAGTGTTTAGGTTTCTCAGGTGGTGGGCAGAGCCATAGAGTTCCCAAGAGATTATGACCTTTGTCTTGGGCTACCAGGGAGGGTAGAGAAAACCACCAAGTGGGGGCAGGGATCAGCATATCTAAGTTCAGCCTCTCCTTGGGTGGGGTTTGCTGAGGCTGCTATGGGGGATGGGGGTATGGATGCCAGGCTGATGGACTTATATTCCCAGGGGGATTATGGCTGCTTCTGCTGAGTCATACAGGTCACCAGGGAAGTGGGGGAAAGCTGGCAGTAATGGGCCTCACCCCACTTCCATGGAGCTCACCCAAAGACTGGTCTCACTCCCACTATGCCCCCCCCCAACAGTACCAAGTCCATTTCCAGGCAGCTGGTGAATGGGGTTGAGAACTTGCCCCTGACCATGAATCTCCATATTGAGAAAGCAAGTGGACTCACAGTTTTTTCAGCATCTCAGGGAGCCTGCAGTGGTGATCCAGTTCCTTCAAAGGGTCTGTGGATTATCTCAGCTTTCCCAGTATGTTCCTGCACTAGTTCTTGAAGCAAAGGCTATGATGTGAGTCTTCACATGCAGCTGTCCATCCGAGTGGGAGTTGCAAGCCAGTCCAGCCTCCTATCTGCCATCTTAATCCATTGTGATTAAATCTATGACAAGCCTCTTACAGGTAATAATACAGAAATTGGCTATCTGAATGGTGAAAAATCTAATCCAATCATAACAAAAAAAAACAGTAGTTAACAACATGGCTGCATCTAAGTACATTTGAAGTTACCTAACATAAACTTTCTAAAAAACTTGAAATACCATTTCCCGGAATATTTTTACTTTATTTTGTTTTTGGTGGGGAGGTGTATGGATTGTAAATGAATTGACAGCTAAGCAAATGAATAGGGGAAAAGCTTTTACCTTCAGTTTCAGCATCACATTACAATAAACAATATAATTCCATATATGCAAATTACTTAATAAATGGTACTTACTGAAGCAATTTCTAAGCAATACCCTATAACTATAGCTTTAAATTGTTAATCAGGTAATGAAAAACTGTTGGATCTCTCATTCAAAAAGTCTGCAGTCTTTCTAAGGCAGAAAGTTTCTTCAAGAGCAGAGATCCTCAATGTCCAGGCATCAGAAACACCTTAGGTGGTAACTTTAGACCCCATATTTTCCAGGTTTGATTTATTTCAGGGAAATAAAAACAGAATCAGTCAATACCTTCCCCACCAGTGTACAGTAAGGAAGGTTTAAAATCACTCAAATAGTTCTTAAGACAGTAGTTCTTAACTTTGGCTGCACCCCAGAGTTAATGGAGAAACTTTGAAAATCATTCATGCTTAGGTCCCACCCAAGAGATTCTGTGTAGTTGGTCTTGAAGGCAGCCTGGGCATCAGGAGCTTTAAAGACTCCATCAGCAACCCTGCTGTGTCCTAAAGTCAAGCACCACAGCCTCAGAAAACACCATCCACTTGAAGCCGGGAGGAGAGCTACATAAACAAAGATATGCAATTCATCCCATGCCACCAGCTATTCATGCCCACTGCTATTTGGCTGAACTAAGGGGAACCAGGAGGTAGGAAAGTCTGAAAGTGAAATTGATAAACAAGGAACAAACCCAGAAACCACGAATCAAAGCCAGAAAAGCGTCGCCAGCACTTCGTTGGGACTGTCCTGGCAGGAGGCAAAGATGCTCAATTAGAGGACCTGGGAACTGAGCTCTAGGGGATGCAATGTACGGATGCAGGAGGGTCAGAAGCCCTTAAAGGGTGAGAACTCTGCTCAAGAGGAGCCTCACATGGGAAATAGAATGGATTCCTGTAGTGAAAATAGGTGGCTTCAATGAAAGCAATAAATGGGAAATTCTGTAAACTGATGACCAGCCCGTTTGTTTATAGTTTGCCCCTGGAACAGGGAGACCTTTGAATGTCTCCTCTGTTCAGAGCATCTGTTTTCCACATGTCCCAACAGTGAATAAAAGTAAAAGAGAAAACGAAATGGACTTTTTTGGGCCACAAAGCCTATTGGTCAAACATCCCCTTTGCCTGGTGCCAGACATTTGCCTTTCATGTAGTCATAGCAGTTTGGCATGAAAAACATTGACCTATAAAGATGATTTTACATTGAACAGTCCCAAAGGTGACCTTGTTGGAGTAATTTCGCCATCTTTTCCATGTTTTCCAGCCCAGCACTAAGTTAATTTAAAATAAATGACCACTTCAGTGTCTCTGTGCAATGTAAGATGAGGAGTAATTTCAAGGGGAAAGATAGATGCTTAACAGAGCAGTGAAATATACACTGACTGACACCTGTTTTATACAAAAATTCTGGGGCTTTATACAAATGTATCATTAAGTTGCAAATATTTGTTGAGAGCTGAGTTTTTGCTCCATAAACAATCCCAGCTGATGAAGGCCTTTGAGAATTATCTTGATTTCAAAATACATTTAACGATCTGTAAAGGGCAGGAGAAAAACGCAGAAAATCACTACAAATAATAATTCCCATGTTCAACATGGGGAAATAACAATGTATTGGTAATCATTAGGCTTTGTGTTTATCTAGATTCTCTCCAAGGAGGGTGTATCTGCAACAAAGTAGAGAATCACCTCAAAAACACAGTGGCTCTGTAAGTTAGCTCTCTGAACAAACGTGGGAGAGGCGGGGGATTTCTGTGTGTGTGCTTCCACCCCCTCCTCTGACTGTTTGTTCACCTTTCTCTTTTCCTGTTTTTCTGGACATCTCCTGTTAGACCCCAGTACAAGCTACATTTGGCAAGGATGACATTTTTTTATTTCCACTTTCTTTCTCTAATTTTATTATTTCTTTCATGTAGCAAAAATGGATTGACTCTCATTGTCAGTGAAAATCTCAGAATAACCACTAACTGAATTCATACAGTCATGTTAGAACCAAAATGAGCCAAAGATCTCATTGTTGGGCCTGACTCTGACCCTTTTAAAATTCTGAGAGCCAGTACGTTCCCAAAGTGCCAGTTCCCTCGTTTACCCTAAACGGCCACATCTGTCAGGCAATCTGGTTTAGCTGAATGCAAACCAGTGCAGCATCACTTTTTATTGCCTTTACCTGTTTGGTTTTTGTCATTTCTTCCTTGGTAACATCAGTAAAATCTGTCCTTGTTTCCACATTCAATTGTACAGCTCCAGTTGGGAAGGCAGGCAGACCTATACTTAACTAGACATGTGAGAGGCCTGAGCAGTGAATAATCGGATGACCCTTCAGATCAATACTCTTCACGAGAGCAAAGAGAAACTGATTTTATATTAATAAAATTGTGCTCTTTTCTATTTTCAGTAATGTGAAATTCGTTACTAAGGTCTTCAGAATGAAAAAAAAATGTTTTGTAAGAAAATTGAACCATGTAAAGATGTAGATAATAAATCACTCTAAAATAAATTACTGAGACCCACTAAAAAGTAACATGTCATATATGATTAAGTTTCAAAATAAGTTGCACACACCAGCTTCTCACAACTGTCAACAAGAGCTGGTCTCAGGGTTAATGGAACAGACAATGTGTAACTTACATATACACGTGCATGTTGAAAGATACTCAAAGCTGGCAGCCAAGGGTAAATCTTTAATTTTTTCTGCAGAGCAGTGGCTACATCAGTGGGAGCAGAATTGATTTACATTTGGCCAGTATAGAAGGCATCACATGGAAACCTGAGTTAGTCTGTACTGTATTTCTAGGAGGTTCTAGTTTACAGATTGGCATCTGGGAAGCTTCCTACCCAGCTACCCCCTAACTCTAGCTCTGCTCCCAGTCTAGGGCCTGCCCATCTAACTTGAGGACAGCTACTGATTTTTCATTATTTACTTCTATGAATGAATGGAGTTCTTGCCTCCATTTTCTCTCCCTTCAAATAAATCCCATTTAATCTGGTTTACCTTGTCCTGTTGGCCATTCAGTCACTGAAACCCAAGATGGGCTTTCCTGTGCTTCATATAGTTTGTGAAGAAAGGGATGAAGAAAACACAGGCTCTCTGAATTAATACGGCTTCCATATCTATGGTGTGTTTTTATGAGTGTACAGTCTGGAATCCCAGAGTTACAAATGGAAATTGGCAACCTGTAAATGCCACTTCTGCAGGGCTCCATTACGCCCCCTCCAGGGACAGTGCGAGGTCCTCACCACTGCAAGGTGTGTGTGTGTGTGTGTGTGTGTGTGTGTGTGTGTGTGTGTGTTTCTGTGTGTGTTTTCAGCAAAAGCCTGTGCGGCTAGTTCCCTGCACTCCAAAGTAAAAAAAATAATTAAGCTGATGAGATAATTTAATCCATCATATGTATCTTGGGAGGAGAAGAAATGAACTCTTCCCTTTAAAAGTGAGGTAAATCCATTACAAGCATCTCTATGATGAGCCAATTTAGAAATAGGCTCAAAACCACAGGCAAAGATTGTGCTGCACCAATACCCAAGAGCATGCATACTGGTCAGAACAGCAAGAAGAGAACTGAGACCTAATCCTACCTCTGACAGCTAACTGATCACCCATGGGCAGGTGCTCAGTCTCCTTGAGTCTGTTCCCTCATTTGTAACATAAGAAGAAGAATCTCTATCAGTTTCAGTATCTTTGAGATGCTTGGGCAGGGGGAAGGGGGGAAAGACATATATCATAAGCCAATTCTGTTTTCCATAACCTCTCACATTTCAGGTGGGACATCAAGTAAGGGAGCTAAATTAATTCTTTTTCAATCTAATCACGCTGAGAAAAATGATGTACCTTTAATGCAAAGAGAAACACCAAAGCCAGTGGTTTTACTGAAAAGAAAAAAAAATGTTTTCACAATACAGAAAAACGTTTGCAAGAAAACAGTGGTAATGGCTTGCTTTTCTTGTTTGTTGACTTAGCATCTCTACCCAATTCACTATCATCTCCCTTTTTAAAATTTTATCTTATACTTTAAGTTCTGAGATACATGTGCAAAACATGCAGGTTTGTTTCATAGGTATACACGTGCCATGGTGGTTTGCTGCACCCATCAACCCTTCATCTACATTAGGTATTTCTCCTAATGCCATCCCTCCCCTAGCCCCCCCATCTCCTGCCAGGCGCCAGTGTGTGATGTTCCCCTTCCTGTTTCCATGTGTTCTCATTTTCAACTCCCATTTATGAGTGTGAACATGTAGTGTTTGGTTTTCTATTCCTGTGTTAGTTTGCTGAGAATGACGGTTTCCAGCTTCATCCATGTCCCTGCAAAGGAGATGCACTCATCCTTTTTTATGGCTGCATAGTATTCCATGGTGTATATGTGCCACATTTCATCTCCCTTTTTAAAGGAAGTTCTGAGGCTGCCCAAATGTGAATTGGGTAAAGAACCCCTTTTCTATCTTTTCTGCTCAATTTACTTCCCAATTGACTCAGACATGGGCCTCATTCCCCAGCCCACTTCCACTGCTGAGACACCCCTTATGCCAAGAGTCTTCCTTCTCTCCTGCCCTCCCCCTTCCCCCATCTGTCTGTGGTTTAGAAAAGGATAGGGTGCCATGCAGCATGGCTCATTAAGCCATGCTCACCTCTGCCCACTTCCTTCCCTCCCATCTCCTCTCACCACACTCCAAAGGGAAGGTGGATTTTCTAGCCTGATTAGTTTGGCCAGAAGACATTCATTGGGCCATGCTTATTATTTGGATGAGGGAAGGGGGCATTCAATGCCTTAAAAGCAGGAACCCTTAGTCTCCCTTGTTCCTCTCTCTGTTAGGTCCTACTTCTGGCCTTCATGTGTTTGCGGAGCCTAGGAGGGCCTGGCCCTGCAGGACATACCAGCCAGCCTCACTTTCTTCGAGACCAAGAGGCTGGGTAGACAAGGAGACTCTGAGGCCCAACAAGGCCCAGGAGTCATCCTTTCACTGTATGTGTCCCCCACCTGTCCTTCTCTGTCCCTGTCACACTCCCACCTACTTGCCCCTAAACATCCCCTAAGGCCCTTCTGTACTTCTCTCTCTATGGAGAAGCAGTTTAGCAAAGTAGTTATGAGATCAGGCTTTGGGCTGGGACTTAACTTGACTCATGCCTGTAATCCCAGCACTTTAGGAGGCCAAGGTGGGTAGATCACTTAAACCCAGGAGTTTGAGACCAGCCTGAGCAACATAGTGAGACTCCTGCTTCTGGCTCTACCACTTACAGTTTTTATGACCTTGACAATATATTCCTTGTGCCTCAGTTTCCTCATCTGGAAAACTGGCACCTGGGTCATTGTTTCTGCTCCATTTAAAACAATGTCTGGCACATAATAGTCTATAAGTGTTAGCTCCTATTCTCATCAGCACCGCTCCTGGAAGGAAGGAAGGAAGGAAGGAAAAAGATAGGGTCTCACTCTGTTGCCCAGGCTGGTCTTGAACTTCTGGCCTCAAGTTACCTGCCCACCTCAGCCTCCCAAAGTGCTACGATTACAGGCATGAGTCACTGCACTCGGCCTCCTATCATTCTTTTTGAGTTCATATGGCTGGGTAGGAAAGATGGCTTAAGACCCCAGAAGAGCAGCACCCCCCACTTTCCTTTTCTACAGCACCCTTACATGCTGATTTAGCCTGGTGACAGGTTAAACCAGGGCCTGTTTGCAGACCAACTGGCAGCCTCTTTCTCTCCTGAATGTCCTTTCTCCACACCACAGGCAGAGGGTAGTGTGATCCACGGTCTGAAATGGGGGTCACTAGAAGATACTCCCCATATAAGCTCTGAGCCAAAACTGCATGATCTAACCCAGACTTTACCAACTTCCTGCTGGCCTTCAGCTGGCCCACTTATTATAAAGAGGTCCTTTATTCTCATTCTGCTATTGTTTTCTCAGAAACTCTCCAGGTGACAGGGAAAGAGTTGTTAATGGGAGCCAAAATAGGGCCATTCACGGGAATCTGCTCATAAAATCATCAATAAAGCAGCAGATCCACAGCTTTATCTGTCATGGGACAGGCTCACACACAGGAACTCTTCTAGATACTGGGGGCACAAAGTCGAATCAAGCTCATCATCACTGACTTTGGGGAGCTGATAGTCTAACAGGTAAGATTATTTCTCTGCAGAGTGGTTCTCAAACGTTAATGAAAACCAGAATCCCCTGGAGGTCTTGTTAAGTTACAGACTGCGGGGCTCCAACTTCACCCTTTCTGATTCAGCAGGTCTTGGTGCTGAGCATTTGCATTTCTGACAGCTTCCAGGAAAGGGTGATGCTGCTAGGATGGAAACCAGTCAGAGCCACTGCTTCACCGTGCTCCCGGGCAAGCACAGAATGCCCGGGATTCTACGGTGCTACAGATTTTTACCTCTACAGGGCTGCGGCTCCACACCCAAATTACCCAGGGGCCAAGGAATATTTCCTGGAGTACACAAACCCGCACAGGATCCTAAAGGATACGAACGGATTAGACAAGCCTGGAGTGGCTTTTGGGCCAGGTGCTCAGGCAAGTGGTCTGGGCATAGGGAATCATCATCATTAGAATGACTTGGAATATGGGAGTCATTAGAATGACTTGGAAAATGCCCATCCTTTAAGAAAGCTGAAGTCCAATGCTGACGGTGCCATGACAGGACCTAGAAACAACAAAGGATATTTAGCTACTCGTGGGTGTTTTGTGCCCTCTAGCATCCCAAGGACCCCTGGTCCATAAAGACCCTGCAATTAGATCAAAAACAGATAAGGCAATCAGAGGAAAAAATTGGTCAAGGGAAATAAAAAGTAGAAGATTAGAAGGACATACCTATAAAGCCAAAGTTGTGAGATGAATAGTGGGAATTGCGGTAGACCTAACATACGGAGGAGATACAGCCTAGGGAAATAAGAATAGCCTTTGAAATGGCATATATCTGAGTTTAAATACCAGAAGTAACTAGAATATAGTTAGTGCACGGTGATGGTTGTTGAATTAATTGGTATGTGCAAGTATTTTCATAACCTATGAATTCAATGGCCTCGGGACAATACTGTACCTACCCTTTAGGGAGGTGTTAGATACCATCTAGAAAAGAGGGTCTTTGGGTTGGGCCCAGTGGCTCACGCCTGTAATCCCAGCACTTTGGGAAGCTGAGGCGGGTGGATCACCTGAGGTCAGGAGTTCGAGATCAGCCTGGCCAACATGGCAAAAACCCATCTCTACAAAAAATACAAAAATTAGCCAAGTGTGGTGGTGCATGCCTATAATCCCAGCTACTCAGGAGGCTGACGAAGGAGACTCACTTGAACCCAGGAGGCGGAGGTTGCAGTGAGCCGAAATTGTGCCACTGCACTCCAGCTTGTGCATGGGAGCAAGACTACATACTCCATCTCAAAAAAAAAGAAGAAAAGAAAGAAAGAAAGAAAACAGGGTCTTTTATAAGCTTTTGGACTCTAAGCTATGGGCCCTCTTGATCAATGCTTCTCAAACTATCTATGGAGGAGGACCTGTGGGGGTTTTTGTTGTTGTTTTCTATCATTCTAAATCCACATGTGGATCCCCTGCACATGATGAGTATCTACAGGTGATTTTTTTTTTTTTTTTTTTTTTGAGACAGGTTCTTGTTCTGTCACCCTGATTACAGGCACACACCGCCTGGAGTACAGTGACTTGATCTTAGCTCACTGCAAACTCCACCTTCCAGGATCCTCCCACCTCAGCCTCCCAAGTAACTGGGACTGTAGGCACTCACCACCACGCTGAGCTAACTTTTGTATTTTTTGTAGAGACTGAGTTTCTCCAGGTTGTCTAGGCTGGTCTCAAACTCCTTAACTCAAGCAATTTGACCACCTTGGCCTCCCAAAATGCTGGCATTATAGGTGTAAGCCCCCTGCTCCCAGCCTTACTGGTGATTTAACACATGAATTTGAAGGCAACCAAACAAATCTATACCTTGTTCAATAAAAGGAACCAGCTAATCATGTACTTGGATATTGTTGCGTTGTCAAATTGCTACAGCAGCACTGCTAGATGTCAGGTTTTGAAGAGAGCAAGATTCCACACAACTTCTTTAGATACCAAAAATGAACTCTTGAAGTCTAAGAGTTTTACTTTGAGCCACAGGAAGGTAGAAATCACTCTGAGAAGAATTTCTAGCTCTGTTAGAGAGGTTTTTCATGTGCAGAGGGAAAAAAAGAACAAGGAGAAACAAGAAGTCAGACACATCTTAGTCATTTCCCCCACTCCCAGCACCTCTATCATCGCCACACCCAAAACCACCAGGCAAAAATCCCAAGGCAGGCAGAAGACCTTGCTGATTGTAGCAGAAGCATCCAGACACATGTGGAAAAACTAGAGGGCACCAGGACCAGTGGCCACGTTTCATGACACAGTTGGGTGTGCTGCAAGCTTCTTCAGAAGCCCCACATCCTGCACGGCATAACACCTAGCTTGGCACAGTTGCAGATGTGCACCTTGGCAGAAGGAGGAGCAGGTGTGGTGCCTGGAAAAGAGGTCACCTTCTCTGACATTCTGACCTAACTCCAGTTTTGTTTTTGTTTTCTTTTTTGAGACAGAATCTTACTCTGTTGCCCAGGCTGGAGTACAGTGGTGCAATCTCAGCTCACTGCAATCTCTGCCCCCTGCGTTCAAGTGATTCTCCTGCTTCAGCCTCCTGAGTAGCTGGGATTACAGGCACGCACCACCAGGCCCAGCTCATTTTAGTATTTTTAGTAGAGACAGGGTTTTACCATGTTGGCCAGGATGGTCTCAAATTCCTGGCCTCAAGTGATCCATTGCCTCGGCCTCCCAAAGTACTGGGATTACAGGCATGAGCCACTGTGCCTGGCCCAAACTCCAGTTTTCTTCCCCACTCCTGGCTCCATTCTGCATCACAGTGGGGGCCACCCAAATGTCCACAGACCTTTCAAACTGTCGCTCCCCGGCCATCACTGGGCCCAGGTATATATATATCATTGGGCCTAGGAGACGGCATGCAAGGTCCTGGATGTAGCCTCAGGGATGTTTACACAGGAACTTCAGAGTTTTGGGTACCCGAAGTGTGGTCTAAGAAAAGAGCACAAACTCTTGGCCCCATGGACTGCTCATTAGAAGGAAAGGGTGCAGCCAGAGGATTAGATAAGGGATGGGCCTCCAATATGCGACGCCCAGGGCCACACTATCTATGGAGGAGGACCTCTGGGCCTCGGGGCAATACAGAGAAAAGTCTAGACAGACAGCCTGAGCTGGCACTGGCGGTTTCTCATGACTGGTGCACTGTATGCAGACAGTCCAGAAGTTCCCATGTGCCCTGGTGGGGGATACAGAGGTGGAGGGAGGAATGAAGGACTAAGGAGGCCTGCCGTGAGGAAAGCAAGACCATCCAGATCAGGAACCCTGAGAATGGAGATAAAAGTAAGGTCCATGGTCAGCAACTGCTGATGCCTGCATGGGACCCAAAGCCAGGCAGGACCAGTGACACCAGCAGTGAATTCAAGGACAGAAGCTGGTATGTTCAATCAAGCAGGCCAAGACCCTTCCATCAAAGCCAGCAAGGATCCAGAAAATACAAGCCAAAGAACTGCACGCCCATACACTGGGAGCCAACCTGGAATGAAAAGGGGGAAGGAAAGAAATTTTGAAAATTCAAGCATTTCTGTGGAAGGCAATGAGCTAACTTGAAAGAGGCAGTTTAAACTGGAAAAGACTGAGAAGTTATCATTTCCTCAACTGGGAAGTGGATGTACATATCCCTTTTGCCCAGCAGGGTGGGTCCCAAGAGCAAGGTCAGTTTCCAGTAGAGTTTCCCAACCTCTTTCACGTGGTAGTACAGATGGAAAACAATAATACCTGAATAGAACATGGAGGAAAACAGTCAAGACAACTGGCTAGGGATTCCCAACCCTGCCCAGGTTCCATGACGCAGAGAGTATCTAGGTCTCGGCATTCCTGCAACTCAATTGCACTCCTATGCCACAAAACATTAGTGAGGGGGCTTGAGTTATAGAAAACAAGAAGCTACATATTCCTCTGTATATACAAGTAATCACTTATAAACATATAGACCCCCAACTACGGATGAATTAATGTATAAATGAATGAATGAAGAAATGAATCCATGTCTTATCAGTTCTGACTAACTTCTGTCAAGTTACTTAACTTCCCAGTTTCTCTGGGAAGAATACAGATAATAATATCTACCTTGAAAACCAATTTGTGAGGCTTGAATGAGGCAATGTTAGCTTTGTCAATCAATGTTAGCTTTTTGGACCATTTCTCCCTATCCACTCTAAGCAGGCCATCCCAGGGAGACTAAATTAGCCGGAGGGACAAAGCTCAGCTTTTTGCCTCTGCCCATTAGAACCCTTCCCTGGTAGGTGCTGGTAACCACAGTCACCTCCGGGTGATTTGCCCAGCTTTTGAGCTATAAATTGCTCTCACCTCCGCCAGCCTATTGCGTACCCATATGTTAAGTTGCTTTTTCTCTTGATTCATTCTTCCTTTGGCCCCCAGACCTTATCCTCCTCGCCGTCACAGCCAACTGGTTCTCATTTTCCCTCTCAGAACCTGCAGCCCCCTCTTTCCTTAAGGTATTCAGCAGAAAGGACCATAACAATATATCCTGGATGGAGGTTCACAGTTTCAGGGAGAAGCTGATAGCGGGAACCTACGAGAATGCCTAGAGAATCCTGGCAGAGCTGAAGGAAACTCAGTGACCTCTAAGAACATGACACTTCAACCTCAGCAATTATTTTCCCTAAAAAGTGCTACATCCTTTCCTGAATATTGGTTATAGCACCAAATAAATCAGCAAATCCATCATCCCCTCTCCTTGTGGGACATGTTTTTCCCCAATGCCTATGTGTCGTCTCATCAAGTCAGCACTCAGAAAGCTCTGAGACTGAATATCCCCACTCATCCTGCACTGCAGCTATTAATGAGTAACACCAATATAATTAAGGCTGTTCACTTAAGGATGAATCAACCAAAGCACTTGGGAAAGATGTGACATTTACAAGAACATTTACATTTTTTGTGCTAAAATATTATTTTAAAACTCCACACCATATCACCAAAAACACTTCTGGGTGGAATTAAACACCACATTTCATGTAACTTGGTGCCATATGTTTTGTCAAACCTTGTGCTCTTGAAATGTCTGAGTCTGCACTGGAACTGAGGCAAGAACAGTGGCTCTGCAGAGAAATATGTACATACGTCACGTGTGTCTTCAGTTCTTATATGCCAAGAAAACTGGAGCCAGTGTGAATGGATTAGATGACCCAAGTGAGGTGACGGGATGCAATGCCCTGAGGGTAATACATGAATTCCTAGGAAGAACAGAGAGGTAGAAAAGTTCACCAACTTGACAAGAACATGGCTTAAGATACTGACTAGTCAGTGAATTGCTTCTAATCTGCCCTTCCTGACAGCTCATTAGTTTCTTTCCTAAACATGCTCTATACTAGACTGCCTTCTCTGGGGCTGAGGGAAAATGAAGTGAACCTTATGAAATATAGAGTTGAGCCCCTCCTCTCCACAGATATCTAGAAGGATCATTGCTTAGGGAGCTCATACAGAGAGACAAATGGCAGCCAAACTCGATAAGGAATGGTATGGGGCTCACCGTCTCAGTCGAAAGTGTTCCCTAGATTTTAACACCTTTCACATTTTGCTCTTTCTTTGGAATTTATGACTTTACCAAAGCAACTGATGCACGTAATTCAGAAATCCAACCTTTTTTTTTGTCCTGGGAGACAGGTTGAACATATAGACATAACTAATGTCTTATTTTAAATAAATGATTCCCAGTGAACTGTGCATGAAACATGGGAATGTCTCCTTTTAGAGTGTGGCTAACACTTTGTTCTTCTCATAGGAATGGAGTTTGTCTCTGCTGTGTTTCTTCTACTTAGCCAAGTTTTCCAACATGCCAGAAGCTGGACCTAGTGCACACTTATGCTTCCATGACCCCTCTAGACTATTTGGTTTTTGTGTGATCCATTTCTGCTTGGCCATATGATAAACTCAAATCAGACTACTTTCAACAGGATGTTGGTGATGAAGTGTTGCAAGTCAAGTTTTCTTCTCAACTTCCCTTCCCAAGGACAAGTGCCTACGGAATATTTTTGTAATGGTACTTAAGACTCTGAGGGATGGTGTATGAGTTCTAATATGAGTTCAGTTGTATGTGACAGCACCCCAAAATAACACTGGTGTAAACAAGATAGAAATATATTTTTCTTTCACATGAAAGTTGCCCTCAACCACATGGCCCCAGATGACTTTTCATTAAGTCCTCATTCCTGCCAGCAGGAAGGGGGAGAGAGAGAAGGTACTCCTTCCTTCTGAGGTTGGCAAAATGTTACATTTCATTTCTGCTTATATCCCATTGGCCAGTACTTAGTGACACAGCCAGGCTTGGCTGTAAGGGAATACTGGGAAGTATAGTTTTTACTCTAGCTTGCTGGATAATGTACTTTTCAGGCTACTCTACCTTGCCTGATCATGTACTCTCAGGCTATTAGTTTATCAAGGTAATTTCCCACAGGACAACTGTGAAGTCAAAACAATCTGTGACTTTGGACCAGATTCTTCCCATAAGCTGGTATTTGTGAAGGGGTCTCCCTTCAATTTATAACTCTGGAGAGCAGCATAGGCATAAAACACAGTGCTCCATATTTTTGAATCTGGATTTCTTAATCCAAGGAAAAGTCTATATACAGAATAGAGAGCTTGTAGGAATTACCCAGATAATTCAAGGCAAAACATCAAGCTCTTAGAAACCAGACTTATTTTGAGGGACTTGAACCAGAAGAACCCTGAGTAAGGAGTCTGACATTACCTTGAAGGATGTTAAGTAAAAGTCTTTTTGGCAGAAAAATCTATTTCAAGTAGCTGTGTCCACAAGAGGCATTCAAAACAAAGTGACTTCACCTTGAGTGAGGGTTGGGAAAATGAGGCTGGCGCTTGCTGGGCTGCATTCCCAGAAAGGTATTCTTAGCCTCTGGATGTTTACCATTAAAGGAACAAATTGATATTGTTTACTAACCAGACCCAGGCAAAGGCATTCCTAATTTTGCTTTAAAGATGATATTGATCCTTGAAAAATATAGTAATTTAGAAAATAAATCCTTTATCACAAACCCTTGTAGCAGAGCATGTCTCCCCATGGTTTTTTTTTTTTTTTTTTTTTTTTAGATGGAGTCTCTCTGTCGCCCAGGTTGGAGTGCAGTGGCACGATCTTGGTTCACTGCAACCTCGGCCACCCAGGTTCAAGCGATTCTCCTGCCTCAGCCTCCCAAGTAGCTGGGATTACAGGCACGCACCACTGCGCCTGGCAAATTTTTGTAGTGTTTAGTAGAGAAGGGGTTTCACCATCTTGGCCAGGCTGGTCTCAAACTCCCGACCTCGTGATCCACCCACCTCTGCCTCCCAATGTGCTGTGATTACAGGTGTGAGCCACCATGCCTGGCCCTTTTTTTTCATCCTATATGTACAAGCATTGCACCTAGGGTGGATGTGTTCCTCCTCTTACTTCCGGGAACACCGTACTCTGTCTATGGAGTAGCTGTTCTTTCACCACTTTACTTTCTTAATAAACTTACTTTTGTTTTGCACTCCAGACTCACCCTGAATTCTTTCTTGTGCAAGACCAAGGAACCCTCTCCTACTGTCTAGATCAGGACCCTTTTTCTGTAACAGCTGGGCTCAGCAATCCCACAGGCCATATCAACATTATGTGTTGAGAGATGAAAGTGCTGGTTACACTGTGGATTCTGAAGTCATTGTCTCGAAGACAATGTTTTAGAACAAAAGGCAGTGGTCAATTTGTCAAAAATCACAATCCTGATATTGGCCAGCCTTGGTTCTTATGTTGGGCAAATATGTGATCTGTCATTCTCTCTAGCAAGGCTGCTGGCTGTTACATATAGATAATGCTTGAATGGGAACCTACACTGAGAAATCATACTTTGAGTTTCACCCTGACTTCAAGAAAAAGATATCAAAAAGGGAAATGTTAGGCTACTTGACAGCTGGATTTTTTGTGTTTCCTGACAGAAATTATCTAAACAGTGGTTCCTAACTCTCACTGTACATTGGAATCACCAGAGGAATTTCCTAAAAATTAAAAACTAATTAAAACTAATGTCTAGTCCCAACTTCAAGGGGACTAATTCAGTTATCCTGAGACAGGGCCAAAAGATCAAAAATTTTTAAATCTTCCTAAGTGATTCTAATATGCAGCCAGGGTTGAAAACCAATAACTTAAGTACCCTCCTCCCTGCCCGGATCCATTCCAATCATTACAGGATTGTGCAATCCAGATTAAAAGATTTCAAATGGGCTGAGCAAGGAATCCCTTTGCCATCAATAGCTGTAGCCAATTATCACACGCCCACAGCTCTGATATCAAGCCCTGGGGAAAAGCAGATATAATAAATGGAGGAAAAAATAACAAAGGAAGGAGGTTAGCTTTGGACATGCTCATTTGGTACACAAAATCCACCCAAGGTACCCCACAAAAGATGTAGGTTTATTATAACCCTACATAAGGACCTGCAGCAGATGTGAAAAATGGGATAATTCCAGGGACGAGCTCCTCACTGAGTCTCCCTCGTGGGAGACTCAGTTTTGAAGACACTGCAATGTCACCTGAACGATTCACCTTTCCATCCTATTTCACATTCTTTCCCTACAGTCACCCAACACTCTAGCCAAGCTGGACCACTGTTTGTTCCCAGTGTCCCAACTTCTTCATGAAGTCTCTTTTCTTTTCCCCCAACAGGATGTGATCTAGCCTTCCTTCTTAATCCAACATGTTGTATCTTTGTTAGACATGTGTGTTATTCTACTTACGTTATGCTTACCTGTATTCCAGTCTTTGCCTCCCCAATAATATAAAAACATCTTGCAAACAAGCTCTGCATCTTACTTATGTTTGTGCCCCTTTCATCTCTAACACAGTTCTTTCTGTGTGATTGACCCTCAGCAAATATTTACTAAGTGGAAATGAATTTTCAGAAACTTCTCCAGATGGTTCTTTCATGTAGTGGGTTGGCTGCGAGTATATGTACTTTGTACCTTATCTGCTGCTTCTGAACCATGAAAGCCTGAGCAACTATCTCTTTGAATGAAGGCTCTTCTTTGGTCTGCACATGCTAAGAGAAGTGGCTCTCGGCATATCAACTATGATTTATTTAGCAGTTCAGCATCCACTATCTTAAATGGCCCTCTTCCAACTGCCATGAGTCATCTGACATTTTGGAATAAAATAAATATCCCTTTTAGGAAAGAATCCCAAAATTTCTCTTTAAAAGCTTTGGGGTTACTAGGGGGAAAAAAGGAAAAATATGGGAGTGGATGCAGTGGTGAATGTGCAAAGGAAGTTATTCCAATGACAATAGAGCTTTTAAATATTTATGGAGAAGGAAAGAATGCTTTTCAGAAGCCAAGTCATTTTTCAGTTAAACAAAACTCTCCACCTCCAGGGAGATATGGGTATTCCCATTTGATCTACAGGGGAAAAGTGGAGGATTAGCAAAAGGATTTTACTCCTAAGCACATTTCTGTTGTTTAAACTTTAAAAATCCAGCTAGATACTCTGCCTCCAATACAGGACTAACTATATCCACGGAAGGATTGACAGATAAATATTGTCACATAATTGATATTCATATTTACATGACTTCTTGCAAGTTTTAACCTTTATGCGTTATCTCATTGAAGACTCACAACAACCCTGTAAGTAATAGGAATTAGATCCCCATTTTACAGAGCATGAAACTGAGGTGCTGATTGCTAGAGAAGACAAAGTGACCAGGTGTTCTTTCCAACCACACACGCTGTTAATATGCAGGACAAAGCTAAGCAGATGAAGCCCCATACAAATACCTCCCCCACTCAATTACATCCAGGGTCAGTGCAGCGATGAAGGGCATAGGCTTTGCAGTCAGACAGATCTGACCAGGAGGCAGAGATTCCAGCTCTGCCTCTCCATAACCACGGGCAAGGGGCTTATTAACTTTACTTGGTAACAGACTTCTAATTTGTAAAAGGCACATAAAAATAGCCACAGGGTTTTTCTGGGAATTAAATGAGTTTGTGAAGTGCTTACCACAGGGCCAGGTACAAAACAAACCCTTAATGAATGATAGTTATTAATGTTGGTGTAGGTTCATCTATGAGGAATAACACATTGCACATTGCAAAGTGCTCTATAATTATGGCTTCTAATTAAATACATGGCCTAATGAAAAAAACATCTGGGAGTTTTCTCTGGCTGCGAGTAAACACTAATTTCAAATGAAAAATCGGTGCTAAACCATTGTACCTCAAAAGGGATGCCAATATTTTTTCAAGATTATGAATTCTGTTACTGAAAGTGCACACACTAATCAAAGTTGGGTTTTATTTATTTTAAAATACCCTGTGTTTTAAAATTTTTACCAATAAACCATGTCTACTAGATTACCTCATATTTCACTGCACACTTCAATAATCTTTACACGTTAATCAACCACCTTGACTTTACACCCCGTATTTATTATGCCTGTATTTTATTATTTCCTCAGTAAACCTTATGTTTCAAAGGCTTTCCAGAACAACTCAATCACAAAACTATGCTTCTGGGTGACACTTAAGATATAAGGTTTTAACCCAGTGGTGAAATAATTTTAATTATAAAAACAAAACCATGAAATGGAATCCTACTGACAGTTAAACAAATCTGTAATTACCCAGCCAGTGTGCAAATCCCTTCTCTCCCCTTTCTCATTCAATTTGCAGACCTGGATGTCATCTCATTAAATCAACACCTCAGATGTGCACACAAACATCTTACACCAAATACGTATTTCTCTTTCCATCTCTCTCCCAACATCTAAGCTTCTCTTACTTAGTGGCAACATCAAATTAAATCAGAGGTAAAAAGTAAATGAGGAAATCAAGTGTCCAAAGCAAATGTAAGCAGCTACAGCTGGTACTTCAAACCAACAGTCTCCAGGTGTTGAAAGAAGATTATGTGAATGGGAATGC
The DNA here is from genome assembly GCA_036589455.1 of Ateles fusciceps. Lineage (NCBI taxonomy): Eukaryota > Metazoa > Chordata > Mammalia > Primates > Atelidae > Ateles > Ateles fusciceps. Next base: position 1,509,363 of record JAZHEH010001510.1, read on the forward strand.
TGTGTGCTGTGTGTGTGTGTGTGTGTGTGTGTGTGTACACGTGCAATTCAACAATTACTGAATTCTTCCCATTTTCTAGATATATTTCCAGCACTAAGCCACATGCCTGGCACATATGAGTCTTAATAAATGTTCATCAAATGAATTTGTTAATTACAAATACTCCACAGAAATCACGTGCTGTAATAGTCCTTGCATGATGCTATGATCCCACTTATTCAGCATCTGTATTTAAAACTTTGTTTTGGTAATTAAAAGTTTTAACAGTTACGCTTTGTTCAAGCCCAAAATACCATTCAGATGAGATGGTGTTTCCTGTAGCAGTTCCTCTATGTCATCCATCCACGCCAAGCTTCACCCTTACCCTCAAGAGCTTGCTGAAGTTTTTGCAAGAGATGGGAATGTGTGTCATCCATAGAAGGAAAAGAGAGGGTGCTGTGCTGCCTGGAGTGCTGAGAAGCACAAGCCAACACTCTTACTTCCAGGAAATCCATGGCCTCATGGACTGAGTTGTTGTCCACTGTTCCCAGCTGTAAGCCTTCACTCCTCTCTGACCTGGGTCCAGAAAAGGAGACCCAGGGCCCAGGCCTTGAGAATGGCTTGCAATGGCAGGAAGTAATTCAAGAGTATGCTTTTGGGAGTCCTAATCTCCTATGCTCCTGTAGTCATGGAATATCATTGTGGAGTAAACTCTCAGCAAGGAAATAAGGAACTGGACTCAACCAAAGTGATTTCAAAATACACTTGCTATTGGAAAGAGAAGTGAATCTAACATCTTTCTCACAGAACGGACTTGTAGATAAGTGGAAACTGTAAGTGTCATTCCTGGGGGATGCCTCACCCTGCTACACAGCTGGAGCGGATCCTTATCCTCCATCTGGGATTCATCCAGAAACCCAAAGCCATCATGTCATCCACTTGTCTGTTTAATTACCAGGCTTTCTTACTTTTAATATTCTTTCATTCTTACCATCTGGAATTGGTATTTGTCATATGTTAGGATCTGTAATATCTTCCTCTGAGTCGCTAAAATTGGATGAATTTCTTTGGGATTAATTTGGGAGGAGGTGTTTTCTTTAATTACAAACTGAAACATCTCAAAATGTTTTAATGAGCAAGGGAATTGTGTTCAAAACCAGAGCGGTCCAGCCAGACTCAGTCCTTTTGACTTCTGGAGAAGAACACAAATAAGTCCTTCTTTCAGTGTCAGGAAACAGATGGGTATTTGCTCACACAAGGAAGAGTTCATAACAATTTAATAACAAACTTTTTTTTAGGACATTCTCTGTGCTGGTTTTTTAGATATAAACTAAGAAAATGGCATCATTCTTATCATGACAGAGACTGAGAGGAGAGTCCACTGGGAAGGTGGCTCTGTTGGACAGAGGCCCTGGCCATAGGCCAATGGGCAGAGAAAGAATGTGGCAGGTGATTAAGGAGTTGCAAGAGGAGGCTGTGCTGCAGAAGAGTTACTCTGGCAACAGTAAATGGGGTGGATAGGAGTGAGACAGGATGGGGCCTACAGTGGAAAGCCAGGTACCTCTGTATCAGGGACGGGCCAGGAGAGGTGGCAGTGGGAAGGCAAACACCTCCCACTGCCCCGGACATTCTAAGGAAATATAATAATTGGGACTTAACTAGATAAGTGATGAGATAGAGGTGAACCTATGAGCAAGCCTGAGTCAATGCTAGAAGTGAATGAGGACGTGGGCTCGTGTCTTGGTGTATTCCAGCTGCCATCATAAAGTACCATAGACTGGGTAGCTTATAAACAACATAAATTTATTTCTCATGGTTCTGGAGGCTGGAAGCCTGAGATCAGGGTGCCAGCATGGTTCTGGTGAGGGATTTCTTCCAGGTTGCAAATGAGCTCTTTTATAAAAAGATGCCCTTATAAGGGTGCTAATCCCATTCATGAGTGCTTCACTCTCATGATCTAATTACTTCCCAAAGGCCCCATCTCCTGAAACCATCACACTGGGGGTTAGAATTCCAACATAGAATTTGGCAGCAGGACACATACATTCAGTCCATTGCAGTGGGTTTGAGAGTTCTGGTGGGCTGAGCTCTAGCAACCACCTGAAAAGTGGCAGAGCTCCTGCATGCCAGAACACCTGTGGTTGACTCACTCTCGCCACAGCCCTAGTTTAATTGGCTGGCTTTGTTTCCCTCCATGATGCTCTGCAGATGAAACAGCATCCAAACAAGAGAAAGAATGGAGTCTACTGCTTCGATTTTGCATGTAGGAGACACTAAGCTACTCAATGTTTTCAGACCTTCTAGTTCATGTTTTTTAAGATAGATTTACTTGACAACATGGAATGTGCCCAGAGGAAGATAACCATCATGGGAAAGTACTTGGAGATGGTGTCAAAAGAAGAACAGGTGTTGTCTATACAGAACTATCATGTGGAAGGAGTGGACTATTCTCTCTGTTGCTTCACATGGGCCAAACAAGGAGAAAAGGTAGAAGCTGCAGGAGGATAGATATTGATTCATTATAAGAAAGACTTTTTCTTATAATTAGAATTTACAACCACACTTCTTGGAGTAATGCATTTCCTGGTTTTTTTTTTTTTTGCATGATCACGGAGTTATTAAGTTGGTAGGGGCTATAAAGCCCAACTTCTTCATTTTACAGAAAGTAAAATTTAAGCCTAGAAATACTGCAGGCACACCATTTGTCCTGGAGGTTACAGTAGGGTCTCCCACATTGAAGAGGGTATTGAGATGGCCTTCAAAGCACATTCCAACTTATGAGCCCAGGTTCCCAAAACCTAGCTCATAATATAAGCAGAAAGGCAGAGTATAATAGGGACTAAGAATACTGGCTTTCGTATCAGAACTGAGCCAAATCCTGGCTCCACCACGTACCATCTGTGTGACCTTGGGCCACCCAATATCTATCTCTCTTGTACCTATCTTGCTTCTTTATCCAATAAAATGGAACTGATACCTATAACTACCTCAGCGGGCTCTCATGAGAGTTAACTGAGAGAATGTACATTAGCTATTATTACGTTTGCCTGGCCCCAATACCTGACTTATGTAGGTATTTCATTGGATTCAAAACATAATTTATCTTACTGTCACTATGCTGAAAAATGCCACACAAAATGTGAGATGGGTTTGCATGAACTTACTTACCACCATATGAATTCCATCCTTATAAAGCCTTTGGAGCTTCCCTGCGATGCCAGGTTCCTCTTGATAAAAAGTGGTATCCGAATAAGTATTTATAGTCAATTGTTCATTTACTGAGCAACCACATGCTGTATCACTTTTCTTCAAGAGACACAGGTCTTGCCCTCAGAAAATGCAACCTAGAGAAGAAGACAGATGGATGTTTTTCTTCCCAAAAGGACTCCAGTTCATATTGACTCATTAATAAGTCCTTTCTGGGAAAATATTTGTTATCATTTGAACAAAAGATATATTGGTGTGTTAATCTCCCAGTACCCTCAGAATGTGCTCTTATTTGGAGATTGGATCTTTACTGAGGTAATCAAGTTAAAATGGGGTCATTATGGCAGGCCCTAATCCAGGACTGGTGTCTTTTTTTTTTTTTTTTTTTTTTTTTGAGATGGAGTTTTGCTCTTGTTGCCTAGGCTGGATTACCATGAAATGGCGTGATCTCAGCTCACTGCAACCTCTGCCCCCAGGTTCAAGCGATTCTCCTGCCTCAGCCTTCCAAGTAGCTGGGATTACAGGCGCCCACCACCACACTTGACTAATTTTTTTGTATTTTTAGTCGAGATGGGGTTTTGCCATGTTGGCCAGGCTGGTCTTGATCTCCTGACCTCAGGTGATCCACTTGCCTCAGTCTCCCAAAGTGCTGGGATTACAGGCATGAGCCACAGCGCCCACCCTGGTGTCCTTATAAAAAGGAAGCATTTGAACAGAGACAGACACACACAGGGAGAGCACCAAGTGTAGATAAAGGTGGAAACTGAGGTGATATTTCCACAAGCCAAGGACGCCAAAGGTTGCAGCAAACCACCAGAAGCCCGGAGAGGGGTGCAGGACAGATTCTCTCTAATGGTCCTCCAGAGGAAACAACCCTGCCAACACCTTGATCTCAGCCTTCCAGCCTCCAGAAACAGCAAGACAAAAATTTCTGTTGTTTAAGCCACATAGTTATCACAGCCCTAGCAAACTAACACAATGCTCTATGCCAAGTTCTCTGCTAGGCACTATGGGAGACAGATGCAAAATAAGAGCTCTAACAGGTTGTAATATCCTGTCATGTTACACCAGCAGGATGAACAAAGTGTTGGAATAGCTTAGAAAAGTAATTAATTTTGACTACGGAGGGGAAAAAAGCAAAGGAGTTTTTATATAAAGGTGACATTTGAGGTAGCTCTAAACGGATGAGTGTATGATTTCATGAGGTGGAGAAATGGAGAAGGAATCCTTGAGGCCAGGGAAATAGCGTAAGTGGAGGCAGACTGATGGTATGTTCGGAAAAGTCCAACGTGGCTAGAGATGGGGTGCAGGGACAAGGAGGGAGTGAATGCAGAAGAGACTGTGGCCAGTCTGCGAAGAGTGATGGCAATCTGGTGGAGAAGGCTACTTTTATTTTATCAATGGGGTGTCATCAACAGCTTGGGAAGCTGTGTTATGATTGTACAGATTAGAATCTTTTCTCTAAGTGCCCTTTGCCTTCAAACTGACACTGGCCTCATGGTGAGTTCAAACATCTTGTCTATAGAGGAAACTCATGTAGCTGGAGGTACCACCAGGTGAGACTGGATCCCTTGATGCTTGGCCAATAGCAGAGATGCACCCTTAGTTCAGTGCCAGGTGCCTAATAGGTGTTTGTTAGACAACAGCTAAAAGTCATTCAGTCATTCCATAAATTTTTTTAATGAGATGGGGGTCTCACTATGTTGACCAAGCTGGTCTCAAATTCCTGGCCTAAAGTGGTCCTCGCATCTTGGCCTCCCAATGTGCTGGGATTACAGGTGTGAGCCACCGTGTTCAGCCATTCCGTAAAAATTTAATGAGCATCCACTACATCCAGGCTCACTGTTCCAGACACCATGTAATGAAAATGACAAAATCTTTGTCTTTCATTCTAGCAAAAGGAGACATAGAATAGACAAATAAACAAATAAATACAGTTTCAGATAGAGTGATGAGGAAAACAAAACACAGTAAGTGGGTCGGAGAATAACAAGGCATGGTGAAGGATGCTGATCAAGGAAGGTTGTTCTAAGGAGGTGACATTTTTGCTGATTCCAGAAGATGTGAAGGAGCCACATGAGCAAAGATCTGGGGAAGAGACTTCCAAATATAGGGAGCATCATATTTGAGGTGGGAATGAGTTTGGAGGTTCAAGAAACAGAGAAAAGAGCATTGCGGCTGGAGGATCATGATGTGGGGAAATAGTAGAAAAAATTATCAGAGAGGTAGGTAAGGAAAGGCTGTGCATTTGGGGCCTTGCAAGTTCTCATAAGAAGTTTGGATTTTGTTCTGATTGCAATTTAAGCCATTGAGAGTGAGCCTAGTCAGGAGGAGAGATGTCTGACATGATTTACCCTTAAAATGACAGAAGCAGGAAGATGAGTTAGGAGGTTCCACAATAGTCCAGATGATGGATGGAGGAAACCTGACTAGGTGGAAGCCATGGAGATGGTGAGGAGTGGTAAAATTGGGGTAGATTTTCAAAGGAGGATTACAGGACTTGATGATGGATAGCTCATGGGCATAGGATGTTGTGTTAATCCATTCTATGTTGCTATAAAGGAATTCTTGGGACTGGGTAATTTACTAAGAAAATAAGTTTATTGGCCGGGTGCGGTAGCTCACACCTGTAATCCCAGCATTTGGAAGACCGAGGTCAGGAGTTCAAGACCAGCCTGGCCAACATGGTGAAACCCCATCTCTCCTAAAAATATAAAGAAATTAGCTGGGCGTGGTGGTGGGCACCTGTAATCCCAGCTACTTGGGAGACTGACGCAGGATAATTGCTTGAACCCAGGAGGCGGAGGTTGCAGTGAACCGAGATCGCACCACTGCACTCCAGCCTGGGTGACAAAAGCAAAACTCCATCTCAAAAAAAAAAAAAGAAAAGAAGTTTATTTGACTCACTGTTGTGCAGGCTGTACAAGAAGTGTGGTGCTGGCATCTGCTTCTGGTGAGAGCCTCAGGAGCCTGGTAATCACAGCAAAAGGAAAAGAGGGAGCAGGTATATCACACAGCAAGAGTGGGAGCAAGAGAGAAAAGGAGGTGTCAGGCTCTTTCAAACAACCGGATCTGGAGTGAACTCAGAGTGAGAACTCACTCTTATCAGCACCAACACATTCATGAGGGCTCTTTTTCATCACCAAAACCCTTTCCAGGAGGCCCACCTTCCACATTGGAGGTCACATGTCAACATGAGATTTGGAGGGAATGAGACATCCAACCATATCAGCCGTCCAGAGGATGAAAATTGAGGCTGCATATGTGGCAAGTGGTGTCACGCAACAAGAGGGGAAGGTTGGAAAAGGGCATGTTTGGTGGGAGAAGGGTAAGATCAAGAGCTCTATTTTAAATGTTTAACTTTCAAGAAACCTATTAGCCATCTAATGGAAGTTGCTATTATGTGCAGCCAGGATTAAGAATTTTCTTATTATGTCTATTAAAGTATAATCAGTCTCACTTGAGTGGGGCACTGAAAGCTAAATCATTCCTGAATCTCGAGCCGTCATTATCCCAAGGCCTATGAGATGTTCCCAGTATCATAAACAAAACCTTCTGAGATGCTGGCCCTGCCTGTACATTCCTGCCCTCTCACTCACAGCTTTCCTCTCATCCCTCCTTCAAAGCATCTGAGCTGGACGGCTACCCAGAAAGCCTCCCACTGCTGCAGAATTTGAAATGTGGGATCTCCACCTAACAGCTGGGTTGGATCCTGGGTCAGCAGCAGATTAAGGCTGCACTGCAGGGGCCTGACCCAGGAGTGTATTCAGGAGCTTCTCAAGTCAGGCAGCAGGAAGTGAGTCATCACTCGCTGTCAGAGATGCAGAACTCCCTGCAGCTGGACACTGCCACAGCCTGTCAAGCCTCCTAAAAAGAGCTAAGTGCGCTGGAAAGCAGAATGGAAAACTGCACTCACAGTCACCCCTTTTAAAGAAAGTTTATGAAACTGACCAGTATGTTGTGGAAAAGTCTGGGCTCGTGGGAAGAGGGAAAACATAAACCTGGAAGCTGAAAGCAAGGAAAAATTGTTAAAGAAGAACATAAAAACTACCACACCCTTAGCTATTACACTAAGCCTACCCAGGTTCACTAATTTAGCTCCCCTCTTTCTGAGCCCCTCTTCTCTCCTGCTTTCCCCTTCCTTCCTGCTCTCTTCCATCAGTTTGATTTCTCTGGGAGAGCCTTGGTTTATGAACTCAATCAGTTTTCAAGTGTTTGCTGATGAGCCAATCACATCCTCCCCTCTTATGTCAGACTCTCTGCATCTCAGTGGCAGGAAAGATGAGCACAGCTGCTCTGATATCCCTCCAGGAGCAACCTCTGTGCACCCTGTTGGCTTTGGAGGGGTTAACAAACACCATCCCTATTCCCCACTGGAGTTCTGAAACAGTTCAGAGCTAGACATGGGAACCCGGAGGCTGACGGTGGCAATAGCACCCTCAATACTGATGCAAAGCTCCATCGGAGGCCATGGCTTAGTTCTCGTTACTCACCAATAACAGGTGCAGCTGGAAAATGACAGGTTCCTTCTTAGGGACCAACCCTGTGGGGTTTTCCTCTTAATGAAGGACAAAAGAAATACCATCTCTACTAAAGGCAGATGCTAAGCTCCTTCTCCCAGATTCATCAATCGGGTCAAACCTCCTTGTCTGGAGAAGAGTGACACATGACATGCGAGCAGAGGGAGAGCAGAGTGTTCCTCTAGAAAGGATCCTCCACACAGAAGGAACCATTGAGAGTGGGGCTAGACCATAAACATTTCGGGCTTTGCAAGCTAAAATCAAGGCCATTATTTATGTAGTACTCAGAAGAAAGGGTATAAACTTCTACAACTTTTAATTGATATGTTTTCAAAATACAATAGTAACAATTGGGCATAATTTTGTATTATAGGTCTACTCATAAGAATAAATTTTTCATTTTTGGTACAAATGTATATGGTACATGTGCAATTTTGTTACATGTATAGACTGCTTGGTGATCAAGTCAGGACTTTTAGGGTACCCATCACTCAGTTAATATAGATTATGATGCTTGCTGACACTTCGTCTGCCTTTGCTCCCTTCCAGTGTTTCTCTACACTCACCAAGATCAATATATTTGAACTACTTACCTGCTTAAAATACTTCAGAGGATCCCCGCTATCCTTAGGTCAAAGGCTGACATCCTTAAGAGACGCTTTATTGCCTTTCAGTGATCATTTTGTTTTGTTTTTATTTTATTTTTTTAGATAGAGTCTCGCTCTGTCACCCAGGCTGGAGTGCAATACCGCAATTTCAGCTCACTGCAACCTCCACCTCCTGGGTTCAAGCAATTCTCCTGCCTCAGCCTCCCAAGTAGCTGGGACTACAGGTGCATGCCACCATGCCTGGCTAATTTTTGTATAGAGATGGTGATTTTGCCATGTTGGCCAGGCTGGTCTCAAACTCCTGAGCTCAAGTGATCTGTCTGCCTCAGCCTCCCAAAGTGCTGGGATTATAGGCGTGAGCCACCATGCCTGGCCTTCAATAATCATTTTGTGCTCGCTCCATTTCACTTACACTATACTTTTAATTATTCTTAGTCACCAGGTTCTATCCTGCCTCAGGGCACTTGTACATACAGTTCCTTTTGCATAAAATACTATTCTCTCTCCTCTTGCTTATTTAATGTTACCAGAGTTTACCTCTAAAGTAAACTGTTGGCTGGGTGCCATGGCCCATGCCTGTAATCTCAGCATTTTGGGAGGCCGAGGCGGGAGGATTGCTTGAGCCCAGGAGTTCAAGACCAGCCTTGGCAACATGGCAAGACCCTGTCTCTACAAAAAAAAAAAAAAAAAAAAAAAAATTAAACATTAGCTGGGCATGGGAGCACACGCCTGTGGTCTCAGCTACTCGGGAGGCTGAGGTGGAGGACCACTTGAGCCCAGGAGATTGAGGCTGCATGAACCATGATTGCACCTCTGCACTCCAGCCTGGGTGACAGAGTGAGACCCTATTATAAGAAAGAAAAAAAAAGAAAGAAAGAAAAGAAAAGAAAAGAAAAGAAAATAAATGATCAATCAATTCTTTCGAGAATACTGTCGTTCCGTTATGTCTCTGACTTTGTCAAGCACACACACAACCATATACACTACTTGCTTTCATAATACTAGTGTCTTGTTTACAATATCATATTACAATTGAAATTTATATTTATTTTTGTATTTGATTGATGGTGACTCCGTTACTTCTTTGGAAAATTGAAATACCATTCAAATCTTAATAGTATTAAAAGTAAATGATTCTTTGTAGCATTTTTACAAGTGAAGGGTTAAATTTGCATATTATCAAAGCTTTTATTTTTTTCTCTCCTGCCTTCTCTTACAATATATCTTTGAAGAATCTCTATTGTAACTTTCAGTGAATTTGCTCTCTAACCTCTGGATTGTGGAGTGAAACTGTTTACATGGTGAACCTGTTTTTCAAACTATTTCTTAGGCAGGTTACATGTTCTCTTACAAACATGAATGCCGGCACATACTTTCATATATTTATATAAACATACATTATATGCATAATTTTTTAAATTCACTGAAAAAAATAGTGGGGAGTATGTGTTTTCCGCATCACAATTCCCCCTTCAGGAAGAGGCTCAAAGACATTGACTGTCAACGCCCTTCCCAGAAGGATGACAGAGATGAGAAGTTACTTAATGAGTACAATGTGCATTACTCACGTGATGGATACACTAAAAGCCCAAACTTCACCACGACACAGTATATGCATGTAACAAAACTATACATGTACCCCTTAAATGTATACCCCCCAAAAAGATTAAATTCAAGCATCAGTGGAAGAGATATTTGCAGAAGTTTTTGGACTGTTGCCTCCCCCCTGTGTGGTAAGGCTGGTCCTTCGCTGATCTCACCTTGCTGTCATCATAAATCAATGTGCACCGATCTCAAAAACCACTTCAGGTGGCTCTAGAAGGCATTTAGAACGGAGCATGACCATTTTTTCTCAAAACTCTCTCAAGGTCTCAATATCCTGTGATTTGAAGTCTAAACACTTTAGGCTGGAATGACATGGTCTGCTAACTTTCCCCCAATATCCACTCTCTCTTTACTTTTTTTAATACAACTCTTGCCCTCCCCCCTACACATCTGAGTTTTAAATGGGCACAAGGCTTTTCAGCTAGAGTCTACATTTTCTACCTTCCCATATGACTACTTTGTAGTTAATGAGACGTGAGGAAAAATACTGTGGGTAGTGTCTAGATCATCTCCTTAAAAGAAAATTCCTTGCCTTCTTTGTCTTTCTTTTTTTGAAACAGGAACATGGTCTTGCTCTGTTGCCCAGGCTGGAGTGCAGTAGCATGACCACAGTTCATTGCAGCCTCAAATTCCTGGACTCAACGGATTCTCTCACCTCAGTCTCCCAAGCAGCTGCGACTACAGGCATGAGCCACCAAACCCAGCTAATTTTGTATACATATGTTTGTAGACATAGGGTCTCAATATGTTTCACAGACTGGTTTCAAAGTCCTGGCCTCAAGCAATCCTCCCTCCTCAGCCTCCCAAAGTGCTGGGATTACAGGTATGAGCTACCATGCTCAGCCTATGTCCTCTTTCTTCCCTTCCATGCACCAGAAGAGACATGGGGTAGAAGTGAACCAGATTCAACCATGCAGAAGATATCTCAGGGCACAGAAGCACAATAAAATGAAGGCATGTGGGACCCTGGATACCTCTGAGAAGCAGAGAAGCAGAACCAACCACCTCACTGGGTCACCTACCAGCTTGGACATTTACAGGACTTAGAACTAAATCTTCTACCTTCGTTTCTATTAAAGTGACCAAACCGATATACTAATACCAGTACTCAAGGATCTGTGAGTTCTGCTCCTAGTCATCCAATTTCCCCTTCCAGTCCTGCAAGAACCCACAGTCATGCTCCTGAACTTGCCACATGCGTCCTTGCTCTGGCCTTTGACAAGTTGGTTCTGGGAATGTCCTATCTTCCTCGCCTATTTTCATCCATCCCAGCTCACACATCCATCAACACCCAACTCACACTCATTTGACTAATTTAACAACTCCTGAATATTAAGCACCTACTATGTGTCCAGCACTGAATGATTTCTGCCTGTAATCTAAGGGCAGCTATTTCTAAATGTCAGCTGTTACATGCAATTCACCTGTCTCTCTAGTGTAAGGTGTCTATTTGTGGAAGGACTCCCTGCTGTGGGCCCTACCCACCAGATTACATGCCTGGGCACCAACTCTATCCAAATTCCTTGCTGAAACCATTTCCCATGTAATAAAGAATTTGGCCTTTGTCTCCAGGTCCTGGAAGGCAGTGTCTAAATCCTTAAAATTTCCCAAATGATAGGCTTGCCTTTGTTATTCATGGTGGGTTCCCTGGTAGTTGCTTATGCTAATGAGGTGACTCATGGTGGACCCCCTAGATAGTTTATAATAAGAAGATGACTCAGGATGGGGACTAGCCATACCAGAAAGAACAACGATGTGATCAAAGCTTTGGTGCTTTGAGCAACACTGTGTCAGCCCAGCCTTTAGGAAGGAAAGGAGGGCTGAAGTTTGAGTTCAGTCATATAGCCAATGATTCAATCAATCCTGTTTATATAATGAAAGCTTAATAAAAACACAGAACACCAAGCTCAGGTGAGTTCCCTAATTGTGATACTGTGCCACACAACAATGTAGTAAAAGAAAAATACCTCCTGACTCCACAGGGAGAGGACACAGAAGCTTCCCTTAGACCTCACCTATGTGTATCTTCTCTGGGCTGTTTCTCATTTGTATCCTTTTTGCTATAATAAAACCCGTAGTCATAACTATGGCATTTCCTGAGTTCTATGAGTCTGTCTAGCAAATTACCAAAACTGAGGGGTGTAAACTTCCAAATTTGTAGCCAGCTTGTAGATGTGAATGTAGCCTAGAGACCTCCAGATTTGCAGCCAGTATCTGGAGTGAGAGTAGTCTCATGGAGGGCTGGGCCTTTAAACCTGTAGTTTGGCTTAACTCCGGGAAGTGTCAGAAGTCATGGTAATGTTCTTTCTGCTGGGGCTGGGTATCTGGATTACCGAATTATGTGTTTCATTCATTCAATCACCTAGCAAAACTAAATTGAGCATCGACAATGTGCTAGGTACTGAATTCAGGGTTGGATAAAACATAGATGAGATATTTCTAATCTCTGCCCTCAAAGAGCTTGAAATCTTGTATAAAAGGAAGTTACAACAGTATGGTAAATATTCATAGAATTCTGTGCCAAGTTTGCCACAATCAAAGGGAGGATCAATTATAAGGTGTGGGGGAGAGGACACTCCAAAGGACTTCCCAAAGGAGGCAGCCTCTGAGCTGGCTTTTGAAAGATGAATAAGCATTTGCCTTACAGGCAAAGAGAAAGGGGCATTCTATTCAGCAGGGATTGCATGTGCAAAGGCACAGTGGTGTGAAAGAGTGCACTGTATTCAGGTATAGTTATCCCTCCTTATCCTTGGAGGGCATATCCCAAGACTTCCAATGGATGTCTGAAACCACAGATAGTACCAACCCCCTGTGTATACTGTGTTTCTTCCTATATATGCATACATACATGCCTATGATAAAGTTTAATTTATAACTTAAGCACAATAACAGATTAACAGCAATAGCTAATAATAAAATAGAACAATTATAACAATATTGCCAGCATCACTACTCTTGTGCTTTGGAGCCATTACTAAGTAAACTAAGGGTTACTTGAACACAAACACTGTGGTACTGGGACAGTCAATCTGATAACCAAGCTGGCTGCTAAGTGACTGTCAGAAAGCGTGTCCAGAGCATGGGTATGCTGGACAAAGGGAGGATTCACATCCCAGGAAGGACAGTGAGAGGTTTCATCATGCTATTCAGAGCAGTGTGCAATTAAAAACTTATGAATTGCTTATTTCTGGAATTTTCCAATTAATATTTTTGGACCACTGTTGAGGAGAGCGAACCTGTGGATAAAGGGGACTACTGTACCTTTAAGTTTATTTATATTGTTGGAGCACAGTGTGGGGATGGGAAAAGATAGGTCTGGGGGAGTAGGAAGAGGCCTTGTATTCCATGCTGAGAAGCTTTGTTCTAGAAGTTTCTCAAAGTGATGCCTAGGGTCCAACCAGAAGTAAATAAAATTTAACAAGCAAGCCCTTTTGAGAATGACAGCAGTGGGTAATAAGAGACCTGCACAGACTTGCATTTTGAGAGATCACTCTAGACTTCCAGTGCCTGGAAAAAAACAGCTGGGTTACTCAGATCAATCTTCCAGCTGAAATCAAAGAAAAATGAAAAGCTGTAAAAATAATAACTTAAGGCCAGGTGTGGTGGCTTACACCTGTAATCCCAGCACTTTGGGAGGCCAAGGAAGGGAGGATTGTTTGAGGCCAGGAGTTCAAGACCAGCCTGGACAATATAGCAAGACCCCATCTCTACCAAAAAAAAAGGAGGGGGGCAAATTAAAAACACAGAAGAGCTGGAAAGACAAGAGGAACTTCCCAGGCTAATTATTGGATGAAAACCCATAACCAGAAAAGCAAGCCAAATCCCCTCAGATCATAAGCCTCATTTTCTGAGGCTCTAGGGAAAAACTGTCTCCTATTGTTTCAATTGCATTATGGTAAATTTCCACATGGTTAGCTGCTCTTTGATGGAGCATATTTGGGTAATAATTACTTTTTATTCCTCAGAGAGGCTATGATTCTGGGGAATGTTTAATATGGTGGTTGATTGAACTTTTGCCTTTGGTTAGCAGCTCAGAGAATGCTACAATTCACTCTTCTATGAAGTGGACATCCAGCCTTGATACCCAATCCAGAACTCTGAAAGAATGAAAATTTGCCATCTTTAGCAGGTGGAATTATCAGTTGGTACTTGATTAATGCCCACTAGCTCAATTTCGTAATGTTTCCCTTTTTTATTAAGAACTAACACTCTTTTGTTGGTCCATATCGCCAACATCCTGTGTCTGGAGTGCTGCACTGTTACAGAAATCAACAATCCTCCTCAGAGCTCCATAAAGATAAGTGGGTGAGAGATTATATGGCACCTGTAGGGCTGGGAAATTTTATCTGAAATTCCCATAAGCAAAACTGCAGTAAAGACCTCTTTGCCCTTTGTTAATTGAAAATAAACTACCACTTTTTTTTGGAGAAGGCCTTTGAAGGCTGCCATGGAAACAAGCTCACTAGAGGCTTCAGCAACTGCTCAGATATTTAATTTCACCCACAGTGAATGTAATCCAGGCAGAGAAGTGCTCACAATATGAAAACAGTGATTAGCAGGGGACTGCCTATGTACCTTGCTGGGTACAGGCCCCACTTTCTTTCTCTTTGAGAACGCTGAGCTTGAATGTTCAAGGGGAAAGACATCCAAAAAACATCACCACAAATCAGCTGTGAAGCTGACCAAGAAGATCACGGGTCCTGCCTGCAGGGAGGAAACACGGGGTAAATTACCAGAGAAGTCAGCTGCTTCCACGCTCAGAGAAATGAGGAGGCTCCAGTCAGGATAGACCAGAGGATTCCAGAAAGAACAAAAGAAAGAAAGAAAGAAGAAAAACTTATCTCTGATTCATCTTCTGCTGCAATAACCAAGCCTTCTATCAGTGGCTGAGATTTCAGAGTCATTTTCCCAGAACAAAACAATGATATTTCCAAATCAAAGAGAAGACAAAGGACAGGATTAATAAAAGGGGGTTGGGGACCTCTTTAAAGAGGAAGGCGGAACTCGGCATCTTTTCTATTCTCCCAGTTGTCCAGATTCCCTCTAGCCATGTTGTCATAGCATTCCAAGTGGAATGAAAAATGAGCAACTGTCAGTCTACCGTTTTCACATCCTAGAGGAGGAACTGAGATCCAGCAATGTAGATGAATGATATGGCGAAAGCAATGACAAAACCAAACCCAGAACCCAGGCCTCTGAGTTTACCCCCCTGCACTAACCATTCACCGACCCTTCCTTGCCTCAACTTTTCAGCAGCCATCAATCAGTAAGTTCTACGGAGTCTCATTTTCCCATCCATTTTCTTGCCAGTGCTACTACACAATCACAAACCCTTATAATCTTGACCCAAGACAAAAGGAGAATGAGGTCAGGGTTCTGGGCTAAGCCCTTGGCAAACATACCTTTAATCCTTACCACAATGTAAGAGGTAAGTCATAATTCCTGTTTTCAAGTTAGAGGAATAGGAGCTTGGAGATTGAGAGAGGCTACACAATGACAAGGGACAGAATCTAGACTCAGACCCCTCATTTGTCTGAGCCCAGGTCCACGCTAATAACCCCATCACTCTATTGCCTCAGGAGGACTATGTTGATGGCCTCCTAGTTGTGTTCATTCTCTTCCCATTTTTGAACCATTTTGTACCCTGAAGCCAGATCGATTTATTTAAATTTCCTTTTAATCATGTCACTACCTTCCTCAAAAGCCCAGCCCCTTGTCTTGCCCCCTAATGCGATCCAGCTGACAAGTCCAGCTCCACCTCCCAAGGCTCACACACTGTCCTGCGAATGTTCTCACATGCCTCGTTTCCCTCCCCTAGAATGTTTTCCCCCTGCCTTTCCTTCTCCCCCAAAACCCTAGTAGTGGCTTCTTTCTTTCCTCAATACTAACTGAATGCCTTCTAGCTCCTCTACAGTGTCTACTGCCAAGAGACAGCATTGCTCAGTGGGCAAGGCACAGGCTCTGGAACAATTTGCCTGATTTGAATCCTGACTCCACTTATTAACCACATGACCTCGGGCAAGTTTCTCAACCTGCCTGTGCTTCAACCTCCCAAAACATAAAATGATTATATTTACAGCTCCTATTTAGAAGGTTCTTGGAAGGATTAAATTAGTTAATATATACAACACTTTTGGAGATTGTGCAAGGAGCAGACTAATAGTGCTAAAACATGAGCTGGTCCTAGCAGTAGTGGTAGGTACCAAGCACTGGCCGCACTGCTGGGATCCAGAGATGAGCAAATCACAGCCAAGCGTGGTGGCTCACGCCTGTAATCCTAGCACTCTGGGAGGCCAAGGTAGGAGGATCACTTTAGGTCAGGAATTTGAGACCAGCCTGACCAAGATGACGAAACCCCATCACTACTAAAAATACAAAAATTAGCTGGGTGTGGTGGTGCACACCTGTAATCCCAGCTACTTAGAAGGCTGAGGCAGGAGAATCACTTGAACCTGGGAGGTGGAGGTTGCAGTGAGCTGAGATCATGCCACTGCACTCCAGCCTGGGCATCAGAGAGAGACTCTGCCTGAAAAAAAGAAATAATAATAATCACAATCAGTCCCTTTCTAGCCATCTAGTGAACAAGGTGGATATGTCAACCAATAATCATAGCCCAGTGCTCTAGGTACTGTAATAAAGGCAGGTACAGAGGGTTGCAGGGAACAGAAGAGATATTAAGTGTCTGGAGTAGGGTAAGGTTTCAGAAAAAAAAAGTGTCATCTCAAAATTAAAGAACAATTGGAGTTCTCCTAGTGCCCCTGCATGGACATGTCACTGTCATCCAGAGGTATCATCCAGGGGTTGCCAGGAGCCCCAGTGGCTGGAACATAGTATCTGTGGGGCTGGAAGTGAAGCTGGCATGCCAAGCAGGAGCCTGGTCTCACGAAGAATCTTATGCCATTCAGATAAGGTTGTCCCTGAGACCATAAGCAGAGGAAAGCCCAGACCATCATCATCTCAGCCTCTTCAGGCCTCATCTAGAGCCCTAAGAGCACATTTCACTAATGCCACACTTATTTGCTATCTTATATTATAATTTCTGAAAAGCTTTACTAAGGCTGGGCATGGTGGCTCACACCTGTAATCCCAACAGTTTGGGAGGCCAAGGCAGGCGGATCATGAGGTCAGGAGATCGAGAGCATCCTGGGTAACATGGTGAAATCTCATCTCTACTAAAAATACAAAAAATTAACCAGGCATGGCGGCAGGCGCCTGTAGTCCCAGCTACTCAGGAGGCTGAGGCAGGAGAATTGCTTGAACCTGGGAGGCGGAGGTTGCAGTGAGCCGAGACCGCACAACTGCACTCCAGCCTAGGTGACAGAGCAAGACTCCATCTAAAAAACAAAAAAGAAAATACAAAAAAGAAAGAAAAAGAAAAGCTTTACTATACCAACCACCAGCAGCCCCCCTCTCTGAAGCTTCGTATCCTAGGTTGACATGTTTCATACCAGGTAACTCTGCTACCTTGGTCACAGGTGACTGAACCAGGTATTCACATCTGACCTAAGGGGCAGCTACCTTATGGTAGGCCAGTGCCCTATAGGAGGTGGCCCAGAATACAGCCCAGCTCATTGGTGCCATTCTGTCCTGCACACTGACTGCCTAGATGGAGTACCTCTCTCAGGGAATCTGAATGTGAGACAGAGAGGAAAACAGACACAGAGGCTACAGAAGTGGGAAAACTCACTTTGAAGAAAGCAGTAAGCAGAAGCCACGACAAGCCAAGCCTAGAGGTAGAGAACGGAGTGAGTCAGTACTGTCAGCACAGTGACAGAGCGGACAGAAGCAACTAAGACTCTGAGCCAGAACACACTGGTAGAGCGATCCCAGAATGAGATAAGCCATGGTATAAACTGAACTGTGGCCTCATTCCCAAATATCATTCCTATCATTCCTGGTTTTTGTGAGTTCAGGCAGTGTCGCTGATGAAGACAATTTTCTGTTTCTCATGATTTCCTGAGCATCCTCAAAATAAACCCCAAAACACTTGGAGCAAGTCACTTTTCCTTGCCACATGTCCTTTCTGCTCAATTAAAAAGTGTGTTCTGTTATGAAGGAATGGTGGCCGGTGGTGTGGGGGTCAAAGAATTTACCAGGACAGCTGCAGGTGAAGGAAGGCAGATTTATTGGAGAAGGTAGGAAAATACGTTGCCAGAGAGACAATGGGCAAGTCAGCAGAAGCTGACTTGGAAGAACAAAGGCTTGCTAGAGAGTTTGTAGGATGGTGTTTACACTTTGTCTGTTGAAGAAGGCTTTGTGCAGCACTGACAATGCCCACATTGGGCTGCAGGGAGCTCACTTGCAGGTGTCTGGTGATGGTCGGGCATGGGAAAATTGTGAGTTACTTTCACAGGAGGGCTGTGTGTCCTGGACTGTGAAGAAAGGTGGGCTTGTTGCTCACCTCCTTTCTCTTTCTGCTTTCCCCCTATTCCACCAGCCTGGCTCCGTTCTCCCCAGTCTGAACTCCACATGTTCCACGGGTGCTTCCTTGTGGAACAGAGCAACAGCCCATGCATTAGCAGAAAAGCAAGACCCAGAAGGGCTGATTCTGAGGGATGTCCAGGATTTTCATGAGAGAAGATGGAGGCAACTTGTAGGGGAGACATGAGGCAAGCTCACTAGAGGCTTCAGCAGCTGCTCACATATTTAATTTCACCCACAGTGAATGTAATCCAGGCAGAGAATGTAATCCAAGCAGAGAAGTGCTCACAATATGAAAACAGTGATTAGCAGGGGACTGCATGTGTACCTTGCTGGGTACAGGCCCCACTTTCTTTCTCTTTGAGGACACTAAGCTTGAATGTCCAAGGGGAAAGACACCCAAAAAGCATCGCCACAAACCAGCTGTGAAGCTGACCAAGAAGATTATGGGTCCTGCCTGCAGGGGAGGAAAACACGAGGTAAATTACTGGAGAATTCAGCTGCTTCTGCCCCTCAGAGAAATGAGGAGGTTCAAGTCAGGATCAGGAGACCAAACAGCTCCAGAAAAAAAAAAAAAAAAAAAAAAGACTTATCTCTGATTCACCTTCTGCTGCAATAACCAAGCCTTCTATCAGTGGCTGAGATTTCAGAGTCATTTTCCCACAACAAAACAATGATATTTCCAAATCAAAGAGAGGATGGAGGACAGGATTAATAAAAGAGGGTTGGGGACCTCTTTAAAGAGGAAGGCAGAGCTCGGCATCTTTTCTATTCTCCCAGTTGTTTATATTCCTTCATCTTTTATATTCTTCCCAGGGGAAGAAGCAAACCCTACAGGGATGTGGGCTTTCTCCTGAGATTCTGGGACACATTTAAGGGATTAGGAATGAAAAAATATGATCAGGGTTGGGATTGCTGGATAAAATGTTGCCACTTGATACAATACACACTGTTGTCTCCAATACACATGAGGTGTCTCCATGGAAGTAGACATAAGGTATATGGGGTCTCAAAGCAACTCTCTTCTGTGAAAATGTCTGATTCCTACATGAACAGGAAGGGAATCCATCTCTCCAGGAATATTCACCCAGCCAAAAATGTAAAGCAAAAGAAAACAAAGAAATTTAGACAAACTACACATCTAGTGCCTAGATAAAGGACCTCCCCCAACCCCGACCCCTCCCCAACCTTGACACCCTCCCCCAACCCCACAGCCCCTGGAAGACAACTTTAACAATGATTTTCTTAACCCAAAACACAACACACACACAAAGAAGACCCAGAGTTGGTGGAGGCTTTTTAAAGTCATCTGTATAATAGGACACGAACTTCTCTCTCAGGAAAAACAATCTCTAAAAAGAAATGTAACAGAAAATTCACACCATGAGTATCTTACCTACTTTACCCTGGCCCGACTTTCACAAATATTTGTTTCTACCCCACACAGCCAGGCACTGAGAAGT
Organism: Ateles fusciceps; assembly: GCA_036589455.1. Taxonomy (NCBI): domain Eukaryota; kingdom Metazoa; phylum Chordata; class Mammalia; order Primates; family Atelidae; genus Ateles; species Ateles fusciceps. Next base: position 1,529,166 of record JAZHEH010001510.1, read on the forward strand.
GTCCAGAAAGACTCCAACTGCCCAAGATGCCCAGAGAAGCAGAACACACAGAGCCACAACGAGAACTCAGGATGGAGTCAACTTCCAGGTCCATGTGGGCTTCCAGGACCCAGCCCACATCTGCCAACCCACCATGTCCTCTGCTTCATGTTTACCTTCTGCATCCTTTTCACTGTTGCCTTCAAATATCCCTGTGTGTGCATGGACACAGTGGTTATGCTGCCAATTTAAAGAACCAAGGCTTCAGAGGAAAGGAACCTCACGCATGCACCCATCCCTACTCCCCCCCAGTTCCCACTGGCTATTTGTAAAAGTTATTCACACGAGGAAGGGAAAGAGCCTTTGTGTGTGATTTCCTGCTCACATCATGGTGGGGTTAACCAAGGTTCTCTGTGCAGCTTCCTCCACCATCTGTTCGCACTGCCTTCTCTTGGAGACTTGGCAGGAATACACTGTTTTTCATCTTAACTCAAAGACAGTGAGATTTTTTCATACCTGCACAGGAACCATGCAAGTTGTGATTGAAAAGTGCATCATGGGATGCAAACAGAAAGAAAAGCAGCGAAGGTGCCAAGCTGCGGATTCTAACAGCTTCCAGAACACTAGGCCACAAGTGGCCATCAGATTGCGGAGCTCCATTTCCTTCTTCTCTTTACAGGTTAAACCCTGTCAAATTTGATCCAACTCCAACCCAAACTTCTGTTGAATGAAATGATTGTTTTCTAAGTTCCAGCTGGTAGCAAACTCATTTTGAGACATACTCAATATAACTGAACCACAGTGTAACATAAAGGGGTAGCGTGGCCTGAATTTTCCTCTCCGTCTAGTTCTCAATCCCCTTCTCTTTCCTCCCTTCCTTTTCAGCTCTTTCTTTTTCAGTCTTTTTCCCCCCCTTTGTTAAGTTCACTTTTCAGGCCTCATTTCTGCTTTTTTCTTTCTTTTTTTTTTGAGATGGAGTCTCGCTCTGTCACCCAGGCTGGAGTGCAGTGGCACAATCTCGGCTCACTGCAACCTCCACCTTCCAAGTTCAAGCAATTCTCCTGAATAGCTGGGATTGCACGTGTGTGCCACCATGCCCAGCTAAGCTTTGTAATTTTAGTAGAGAAGGGGTTTCTCCATGTTGGTCAGGCTGGTCTCAAACTCCCGCCCTAAGGTGATCCACCTGGCTGGGCCTTCCAAAGTGCTGCAATTACAGGCATGAGCCACTGTGCCTGGCCAGACAGCCACTTCTTAACCAATCAGAGCTCTGGCCTGATTCCTTGTTCCTACCTTATAGAGGACTATTTAAGATACCCAACAATAAAATCTCCCTGCTTCCTGAAAGCATCCAGGTCTTGAATGCATCTAACGCTAGATTTTTTTTATTTCCTTTTTTAAAAAATTGTATTTTCAATTCAGGGGGATACATGTGCAGGTTTATTATTTGGGTATGCTGCGTGATGCAGAGGTTTGGGCTTCTAATGATCCTGTCTCCAAGTAGGAACACAGTACCTGCTAGGTAGTTTTTCAACTCTTTTCCTCCCTTCCTATTTGAAATCCCCAGCATTCATTGTTCCCATCTTTATGTCCATTCTTTGTCATTGACAATGTTTAGCTCCTGCTTGTGGGAACATGTGGTATTTCGTTTTGTTTCTGTGTTAATCTGCTTAGGATGATGGCCTCCAGCTCCATGCATGTTGCTGCAAAGAACATAATTTCATTTCTTTTTACAGCTGTGTAGTATTCCGTGGTATATATGTACCACACTTTCTTTACCCAACCCACCATTGATGGACACCTGCAATCCCAACTTTTTGAACCCTCCCCCAAATCACCAAACACAAGCCGAAACCTTCTAATAGGTCCTTTGAAACATCCTTCTGCTGAGGCTCCCTGCAGTTCCCTATGGTATGGTCTCCCTCCTTGCAACCAGCAATAAACTCAACTTGTTCAACCACAGGTGTGTGCCCAGTGGCCTTTGGCTGAAAGGTCATTGAGAAAATATGAATTCACACCCTGTCCAAAGCCTTAAGATCTTCAATAAGGACTGCTAAGTTCCCCTGTGAGGAAGAGAAAAGGGGGACCTGTTCCCCCACCTTGTCCCTCTTCTGGAGTTTTAATCCTGAAAAATATCCAAGAAAGGAGCATGGCAAAGAGGGCCATCTCCACTGCCAAGAAGAAGAACATGATGGCTCTTAGATCTCGCAGGTGAACTCCCAGCCTCTTACCTGCGGAGCCCGTTGAGGCAGCAAGAGAAAAGTACAGTTTGGTAAAAATGAATCCCTTTGCCTGCCCTGCCTAAGGGTGGATTATTGCCCACTTGGGCAGCTCTCTGTGTGTCCTGAAATGGTTCCAGAGCACCTGTGTCATTGCTGCTTACCTCCCTGCCACAGCCATTTCCACTCCAGAACTGACTTCCCTTCCCACAGAGTTGGATCATAGGTGCAAGCAAAGGGGACAAAAACAGGTGAGCAAGCATGCTCCTTCTTCCTCCCTGTGGCTAGGTTTTCCAGCTTGGTGCAGGAGCTCCAGCAGGCATTTTCCCTTTAACGATTGCTTTCAACTAACACATGGAAAAAACTTAGACCAAACAGAAAACTTACCAACCCATCAAGGCTAATGTCAAGAGGTAGGACCAACCTCTGCCTTTCAAACTACAACTTTACTTTCAGAGAAGCAGCAGGTTTCCAGGAACCTGATGGGCTACACGGTGTGCCCAAATTCATGTAGCAATGTTTTCCTACAAAGCAATTCTTTTCTGCTTTCAGGCACTTGGTGAAATATGCTGCTTCAGGAGGATGTATAATTGCTAGACAACAAATTAGCCACAAACCAAAATTTAGGATTGCTCCTAAATTATTCAAGAGGTTGGAAAAATACATACGCAAAACAGATCAAAGAAATCAAATACATACCCTGCAGTTTCGAGACAGTTAGACGAGAAACATTCTGCAATCAAATACCAACAATTATTTCTCCCACTGAGTGGTATCAGAAAGCTTGGAAAAAATTAAATATGTTATCATATCACTAACCCACAAGTAGAAAGTGTCATCCTGAGCACTGGATACCATTAACAGAATTACAAAGCCTAATAGAATCACAGAACAAATGCAAACCTGAAGGAATCACCCTCTTTACAATAAAACAACGATTATCTCCACATGTGAGCTTTTTGCTACCACGGGAGCTGCTACCTGATTCAAGGTTCTCATGGTGGCAGGACTGGTGCGTGGGCATCCCAGAGCAGAGGGGCGTCTACACATCCCACCAGCACTGTAGTCGCCCACCTGTGGGACGGTTTAACCTGACAGAACAAAGTAGATGGCAGGTGTTGGGATGAAATCTCAGCATGCTAAGGATGCATTCTCTCTGTGCTCATTAAAAAGATATAACAATCAGGGTAACTGAGCTGCTACAACAAATAAATCCCAACTTTCCAGAGCCTTAATAAAATAAAGGTTTCTCATTTAAGTAATTTTCTAATGTGGGTGCTCCCGGTCTATGTGCAGCTTCTTCCCCATGGTGCTTTCCATGTTATGGATACAACCCCCCACCCCACCCCCACCCCACACAAAACAACAGTCCTCTGACTTAGCTGCCTCCTAGAATCACCAAGGAACTTGTCCTGCTACTTGGACTTCACCTTAGCCCAATTAATTAACATCCCTAGGGGTGGACTCTGAGCAGTAGGATTTTTTAAGGATCCCCAGGTAATTCTAATGACTGCCAAGGTTGTAACCACTGTGCCAGAGCCCCAGAGTCTTTCACATTGGGCTGGTGGAAGAGGAGAGAGGCAGCAGAGAAGGCACCCCACTCTCTAAAGCCCTGACCCAGAGATGAGACGTTCTCTGCTCACATTCCATCATGGGGAACACATATGCATGCAGGGACAGAAGAGGTAGTCTCTGCCTGGGCTGCCTTCTCCTGGTAACCTTCCCACAACACAGAAGGGAGAGTACACATTTTGGGGGGAAAGTTAACTATCTTGATAAAGTGGTGAGTATATGACAGGGGCTAAATGGAAGCAGGAATCAGAAAGCAGAAAGGAGATGAGGGTTAAGAAAGGAGAGAGACAGAAGAGGAGAGAAACACAGCAGTCGGAAAGCCGATGTCACATGTCCTCTCACTCCATTTGGTGCCACTGCTCACCTGGGAATACAAGTGCCACCCTCTGCCTAGACTTTCACTCTGGACACACCGCTTCACCAGTGTTTTGTTTTGGGTTTGGGTTTGTGGTTTTTTAAAAGCACAATCTCACGGACCACCAAATCACTTTTTCTGAAATTGGCCTCAAATCGAAAGCAAAACACTGGGAGGCACACTCATCTCCCCCAACTTAGTTGAGGGACCCTGATGAATCAAGATCAAATTATATGACCATGTAGGATCAATTCCTCTCCCTGCCAAATAAGGAGCATTGCTGTGGGGGTAGTTGGTCCTTCAATACACTTGCATACTCCATGCTGAGGGGGAAAGACATGGAAAGATAAGCAGTAACATCAAGATTTTAGCAGCCAGGGAGAGTGCCTGGTAGAGCCCCATTGGCTGGGACATACACTGGTCTGTGTTTAAAGTCAAAATACAGCCCATCTTCTGCTTGGCTGCAATACAGAAGTCACTCTTTTACCACATTAAGCCAAAGCGGAAACCCGTCACAATGCCACGGTGTAGCAGAAAACATGGAGGCAGCCCCAGAGGTAGCGGAGCACAGGGCAACTGCTCAGAACAGAGATGAGCAAGCCCTGGATCCTTGGGTAAAGGACAACTCTGACAACTATGCAGGTGTTTGTGCACAGCATGTTGAGAAACTTCGGTCTCCTTTAAATACCAGTCACATAGACTCGTGCTGAACATGAACTTGGAGCAGTGGCAGAGAGGGACTTAGAATTCTCTACAAATGCTAATAAGGGCCAGATACAACCAATCAATAGTCCTACAAAGTGGCTTGGGGCAAGAACAGCGCTGGTCACATGGAAATGGTCAGGAGGATGAAGATGGGGTAAGAAAAAGATGCCTGGATCAGACCAGGACTGAGACAGTTTCTTGGCTACAGTTTGCTGAGGGTTTCACCAGGAGGTTAGAAAGAAGAAATGAATCTCACAACACCACTGGATTGTATTCATGATTGTTGTAAATTATCAAGCTTGGGTAACCCCTAGAGTAATCTGCATAATGTTCCATGGTGGGAGTTACATCATTCCCAGAGTGTCCTGTTTGTTACTTTACATGGTGTGGCATGGCATGGTGTGGTATGGCATAGTAATACCCCTTCAGGTATTAATATAAATATAGACCTAGCCGGGATATGCCCCACTAGACTGATAGAGTCATCATCCCAGTGTCCAGAGGGGGGCGCCAGGCAAGCAGTTTGCTCCACAAGGAATACAGCTGTCAGCAGCATTGGAAAGAAGAAAGAAGGAAGAAGAAAGAAGAAGAAGGAGGAGGAGGAAGATCGGGAGGAGAAGGAGGAGGAGGAGGAGGAAGAGGAGGAGGAGGAGGAAGGGATAGAGGGAGGGAGGAAGAGAGAAGGAAGAAAACAGGACTCACTTCTGGGAGGAAATATAGTATACTGAAAGTAATAGATTCAAGCATGGTGAAAGCAGAATTCAGTGCAGACTCTGGCAAAAACTAATGTTTATGACCTTGGAGAAGTCTCACATCATCTCTGGACTTCAGTGGCCTGCTGTAAAATGACAATATTGGACTAGAAAATCAAAAGGCCCCTTCCAGTTCTACAATCCTTCCTTCTATTCAATGATGAAGATAATTATGGAAAAATGACTACCTAAAATCAGCTTGGCTTCTCGTAAGAAAGGACTTTATAGAAGTCTCTAGTCATTTCTAAATTACGTACATAAAAGAACTCAGATTAGAAATTATGCAGGCCTCTGCTTTCTCCTTTCTGGTTCTGCTACTCATAGCCGTCATCCTGTTCATTGATGTTCCCATAAGATGAACAGCAGGAAAAAAGAAAAGAAAAGAACCTAAAATACAATCATTTCGTTTCCCTTACTTGGGGAAGAGCAAATATTGAGCAACAACATGCTAGAAGTTTCCACTGGGGACTTGATACATGAAAGAGGAAAAGGAAGGCCGAGTGCGGTGGCTCATACCTTTAATCCCAGCACTTTGGGAGGCCAAGGCAGGCAGATCACTTGAGGTCAGGAGTTGAAGACCAGCCTGGACAACATGGTAAAATCCTGTCTCTGTGAAAATACAAAATTAGTTGGGTGTGGTAGCACACACCTGTAAGCCCAGCTAATAAGGAGGCTGAGGCAGGAGAATCGCTTGAAACCAGGAGGCAGAGGTTGTAGTGAGCCAAGATCGCACCACTGCACTCCAGCCTGGGTGACAGAGTGAGACTCTGTCTCAAAAATAAATAAATAAATAAAAAATAATGGGAAAAAGAGAAGAAGAAAATGTAAGCCTTGCTTGACATGCCCAAGATTTTTTGCCCTGTCCTTGGCGTGTAAGAAGAGCTGGCACATAATGACCAGCCTTCCTTGCTGTCTGCTGAGGAGGCCTCTGACTGTATGTGAGCATTCGACTGGATTTCTCACAATAACTTAGATCTGATGTATATTTTCTCATTAAGGCTCTGGTCTTCTCATTCTTACAAATTTGTACTTTCATTCTATTTGTGCTGTCTCACATCACACATAAAAAGGCAGCAGTAAGTGTGTGAATGTGGCCATCTTACAAGTTACAAATTCAGTTGTTCAATGGAGACTTGGTGATGAGGTCACCTTTCAAGACTTTTGTGTTCATGAGGTGTTGGAATAAACTCCTATCTTCTTAGACATATTTACGCCAGTACTGTATACCTAAATGTGGCCCACAGCTACAAACGACAGTGTTAAGCAGAGATCTGGTGTCTCTCAAAGGCAAACCTCTGGGCTAGGGGAGGGGAGAGCATTAGGAGAAATACCTAATGTAGATGATGGATTGATGGGTGCAGCAAACCACCATGGCATGTGTATACCTATGTAACAAAGCTGCATGTTCTGCACATGTATCCCAGAACTTAAAGTATAATTTAAAAAAAAAAGTCAAGCCTCTACTTGGTCATTGGATAAGTGAAAATAAGCTAAGTTGTCCTTAGAGATAGCCACAAAGATTTAGGGGTCTAATGAACAAAGAGTTTATTCTTTTGTCTGTAACAGTCCAAGTACCCAGGCTGACAATGGCGCTGCCATCTTCAGAAAGCAGCTGCCAAGGCCTCTCTGGGAATTGCCATCCAGTTAGCCATGAGAGGAAAGTAACATAAAGGAACTCACCAGGGAGGTTTTGATGGGCCAGGCCTGACAGCTGTACATATTCCTTCCACTCACATTCTGCTGACAGCACTTAGGCACCTGGTTAAATCTCAATGTACAGAAGGCTAGGAAATGTAATCTCACTGTGACCAGAGAAGGAGCAAATGCATTTTGATGAAAGCCTTGTGGTCTTTGCCACAGCGTTTTTCAATTACAGGTCACAACTCAGTGCATCATAAAATCAATCCAGGAAATAGGAATTAGCATTTTTTAAAATTTATTTATTTTACTTTAGGTGCATACTATATCTGGAAAAATGATCATCACTGGTCATTAGAGGAATTAGCATTTTTAAGATGGAGTGGAAAAGACCAGAGAAGGGAAGAGAACAAAACTGAATGGAATGGGGAGGATGAAAGGGGAGGAACAGAAGGAAAGGAGAGTGAAGGCCTGGGAGGGGAGGGGAACAGAGAGTATTGCATATGTAAGGGTAAGTACTACTTAATGAAATGTGTGTATCAGTTGTATATGTGCTAATAAATTACGAGGCAAAATGAATTTCCTCCTGGGGGTCACAGTCAGAAATGTTTCAGTGTCACTGACTTAATGTATTAGTTCATTTTCATGCTGCCGATAAAGATATACCTGAGACTGGGCAATTAAAAAAAAAAAACGGTTATTGGACTTACAGTTCCACATGGCTGGGGAGGCCTCAGAATCAAGGTGAGACATGGCAACAGACAAGAGAAGAGAGCTAGTGAAGGGAATCTCTGCTTTTTAAAACCATCATATGTTCTCACTCATATGTGGGAGCTAAGCTATGAGGACACAAAGTCGTAAAAATGATATAATGGACTCTGGGGACGAGGGGGTAAGGGTGGGAGGGGACGAGGGGTAAAAGACTACACACTGGGTACAGTGCACACTGCTCAGGTGATGGATACACCAAAATCTCATAAATCACTACTAAGGAACTTATACATGTAACCAAATACCACCTGTTCCCCTAAAACCAATGAAATAAAAAACAAAACACAAGATGAAAAAAGAAAAGGGGAAACTTTGACACAGGGAAGATGTCATTTGAAGATGAAGGCAGAGGTCAGAATGATGTATCTATAAGCCAAAGAACACAAAACCACCAGAAGCTATGAGAGAGGCAGGACACAGAGTCTCCCTCACAGCCCTTGGGAGGAGACCAAGCCTACTGACACCTTGATCTCGAACTCCCAGCCTCCAGAAACTGTGAGTGAATAACCTTCTACCCTTCAAGGCACCCAGTTTGTGGTGCTTTGTTAAGACAGCCCCGGAAAACTAATATATCTGGAAAGTAGGAGCCAGGACAGCAACACAAAGAGTCTAGACAGCTCTGCAGCAGGAGGACTTCAGGTCATTTCTTGATGGATGGATTTTAGGGCTCGAAGCCAACTGCTGAATGCAGAAACTTTGAAAATAAGGGCTATTTCATTCAAATGCTCCTCATTTTCTTTTTTCCCTTTAGCATTAAGCTGGAATAGAGAAGTCAGAAAGTGAACATAATGCCATTATTAACATCATTATCAACAACTCACTTATACAAATCTTACAGAGAATTCGATTTTAATGTTTCCTTACACTGAGTGCTGGTGCTGGCTACACTCAGCTAATTCAAGGCGACAAAACTGGTTAAGCCCATGCGTGATTTATTTTTACTCCTATAGAAAGTTGACACTTTATTCATTAAACTACTCTTTTAACACATTTCTAAATCATTGCTTTCCACTCTGATTCGGTCTAGTTTTCATTTCTGAGTTTCAGCTGGAATGGCTTTCATAATGAATTCTTTTTTTACCTGACTAGAGAAGGTAAAACCTCCCCCCTACTGAACATTTAAAAGGGAAATTCGGGGGTTTTGTAGGCTGTTTATCACATCTTGCAAATACCCAAATCTATTTCCTTTGGAAAAGGTTTGTCTTTCTATGACAGGCATATAAAAAGGTTTTATTACAGTGCTCTATTCATTGGAGCTGCTCTGCCCAAAGATGAAAAGGAATTCATTTTTTGGATTTTCCTTCAATGTCAGCTCTATAGTTTCTTTCTATTATCAGAGTTCTTAACCCAAGACGAATGAAGGGGAACGGGAATGCAAGCTGATATACAATATCAAGATCCATTATGGACTAAAATGAAAATCAAAAATCCCTAAATGAAATCCAAATCTAAATGAAAGTGATAAGTAAACACAGGGAAAAGAAAAATCTCTGTAGGTTTAATAGCAAGCAATCATTGGATTTACTTGAAACACATCATGCTGCATGGCTCCCCCAGATCTGAAAAATCTCCCCAGCATCATTTCCTAAGTACACTCTGACCTGTCAGCTACGGCATGGAGCAGTGTTTCTCAGGCTCTGCTGTGTGTGTAAATCACAGGGATCTGGATAAAGCACAGATCTGCATTCAGTAGGTGGGGTGGTGGGGGAGCCTGAACCTCTGCATTGCTAATGAGTTCCCTGGTGACACTGCTGCTGGTCAGGCACAACACCCTGAGTAGCCGGGGATAGAGCTTAAAAGGCCCAAGCAGCGTGTTCTAGGCCTGACTGGAAACATGAGTTTCACTCCAATCCTTGAGCTGGATTTGTCAGAATAACAATCTGGATATTACGTGAGAGTCTTGGATCCTACTAATTTGTACCCACTCCTGGAATTCACCATTGTCTGGGCATGATGGATGGGCTGATGGAGAGTCCACATCTGATTCTGACCCCAACGAACCCCATGGGACTCATGTCTGAAGCCTTTGGAGAAGAAGGGTGCAGACAGAAGCTGGAAGGGCTGTACACAGACGGGACTCCGGGAGACTCAGAGACCCATGCAGAGGAAAGTCATCCAGCATAGCTGGCTTAGGATCAGGAAAAAATGCAGAGGGGCCAGGCACCAAGGCCACTGTTAGGGTTTGCAGTTTGGGAAGCATCAGGAGACTATACAGTAGCAGCAACAAGGTGCTGCTCTCAAACCACAGACATTGACAAGAATCCGAAACAGAAACAGAGACAGTCCCGGAGACTCCCAGCAATAACTTGGAGATCCGAATGGGACTGGAGATCATTGGTTAAACAGCTGCAGGCATGAGCAGAGGAATGTGACCTCCCCCACGCATGTAAGCGCAGGAGGTTTAAGGAAATTTGGATTACACTTCCTTCTAGTCACTAGGGGCTCAGGACAGTAAAACAAGCATGGGTCATTGCAAGTCTATCTCTGTGACCAAGAAAATAACTCCAACACAGATAGTAAACCTTCAGATAGTGGGGCCACAGACCTCACTCATGTCGTAAGTCAGTGAAGTGACCAATCCCAAAGCACAATAATTAAGTATTATATAGGAATTTTAAAATGGGGGGAAGCAAGGAGGAACCATCAGCTCAGTATCTGTAGCATCAAATTTGGGGAGCAATGTAAGTTCAAGAGAAGTCCAATAAGGGATAAATTAAAATCTGCCCCATTCTTCGTTGCTAAGCCAAAGACATGTTCCATAAACTTCTGAACCTGAACCTGGCCACATGGGTCCAAGGTCTGAGCATCTTTGTAGCCTTGAAACTTTACTTTTAGCAACTTCTACATTCTATTGGTTATTGCTCCTCTTTTCTTACCTGAAAAAGATGAAGAATTATATTGGCAACAGAAACTGAGTGATCTCGAAAAACCTGAAATTATCTTCTATTTCTTCATTACAACAAACCAACCAATCAATGATACTGTCTGTCCACCCACCTTTACCCACGGCAACAACCAAAAGGCTTCCCACTCCATAGCCTTGGAGGGCTGGGCTTTGGGCAGTGAGGTGCTCAGAGCAGCAATAGGCAGGACCTTGCCAAAGGTAATGTGGGCATCAGTTGCTGTGGAAGGCAAGTCCCAACCTCAGTGCTATCCCCCGGGTGGCACTATGGCTAAGAGAAATCACATGGTTTTGCATGGCCTGGACATGCTCGTAACCAGTCATGTGAGACCCCAGGGTTAGCCTGTGTGAAAACTTGCATGGGTCTCTTGCTAGTGTTTCTACTCACTCTGGTGGTCAGTTATAGCAGCTCAGGGGCAAGCCGATGCTTCACCTCCACCCCCAGATCCATCCCATTGATTATGTGACATATGCCTCAATTGCTTCTGCTGTCAAATGGGAATACAATGGTACAGACCTCATTGTGTTGTTAAGAAAATAAGCGAATAATGCATGTAAGAAACACAGCGTAGTGCATGGCATATAGTAGATGCTCAGTAAATGTTTGCTGTTGTTGCTGCTGCAGTTTTTGCCCTGCCTTCTACTGCTGAGAGACAGCACAGCGTAATGGTTAGATGGGCTAAGGCTTCAGACTGCCTCAGTTTGTAATCCTATCTCCACTGTTACCCAATAGCAAGCTATTCAACTTCTCTGTGCCTCAGTTTTCTCACCTTAAAATGGAAACGATTATAAGAGTAACTACCCACAAGGTGTGAAAAAACTAAATAGGATAGTCCATGGAAAGCACTTAGCACAGAGCACCTAACATACAGTAAGTGCTAGATAAGTTTATGTGCAGTTTTATTATTACTATTATTACTTCTGACACCTTTAAAGAGGAAGTTGCTTCCATTTGAGCTTTGTACAATATGTTACAAACCAACACATTGGCACGAGCACCTCACTGCAACTCACTCCCACCTTGGCACCATCTCCCTATTCATATGATTTCCAAAAATGCTGCCTGCATTTCTAGAATGCAATCCCAGTGGAGGAAACCGTAAAGCCGCTTTCTCAATCTGCACTTTAGCCCACGCTCTTCCCCAGACAGAAAACTGTAGTCAAGAGAAGAGATGCAATTTTCCGAAGCCTTGATAAAATCTTTACTTAAACCTTATCGACACTGCAAAATATTTTGGAGGATTTGGCTTTTTCTCACATGCCAGCTCCTCACAGATTGTCTGAGAAACAAAGACATGCACTTAGGTAAATGAAACAATTGTAATAAAATGAGTCTGTCTGTTTTGTTTTTGGCATAAACAAAAATTCTTTTCCAGAACCTTCTAACAGGCTGTAAAGAAGCCTTCTTTGGGATTCCCTTTCAGGTGGAGCTGGCTTCTCCCTGAAGGCTTGGAGGTCAGGGTGAGAGCTAGATAATCCCAAGAAAGTGAATCGTTGAAACGAGGCCATCATCACAGAACTTCAAGTTTGGTCTGAGCAGCTTGTCCCGTTACAAGTTTGCAGCAATGACAAAAAGTAGGAGTGTTTCAAAAGGCCAAACTCATCACATAGCCAGCTCGAGGCCACCTTTGTCTCTGATTCCCTCTGCTCTTCTGTCACCCTCCCCCAGTGCCTTTTGGAGGACTCACCTCCCACCACACCCATCTTCAGCCTCCAACCCCCAGCATATACCCACACTCCATATTCCTAATACCCTCCAAATGTCCAGGACCCAAGGTAGGGAACATCTTCCCCATCCTAGGCCTGGCCCTATTCCCATCCTTCATCAAATTTTCCCATGCCAAATCCTAAGTCAGCAGGTCCCTGCTCTCTTCTATTGAAAATGAGTTGAACTTACCTTACATGAAGGCAAGAAAGGCGATTGCTTATATGATATGATTTAAAGTACACGACCTAGAATGTTCTCGCTCCCATACTAAAATTTTCCCATCCCTCTCCCACAGTGCCTGAAATACCATCCTTGGGAGTTTTTCTGCTTTGGGTTCAATCTTCACTGTTTTCACAAGTCCTCTGTTGAATTACAATAGCACCAGGTTAGAACGACATATGAAGTCATAACCAGGAATAGAGAGCTCATAGAGGAAGAAACAAAAGACAAGACAGTTGTGATAGAAAAGTAGGAAGGGAAAACTCAGCCTAAAGCATAGGGATTATTTTATTTAGAAAGAATAGATAAGGTCAGCTGGGCATTGTGGCTCACGCCTGTAATCCCAGCACTTTGGGAGGCTGAGGCAGGTAGATCACAAGGTCAGGAGTTCAAGATCAGCCTGGCCAACATGGTGAAACCCCGTCTCTACTAAAAATACAAAAATTAGCTGGGCATGGTGGCGCACACCTGTAGTCCCAGCTACTTGGGTGTCTGAGGCAGGAGAATTGCTTGAACCCAGGAGGCAGAGGTTGCAGCGAGCTGAGATCACGCCACCACACTCCAGCCTGGGTGGCTACAGGGCAAGAGTTTGTCTAGAAAGAAAGAAGGGAGGGAGGGAGGGAGGGAAGGAAGGAAGGAAGGAAGGAAGGAAAAGAAAGAACATATAAGGTTACAGAGAAGGGGTCAAAAAAAAGGAAAGTTGAAGGAAGGGAGGGAAGGAAGGGAGGGAGGAATAAAGGGAAGAGGGAAGGAAGGAAGGAAGGAAAGAAGGAAAGAAAGAAAGAGAAAGAACATACAAGGTTACAGAGAAGGGGCCAAAAAAAAGGAAAGTAAAAAAGAATTGTGAATAAATCTCACCCACTTGCTGGTTCTGCTCAGCTCCAGCACAGTGGTGGATCTGAGCAGAATAATAATTGGATAAACTAATCCTCCTTTCACTGTGTCATCTGCAATGTGTTACCTCCCACTGTCTTGCTCCTCTCATCAGCTTCTCCTTCTGCTCTACCCAGAAAACTTCTGCCTAGAACCAATCAGAAAGTGCACTTTACTTTTTAAATGACATCAATACGGGAATAAGGTACTGCGGCAAACTGGCAAGGGTCTGTTTTGCTGCAGTACCTTATTTTGGTGGGAAGCAAGGAACTTTCAACAGGTCTCTTTAATAACTATATTTTGTGACAGTTTCATTATACATAAAAGTGGGTTGGCTGGTTTTATTCCATTTGTGTCTATAGAGCCTAGTTATAGCTCTCTTCATTCATTCATTCATCAAATACATACTGAGTACCCACTATATGCCAGGCTACCATTAGGCTCCAGAGATGCAAAGTAAAAGCCCTCACCAGACTTCAAGAAAGTCACATGCTGGCCAACAAATTCCCCCCACCCCCACCCCTGCCAAAAAATCTCAACATCACTGATCATTAGAGAAATGCAAGTCAAAAAACCGCAATGACATACCATCTTACACCAGTCAGAATGGTTTATTACTGAAAAAGTCAAAAAATAACAAATGCTGGCGAGGTTGCAGAGAAAAGGAACACTTATACACTGCTGGTGGGGGTGTAAATTAGTTCAACTATTGTGGAAAGCAGTGTGGTGATTTCTCAAAGAAACTAAAAACAGAACTACCATTCCACCCAGCAATCCAATTACTGGGTACACACCCAAGGAAAATAAATTGTTCTACCCTAAAGACACAAGCAGGCATTTGTTCACTGCAGCACTATTCAAAATAGCAAAGAGATGGAATCAGCCTAAATGCCCATCAACAGTAGACTGGAAAAGAAAATGTGGTACTTACACAACATGGAATGCTATGCAGACATAAAAAGAATGAGATCATGCCCTTTGCAGTAACATGAATGGAGCTGGAGGCCATTATTCTTAGTAAACTAACACAGGAACAAAAAGCAAATACTGCACATTCTCACTTAAAAGTGGGAGCTAAGTGATGAGAACACATGGACTCATAGAGGCAAACGAAAGACACTGAGGCATGGGTGGAGGGTCACAGGAGGGAGACAGTCAGGAAAAATAACTGATGAGGACTAGGCTAATACCTGGTGACAAAATAATCTGCACAACAAACCCCTGTCACACGAATTTATATAACAAATCTGCATATGTACCCCTGAACTTAAAATTAATAATTAAAAATTTTTAAGAAGTCAATTATTTTTTAAAAACTGCAGCCCTGGTTTAGAGCATTTGACAAATGCCATGGTGTAAATAACACCACTATGGCCAATCTCAAGCTACCCCCAGTTTTGCAAATGACTCGAATCACTCCTGAACTTGTAACAATCAACTCTTCCCAGCGATACCAGCAGGCTCCAGTACAAACATAGTCAAGCAAGGGAGAGGAGGTAGCCATCAGAATATGGAGGCAGGGGGGGACTCCATGTTTGGGTCCCCTTCCACGAACACTCCTTTCATGGAAGCCGTCTTTCTCTCTCCTGGATTTCCCCTTCTTGGAGTCCCCTTCCACACTCTCTCGTGGAAGCCTGTCTTCCCCCTCCTAAACTCCATCTCTCTCTCTCTCTCTATTCCCTTCCACTCAGTGTGGAAGCTGCTTTCCTCTCCTGGATTCCATCTTTCTGGATTCTCTCACTCAGTATGAGAGTTAGCTGTTTCTTTCTCGCTCCTTCTCCTGTTTTCTCTCTCTCTTTAAATAAATCACTTTCCACAAACACTTTTGAGTCTGGCATTTACTGCGCACTGTGCCGTGGTCCCCTCTCTCATTCTTGAGAGGGCAGGAGACCAAGAACCTGGAGAAACGTCCTCTCAGGGGGAGCTGAGGGCACCCTGAACCCCCTGTACCCCAATATTACATTTTGGTGAGCCAGTCAGGAGAGGGGTACACAAGAAAAAGGGGTGCAGCTAGGAAAGGGGTACAGCTGGAGAAAAGACTTCAAAATCGTGAGTAAAACCGGCCCCATTCTGCCCTGTCTCTTAGGAACACCTGAAGCGGCCACAGCCAGGCAGCGCTGCAGGGAACTGAAGCAGGTTGCTAACCCGCGGCAGCTGGCGGGAATTGAAAGAACAGTTTTTTTTACCTTCAGGCTCTCTCTCTGCTTTCTGTCTCCTTCTCTAACCTTCAGATATTATCTCTGGGACCAAAACTTGAGGGAGCCTGTGGGGCAGAGCAGGCGAGCACTGCCCCCCAGGCCTTTCACTCCTTGCCGGCTGGGAACAGCCCAGCCCCAGGGGCGGAACCTGGCGCAGCCGTGGGCTGGAGAAAAACAGCGGGAAGGGGCGAGGTACAACTGGAGCTTGTGGGGACCGGGGAGTGTGGCAGCCTGGGGCATGGCTCTGGCAGGCCTCTCCGGCATTCCCCAGTCCCAGGCAGCAAGGTAGAAAGGCTCCCCAGAGTGTTTGCCTGCCGGCCACGGGTCCCTGTGTGGGCAGTAGCTCCAGAAGTGGCCCATGCGTGCAAGTGGTTCTGGCGGGGTCAACATGGCGACCTAAAGCCGCAGGGGCGAGGGAACTCACGCGGCCCAGCAGCGGCTTCGAACACGGCTTTTAAACTGACACAGCAAGCGGCTTTTCCTCTGCCGGTGAGGCTCTGAGGCAAAGGAAGCGGCTGAGCGGCTGCTGGCTGTCAGCCCAGCCCGGCTTTTAGGTAGGCCACACCACCTCAGGGTGCAGCATTCTCATTTAAAATACGGCTTGAGAAAGCCTTCTGCCTTCCCTTAACGCAGGTGGCCTGTTTGCACAGCTGGTTAAGGTGTAGGCCCTACAACTGCAAGGTTGCTGGTTTGAAACCCTGGTGGAGCTCTTGAACTGGTAAGATCTTTTGGGGAAATTCAGAAGCTGAAGGCTATGGGACTCTGCTGTATAATTTGTCTTGCTTAGGATTGGCTCTCTCTACGGAGAACTTTTCCATCTAGAAGATCATAGTTAAACCGGTTCCAGGCCCCAAATAGTCAATGGCAGGTCTCACAACCTTAAGAGCATTTTCCTACAATGGAAAATGGGTTAGGGAGAGGAGGCCCAGGTCCTGAGGGTATTGTTCCAGCCTCAGCCATGCCCAGCCTGCCTTCTTTAGACCGTGTGCTCTAATGACTGCTCACTAGAAGTTTACCCTTCTGGGGCAGTTTTATAATCTGGCTTGTGTAAATTGGACTTTTGCTGGGAAATATTGGTACCTGTCTCCTGAGACTCACTGGCCTCATTGGGGCTCATTGGTACGTGACTACCCAAGCCAATAGCTCCTCTCGGTCCATGCCTCTATGATAGTCACTGGAGGTCATGCAGGCAGTGAATGGTCCTATGACGCTGGTAGGTCAGGCATTAGAATCCAGTACATGCGAGGCCCTCTGATAAGATGGATCATGCATCTTGGGCACATGAAATTTTGGGTACTGACTGAAAGATGTTTCATTTCAGTACCCATTTTGCCTGGGGGGTGCCTCAGGTCAAAGCGGCTGTAATTTCTTTAACCAGGGGTGCGGACATCCCTTGTGTTCAATTTCAGATGGGTGCTTCTATTCCCAAGCTCAAGTCTCCATTAAAATGGATACTGGAAAATTGGGACCAATTTAGTACACAGTCTTTAAAGAAGAAGCGGCTTATTTTTCTCCGCCAAACAGTGTGGCCAAATTATCCTCTGCCGAATGGAAAACCTAACCCCCAAAGGGAAGGGGTAGAAAACCCAAGAGTTTTCCCTGAGTGACTGTGGGAGGCTTAAGGAAGTATACCCCCCCTGTCACCAGACTCCATAGAGGGTCAGTTAATACTAAAGGACAAGTTTATT
Organism: Ateles fusciceps; assembly: GCA_036589455.1. Classification (NCBI taxonomy): domain Eukaryota; kingdom Metazoa; phylum Chordata; class Mammalia; order Primates; family Atelidae; genus Ateles; species Ateles fusciceps. Next base: position 1,546,742 of record JAZHEH010001510.1, read on the forward strand.
ACTTATTCAGCAGCAGATATCAGGAGTAAGCTCCAGAAGCTGGCTTTGGGACCAGAGCAGAGCCTAGAATCATTACTGAACCAGGCAACCTCCGTGTTTTATAATAGAGACCAGAAGCAACAGGCTGAAAGGAAGAGATCAGCCTTAGTCATGGCTTTCAGGCAAGCAGACCCTAGGGGCTCAAATGAGGGAAAGGCTTGGGTTAGCCGCCAGTCTGGCAGAACTTGTTACCAGTGTGGTCTGAAGGGACACTTTATAAGAAATTGTCCCCAGAGGAATGGACCACCATCTCGTCCATGCCCGCTGTGCCAAGGGAATCACTGGAAAGCACACTGTCCCAAGGGATGAAGGTTCTCAGGGCCTGAGGTGTCTGACCAGATGACCCAATGGCAGGACTGAGGGTTCCTGGAGCAAGTGCCAGCAAGAGCCGTCACCCTCACACAGCCCTGGGTAAAGCTGACCATAGAGGTCCAGGAAGTTAATCTTCTCCTGGACACTGCACAGCCTTCTCAGTATTTCTCTACTGCCCTGGAGACTTGGTGCTTGTTAATTCTCTCCCCCTCAGACTCTCCCTCTCTAGGCCCATCCTGGGAAGGACCATTTTCAGTTATTCTGTCTACCCCAATGGCAGTTAAGGTAGTGGAAATTAACTCATGGATTCATCACAGTCGGCTGAAGCCTTGGATACCTCCTGAGGAAAGTCACAGACCCTCCACTCCTCAGCCTGAAGTTCCAGGAGACGACCCTTCATATCCCTGCAAGCCATTAGAAGATCTACATCTGCTTTTCCAACAAGATCCTCAGGGAAGTAACCACTCATGTCTAATTTATATCCTGGCATGAACAGGACTATAACCCTCAACTTTGCTATCTCTCAAACTACAAGTATCCTTTTCATAGTGGGAAAGGAACCTACCTCTTTCTAGGAAAAATGCTGCTATTTTGTAAACCAAACCATAAGGTCACAAATAATCCTGCCACAGGAACCCTGGATGTCCTTGGCTCGTGAGCTCTATTGTGGACCTCTAGATCAACCTGCACCCCTAAAAGTCTCCCCTCTGAAGGAAACCTCAATGCAGGGCCCCTTCCAAGCCCCATTTCAGCAGGAAGTGGTTAAGAGGACTGACACCCGTGTTCCAACAGAAGTTGGGCTTTCCTGTTAAGAGGGAGGGAATGAGGGAAGGTGTTCTCTTCCAGGGTCCACAAGGGGGCGTAGTTTTAAGAGCAAGAATTTCTCATTGCCATGCCCCCTCCCATCTCTCTCCATCCGGGAGATTTAATGGTTTATGTTTGAATTTCACGGGCGCGGCATGAAACTAAGAGTCAATCACTCCAGCGGAAGTTCTGAGGAACTCCTTTCATTGGCCTGGGGTCTTGGAAAAGGTGAGGATTCCTCCCAGATTAAAAGTCCCCTCTTCCACACCCCTTCGGACTCCATGTTTGGGTCCCCTTCCACAAACACTCCCTGTGTGGAAGCCGTCTTTCTCTCTCCTGGATTTCTCCTCTGGAGTCCCCTTCCACACTCTCTCGTGGAAGCCTGTCTTCCCCCTCCTAAACTCCATCTCTCTCTATTCCCTTCCACTCAGTGTGGAAGCTGCTTTCCTCTCCTCGATTCCATCTTTCTGGATTCTCTTACTCAGTGTGAGAGTTAGCTGTTTCTTTCTCTCTCCTTCTCCTGTTTCTCTCTCTCTTTAAATAAATCACTTTCTACCAAAAAAAAAAAAAAAAAAGAATATGGAGGCAGGAGCAGGGCTATGGAACCACCAAGGTAAGAGACAAAGTCTACTTACAGAGCGTCAAAGGAAACAGAAGAGAGAGAGATTATGAACGCCAGCCATTGAAGGAGAAAAGTTAATTTTTACAGTGCCTCGCAAGACTGTGAGCTGAGGGAGGACAGAGACTATGATTTCTTTGTTACTATATCTTTCTGGTAATGTCTTTCAGTGGACTTCAGTGTATGATATAGATACACAGTATAGCCATTAAACTGAGACTCTGAAGGACACAGAATTAACATAAATAGCTTGTTCCTTTTTGGTGGTGGCTGTACAGTGGTTTTCAGGTTTTATAAAATGAAATCTTGCCATTGCTAAGTGCACCCTGAAATCTCATTTTATTATTCTGACTGTAGTTTTAATTAACTGTACATATGGCTGCTCACTCATTAGGGTCAGATGGCTCAGCTGGAGACAGAGCTTCCTGGCATCTGGGCTGAGTTAGCATGTGCCTTTAGGATTTGGGTCTGTGACGAGAGGTTGTGAAGGAGAAATTGGGAAAGGTTACAAACTCAGGTGCCAAAAGCAACTGTACAGCTCTTCCAAAGTGAGAGCAAAGAACAAACGGCTGTAGGAAAATGTTCCAAGGTAACAAATCAAATTCACTCTACAGCAGAAGTTGGCCAGGTGCAGTGGCTCACGTCTGTAATCCCAGCACTTTGGGAGGCTGAGATGGGTGGACCACCTGAGGTCAGGAATTCAAGACCAGCCTGGCCAACATGGTGAAAGTCGTCTCTACTAAAAATACAAAAATTAGCCAGGCGTGGTAGCACACGCCTATAATCCCAGCTACTCCGGAGGCTGAGGTGAGAGAATCACTTGAACCCAAGAGGTGGAGATTGCAGTGAACTAAGATCGCACCATTGCACGCCAGCCTCAAGAAAAAGAAAAAAATAGCAAATTCACTCTACAGCGGAGGTTGACCAAGAACTATTCAAGCCCACTGGAGGTCTGGACAGGGGCTAAAATGTCTGCAGATTTTTTAAGTTGGCAATTTTCAAAATAAAAATTCAATGATATACTACTAAATCCAATAGCAGAAAATACCAGTGACCCAGAAAATATCACTCCACAAAGATGCAAGTAAATCTAACAACCACTCTTATTTGTGCTACAGCTAAATCTCACTTTTTTTAATGCAAACCTCAAAAAACATTTAGTAGAAAACAGGTTTGTAACCCTGGCAGACCACATGGCTTACTGCCTTCCAGAAAAGAGACTTCCTGTCTGGAAGGCTTATGTTTCCATATAATTATTTAAAATTGACTACTGAAGCCATGTCAAACAATGCCAAAAAACAACCAGCTGGCCTGATTATTTTAGATAGAAAAAATAATCTGTCAACCCATTATTAATATTGTGTAGAAAAACAGTTGATTCACTAAAGTTTTAACTGGCCACCTAAAGCACCTAGAATAAAGACACCACTTCAAAAGAAAGCGAGAAAGAAAGAGAAAGGAAATAGTAACTGTGTGAGGTAATGAATGTTAATTAGCTTGACGCAGCGATTATTGCACAATGTATACATATATCAAAACGTTGTACACCTTAAATATATAGCATTGTATCTGTCAATTGAACCTCAATAAAGATGAAAAAGACCTGGTCCAGAACAAAATAGAAGAATTACAAAAAAACAAAAATACTTTAAAGTACCTAGCAAAAGCCTCTAGCATTTTAAAACATCAATTATAAAAAGCCAATTACTATCAGGTTTTCTTTGATTTCTTTATTGAAATGAATAATTCTTCACTAGTAGCTACCAACCTCAGCCCTTCCCCTTTCAACAAAAATCTTTGTGCAACTCTATTGAATTCAAATTTTCTACAACATATATACATCATCATCACATTGCTCCAAGGGCCCTGCAGACATTTTCTTAGTAGCACAAACACAGTGGTAACTAATATCTCATTTACTATATGTTAAATATAAAAAGTAACTGGCCTGGAGACCCCCTAAAACACCAAATATTTTTCTAAAATCATTAGCATTTTCCCTATGAAATGACAATATTATATATTAGACCATATTTGTTATTTGTATTCTAGCTACTTCAAAAAAGTACCTGAGATGGTTTAGACAATAAACACGTATGCTTCTCAATCATTAAAATAAGGACAAAATATCAGCCTGGCTTGGTGGCTCATGCCTGTAATCCCTTTGGGAAGCTGAGGCGGGAAGATTGCTTCAGCTCAGGAGTTCAAGATCAGCCTGGGCAGCAAAAAATAAAAAAAATTAGCCAGGCAAGGTGGTGCCAGCCTATGCTCCCAGCTGCCCGGAAGACTGAGGCAGGAGGATTGCTTGAGTCCAGCAGGTAAACGCTGTAGTGAGCCATGTTTGGGCCACTGCACCCCACTCTGGACAACACACGAAGACCCTGTCTCACAAATAAATAAATAAAATATTAAAAGCATGTACTTGAGAGGAGGAAGATTATTATATCAGAAACCCAGGCTAAGGGCATTTATTATAAGTCCTAAATTTTGTTTTAGATTTTTCAGTGGCAAACAGGAAATTTGGAGAACATTGTAACTCTCACTTATTAAAATAGAAACAAAGCTTTTTCCTTCACACTAAAATCTAAGAGAAAATTACTGTATGAATCCTTACATAAAGAACACTAGACAATAATAGTAAAGCAATTTTAAAGAATCAAACTTTTTTTCATGTGAACATCTCGTATAACCTCAAGGGTATAATATTAAATCATCATTCTCTGAAGGTTATTCTCCAGAGAAATAAACTAATACAGTCCAGGTATGTGATTTTTCTGGAGCTGTAATTCGATGAGGAGATATAGCCTGGAAAATCTAGAAGATTAGATTATTAGAAATTCTGTTAGTTAACTTTAGCCAAGTATAAAACACTGTGGCTGTGTCTTTAACAGACAACTCAAGACTGAGCTCCCTTGAGTGTGTCTATTATCTGCTCAATACCTAAAATCAGACCTGCACGCTTTGGGTAACAGAAGTACAAAGAGCCAGATGCCTCTTGGTTAAGATAATCAAAAAGCAACACAGAAGATCTCCATCATGATACCTGCCCAGACCCCTTGCAGACATCTTTGCTGAAGGGGTTGTACCACATGTACCTGGCCAAAGCTAACTGGACTAGGGGCAGTCACCTAACTTAAAGGCCAATAAGTCATATGCCAATTAGGCCCATGATATGGGTAGGGGAGAAAAACTAGTATCTTTTACTTATCCATCACAAGGTTCCTGGCTGAGGCTCCTATCATAACAGACAAATTAACAAGAGAAAAGCACACACATTTATCTAACATACATAATACATGACTCCAGCACTTTCAGAAATGAAGACCCAAAGAAATAGGAAAATGTGTATTTGGGTTTTTCTTTTTTTCTTTTTTATTATACTTTAAGTTCTGGGATACATGTGCAGAACGTGCAGGTTTGTTACATAGGTATACACGTGCCATGGTGGTTTGCTGCACCCATCAACCTGTGATCTACATTAGGTCTTTCTCCTAATGCTATCCCTCCTCTAGTCCCCCACCTGCAAACAGGCCCTGGTGTGTGATGTTTCCCTCCCTGTGTCTATGTGTTCTCGTTGTTCAGCTCCCACTAATGAGTGAGAACATGCGGTGTTTGGTTTTCTGTTCCTGTGTAAGTTTGCTGAGAATGATGGTTTCCAGCTTCATCCATGTCTCTGCAAGGGATATGAATTCATCCTTGTTTATGGCTGCATGGTATTCCATGGTGTATACGTGCCACATGGAAAATGTGTATTTGCACACTTAGGTTTGATGAAAGATAGATGGTTTTGGAGAAGGAAGATCTAAGGATAATAGGATATGATCTAATGGCAATAAACTGGGGGGAACTTAACAAAGCTGTTCAGATAATTCTCTGTGTCCGTTCTTCAGAGACAACGATGCTGCTTTCCTCAAGGTGTAGGACGGGCACCTCTGGAGTGAAAGTTTTATGGCCTCCTTCAAGGGAAGGTCAGCTGGGTTTTATGGCCTGCTTCAGAAGAAGAGGAGCAAGGAGAAAGTGAGAGTGACCTCCCTGCTTTTTTTTCCTCAGATGACAAGCTGCCATATTTGTGGGTAGCATGTCTTGAGCCCCATCACATGGCTTGGCTTGAAAACATGAACTTTTCCATTCTGATTGGCTCCCTTCATCATTTAAACAAGCAAACAAAAAATACTGACATTGGGACAGTTAACTGTCCGAACAGCAGTTGAAATGTCATGATATAGATGAAAGCCAGGATTCATGTTGCTCCATGTGTAAAACAAAGCTAAAAAAAAAGAGAGAAAGCTATGACAAACAGATTTGAGGCAGAGGAGTGCATGGAGATAAAGATGAGCAATCTGAGCAGAAAGGATGCAAGGGTGGTTTGAAGAGGGGGCTGAGCCACACCAATTTCCAAGCCCAGAATTCAGATCATCTGCTTCTCTCAATTCTGTGGGTCCTGCCCTTTCCTGTCTGGTTCTTCAGCTTTTCCTAGCTTCCTGTGTGTATGTACTCTTCAAGTAAATGGTGAATTACCTAAAGTAATTTTCCTACATCACTCTTTTTGCACCCAAAGCAGACAAATTAAAATACATTATTTTATCTATGGAAAGGGCCTTTCACCTCTACCACAGATTGGCTAAACTGATCTTTTGGGGATCTGTTTAGCCAGAGGCAAAATTGTTCTCCAGCAGCATCCTCTTAGGAGCCTGGAAAAACTGAAATCAGTTGAAGCCCCTGAGTTTTTACCATGAAGTACAAAAGAAACAGCTTTAACCTGAGACAAATATTTAAGGACAAATATTACCAGTTGTCTGCCTTTGTAGGGAAAAAGAATGATAGTACATGTCTCTTGAATATCTGATTTTAAGCAGCATTGCTTCCTGGCTAGGACCAGGGTTGGTTAACTATAGATGGGTTAGTCCTAGATAATCCAATATATTGTGTCTTACGGTTCATCTAAATATTGAAAAATGTCAATCCCAAGTAACAATTCGATTTCAAAGTACTAATGAATAAAAAGATAATAAAGTTGACTAAAAACATTTTCTAGGAACATACAGCCTGGATTTCAGTCCTGGCTCCTAAATCTGCTAGATGTGGAACCTTGAACAAGTTTCTGCATCTTCATTTCCTCCTCTGTAAAATGGGGGTGGTTATAGTACCTTTCGCAGTGAGTGATTATGAATTTCAAACAAAATGATTTATGGAGATGTTAGTCCAGTGCCTAGCATACAGTAGGCACTCAATAACTGCGAGTTATTACTAACACTCCTTCTGGATAATTTTCTTTCAGTTACTCCAGTCACTTTATTCAAAGACACTGAACTCAGGAGTCATCTTTAGAAAAGTTTTAAAGAAACAAAATCAAAAGCAAAACATACAGAAGGTAGTTTGCATTAATATGGTGACATGAAACTATTTTGGAATGAAGTGCATGGATTTAAAGAACTAGAGTTCCAATGGCTCAGTGGAGAATGAAGAAGCCATTTTACGATAGTGAAGATGTAAACATTCATTCAAAGATCTGGCATCCTGGATGAAAATTCCTATTTTAAAAATACAAATTGGTTTGGTACAGTGGTTCACACCTGTAATCCCAGCAATCTGGTAGTCCAAGACCGGAAGATGGCTTGAGCCCAGGAGTTTGAGACCAGCCTGGACAACATGGCAAGACCCCATCGCTACAAAAAATATATATATATAAAAATTAGCTGGTCATGGTGGCACACACCTGTAGTCCCAAGTACTAAGGAGACTGAGGTGGGAGGATCACTTGAGCCTAGGAGATTGAGAGTGCAGTGAGCCATGATCATGCCACTGCACTCCAGCCTGGGCAACAGAATGAGACCCTGTCTTAAAATAAATAAATACAAATACAAATTAACACAACCACAAAATGATTTTTTAAACACCTTCTGTTCTTTTATTATTTTCACACTCACTATTATTGCAGCTAGGTTCTTATAAGCTTGTGTCAACACAATTTCTTTACCTTCCCAAAATAAAATCCCCAAGCTGAGCACCTATAGTTGACACTATCAGTGTCCCGCCCTTATTCTTTATCCACAGCCTTCTCACTGCAGATATTTGCATCTCTGTTCCTGCAGGCTTTTTATAGAACTGAAGTGCTGCTCCTGACCAAGGTGCAGAACAAAAGTGCTAGGAAGAAATACGCTTCGGAATAGCCTTCAACCAAAGACTTTTGGGAGTCAGTGTATAAATACCTCAGCTCCCTCACTCTTCAGATAGAACAATTCAAAGGCAAGTGTTTTACCCCACTTCTCAGGGATTTCCTGCAGAATTAAGCCCTAGTCACCCACAGTGCTGAGTCACCCATAGTTGCTGAGTTCCCTTATTGGCTGTCTTTTCTTCTCGAAATTACTTTTCCATTCCCACCTCTTATGTTCCCTGTACCTCTTAAACTACTTGCCTTGAATTCTTGTCTCAGGGTCTGTCTATGAGAGAACTCAAATCTCTGCAGACATCTTTTTCTTATTAAGCAATATAAAGTATCCATGAGAGCAATTAAAACTCCCAAGCAGCCTTCTGCATTGACTTTTTTTTTTTTTGCCTTCTTCCCCATACATTTGCCAAACTGCAGAGACGTCTGTCAAGATGCCGAGCCTAAGAACTGGGAAGCCTCTAGTTGGTCCATAGCAAAAAACACCAATGCAGCTCTGCAAAAGACAGCCTCACTTTTTCATGGGTACTATCCCAAGAGACAGAGACAGAACTCAGTGGCTCCTTTTCATCTCCACTCTCCAGAACAAAGTGGCTGGATAGCCTTTGCCAAGGTATCAGTTTTCCCATGGTGAGGACTGCCAGGCAATTAGATTCTTGCTCTCTCCAAATTTCAGCAGGAGCACAGAAGTTTTATTTTTAACTGTGCAGGAAGATGTTGCCATGGCAGCATAACAAACTACAAGAGCAATTTGATTGATTGATGATGTTGTGGGGAAGGACTGGCATGAAAGACACTGAAAAAAAAATCATATAGCTTCATCACTCTGGATTGAGTTTATAGGTCTTGGTTATTAGACACTTACAGTATGTGATACATGTTTATCATTATGCAAAAGGAAGCATAGATCTTTTCTGCCTTGGTTCCCTAAAGCAAGATGATGACAAACTAGTGAATTGACCATTAAGAAAGTGAGCTGGTCTCATGAATTTAAGAGATGTGATAAATGTGGCTGAAAGAACATAATATGTGCTAGGCAGGCTAGGCATAGTGGAAGGTTCAGATGCCCCACCCATCAATTAATGGGGAACATTCTGCTATTCGCTGCCCTAAGAACATTTCAATTTCAGCCATCCTCTCCTTTCAATTAATCCTCATCTCCAGCTTCCTTCCCTACAGCCCAAGGAAGGCAAGGGAGCATGCTAGTAGGGAAGAAGAGGGGAATGACTAAAGAGTGGTTTTCATCAGACAGGAATGTGGAAAATCCTTTTGGTAGGGCAGGGAGAAAAGTTTTAGGGCAGCAGCTCTCAAGTGGTCTGGATTCTCCTGTGGGTCCCAAGATCCTTTCAGAGGCTGCATAAGGCCAAAACTATTTTCATGATTCTACTAAGACATTATTTGCTTTTTACACTCGCACTATTTCAGGAAGGTACAGTGGAGTTTTCCAGAGGCTACATAACATATGATATCATTAACAGTTTAAATGCTGAAGCACATATCTTCCATTAGATATATGCTGAAATAGACACTGTCTTCTATGAAGCCAAACATAAAAGACGTTTCCAAAAACAATGTAAAAGTATGCTACTTTTCGTACTGTTTTGTTTCAAAAATATAGTTCATTAAAGATGCTACTTATGTTAATAAGTAATGAGATTGTTTTTATTTTTAAATAAATCAGTAACTATTTTTGTTTTAATTTCTAATGAGGTTAATATCAGTAGAAATAACCCACTCAAGCAAAGGTTCTTTGCAGTCTCAATAATTTTTAAGGGTATAAAGGGGCCTTCAAAACAAAAATCTTGAGGACCATTCACAAGAGATGAGACTAAGATAACCACATTACTAAAGTACCTGAGAAAGGAGTCAGAACCTCAGCACAAAATGGGCTGGAAAGGATTAAAGAATATCCTGTTTGCCAGATGAAGCCTCTGGGAAAAGTTCCACACTCACTCTGCCACCATCGTTAACAAGCTCTGGAGCAGTAGAGTAGGTGGCAGCAAGGATAGAAGGGCCTGGGCGAACAGTTCCACTTCCGGTTACCCATGGCTGCGCCTGGTGTGAAGGGATTCAGAAGCCCAGTGGGGGCCGGCAGAAGTGATAACTCAAAAGAGCTGGAATTGGTGTGGAAGCAAGGCAGGAAGACTGCAGACTGTGGTACTAATCCCCCAAAGGCTTGGACAGGGACCTTCTACTTCCACCCATAGGTAGGAGACTTAGGCAAATTTAAGGTGGCTTTTTTCCTACATTAGTTGAAATTGTTGCTCAAAACAATATGAGCCCATCTAATTTTTTTGTACATATAAGTCATAGTGTTTACATTTTGACATCAGCTCAAAGTTCTTTTTCTCTATTTCTCTCCTTTAGAAAGCTTTCCTTAATCATTATCTTTTTTCTTTATCATTCTCATTTTTTCCCTCCATTTCTTTCCCTCTCCTTATCCATCTGCTTTTATTCTCCCTCCTTTATATTCTTTTTCATTGTTCTCTGCCTTAGGACAGTTAATCATAGCCTAAATCTACTAACCCAACAGTATTCAAAGCTGTTTTCAAAAGTTGCTAATTCCTGTGCCATTTACTGTGAGCATACAATAGTACACCAGGAACTTTATACAGAGTATTTCATTTAATCTTCATGACAACCCTGTATTTAATGTTTATACTTAATGTTTTATTGCAACTCAGAATAATAAAATTTGTCTAGTTTGCACAACTGGTTATATGTGTCAGGGTCAGGATTTGAACCCACACTCATCAAACTCCAAGCCCATGTTCCTTCCTCTATATCAAGCAGCCTCCACAGGTACAGTATTTTACAAGTTACAGTCCAAGAATTATTTGCACCCCAATCTTCCCTGCCTTTTCTTACTCCTTGCTTATGATATATGTTTCTCCTGTGGCCACATTCTTCATGAGTTGATAGTTGTAGACAAACCAAGAAATAGGGAGCAATCACATCCAACATTATACCTAGACTATCATCTAAGAATAAAATGCAGAAACTTTACCACTGGAATGCCAGTTTATATTTTTCTTTAATCAAATATGCCTTGGAAGTTGACGTTGTGACAGAAGTCATATGATGAAGTCAAAGAATTGCCAAAATTCCCAGAACCTTATTGGGTACAATTCTTAAATTATCTTTAATTGAGCACTTGCTATGTGCCAGGTACACAACTAGTTAATTTCCATATATCATCTAATTCAACTCCTGCAACAACTCTACATGACAAATTTTAATTCCCTTTCACAGATGAGAAAACTGAAGCTTTAAGTGTTTAAAATACTTTCTTACGATATCACAGCTAGTAAATTCAAACTAAGGTCTGTCAGATTCAAAGCTTAAGTTCTTTTCACTCCCTGCAATGATTATGTTTCACTGATATGTTACAATCCCACTGCTAGTATGTGACTTGGAGTTATTAGATATTTTTTTTGGCATAAACTTTTTAGGATTCAATGTGTCACCTCAGGCAGAAAACTGCCACACAGAGATAATGCATTGTCCCAGGAATGTGTTTTTTAAATCAGAAATCCATTTCTCTGCTTTTATATTGCATTGATGTCCTTCCTCCTTTTAAAGTTCTCCTGAATGATAGAGGCATTGAAAATGGCATTTCACATGCTAGTTTTCTTGTTACCATCTACTAGTTTTTGTTGTCACTCTCCTCTTTTTTATTTTTTTGAAGAAAATAGTGAAATAGCTTAGATATTAAACTATAAATTATACCAAGATGTGATTTGGAACTGCAATAAACCTCATGGTTTCTTAATGGGAATTTTCAAATACTGAAATATAATTTATTACCCAAAGGAAAAGAGGAATCTAGACTTTGCTACTTCTCCCCAGTGCCTGGGTGACAAGTGATCTCAGGTTTCATCGAGGAATTACCAGAGGAAAGGGGACAGATTCAAGAATCTCATAATCAGAATGAATTTTTGAAAGACATGCAACCACCCTGTATGCATTCGGGCATAAGCTCCAAAACATTTAAAGTGACTGAAACATGCTACAAAGTTAAGCACAGTTTCATCTGTGAAAGAAAAAAAAAAGAAAAAGAAAGAGAGAGAGAAAGAAAGAAAGAAGGAAGGAAGGAAGGAAAGAGAAAGAAAAAGAAAAAGAAAGAAAGCGAGAAAGAAAAGAAAAGAAAAGAACCATTCCAGCTAGGTGCAGTGACTCACACCTGTAATCTGTAATCTCAACTACTTGAGAGGCAGACATGGGAGGATTACTTGAGCCCAGGAGTTCAACACCATCCTGGGCAACATAGTGGGACCCCATCTCTACAAAAAATAAAAAAGTTAGCCAGGTGTAGTAGCACATGCCTGTGGTCCCAGCTACTTGGGGAGCTGAGGCAGGAGGATTGCTTCAGCCTAGGAGGTGGAGGCTGCCGTGAGCCTAGATTGTGCCACTGTGTTCCAGCCTGGGTGACAGAGAAAGACCCTGTCCCAACAAAATAAAATGTTTAAAAAAAATTTTTAATTAAAAAAAATTGTAACCCAGTTTCCAAGATGGCAGATTAGAGGCTTTCAGCATACCTCAGCCACTTGGAAATAGCAAGATAGTACATAAAGATTAACTCTGTGAACTTTATTCAAGAAAGAAAATGGGCATCCACCGGAATCATGAAGGACACCCCAGAGATGAGAACATTGGCAAACAGCCCCCATGATGGTGTCCAGCTGGTAAAAGTTAATGAAGCCCTGGTACATGAGAGAGGCAGAGAGCCTCTCTCTGTGACTCACCTTTCCACTGGGGATCTGAGCAACCCAGGCCAAGGGAGAGCACTTTGTTTCTCCTGAGTCCTGGAGTTAATTTCGGGAAAGACTTGGAGACGCCGTGAGGGAAAGACACCAGGAGAAGCTGCAGGCATTTTCCCAGATCCAGAACTAGAAGCAGGACACCATTTCTAACATGGGCACATACAAAGTCAATCATTCTTTGGCAACCAAGTAGCATGGCTGCATAGGCATTTTAATCTCAGTCCAAAGATTGGAGTGCCTGCTGGGGAGTGAAGTAGGGGCCTCCGCAGCAAGAGCTGTAGAAAGCACCTCAGCAGAAGGTGCTGGGATTCACAGGCTACACCTGCAGTTTCTCCTGGGCAGTGAGACTTGCAGTCAGGGCCAGCTTGGTTGCCCCACCCTGCTCCCCCGAGATTTTAGTGCAGTGGGGAATCTATCTGCTCCACCCCCAGGCAGAAATCCAGACATTTGGAGTACCCATTTTCCTGGACCAGCAGCCTGAGCCTCCCACCCCTTCTGGACATAAATCTTGGTGCTGTAGGGCTCTCTTTGCTCAATGCTCATGCAGATCTCCAGGCATTCAGAAAACCTGCTCATCTGGATCAGCAGCCTGGCCCACCCAACCCTTCCTGTGCAGAGATCTGGGTGTAGGAGGACCCTCTCTGCTACCCAGGTAGATCTCCCAGCATTCAGAGCACCTGCCTGCTTGGTCCAGCAGCATGAGTCCCCCAACTCCTCCTGTGCAGAGATCTTGGTGTGGGTGGTGACCTTCTCTGCTCCACACCTAGGCAGATCTCCAGGCATTCAGAGCACCGCTCATTAGATTAGCAGCCTGAGACACCCTGCCTTTCCTGTTTAGCAGTCCTGTTACAGAGAGACCCTCTCTGTTTCATACCCAGGCAGACAGATCATCAGGCATTCAGAGCACCCAGTCACCTGGTTCAGCAACCTAAGCTGCCCCACTCTTCCTGGACATAGATCATAGTGCAGCAAGACCCTCTCCGTTTCACACCCAGGCAGATCTCCAAGCATCTGAAGCCCTGACTCTCCTGGATTAAAAGCTTAAGCTGCCCCGATCTCTGTGTAGAGAACTCGGAGCCAAGGAAGTTTCTCAGCTCCATGCCTAGGTACACCTTTGGGCATCTGATGGCTACCCACTGGATTCTCCCTTGGCACTGGTGCCATCAGGGGACCTGCACGTGGACCTGCCTAGTCCAGCCTCAACCTTTGTGTCTCTCCTTGCCCCGGGATGAGCAGGGAGCTCAGATAACTATGCATTCTATAAATCAGCCCAGGTGTGAGGTAACAGAGAGCTTCTGCCAGTAGCAAAGATGAAGTATATACCCAGCCACATTGTCTGCTTCTGGCTCTTACCTAAAAGTGCCAGGCTTATAGGATGAACTGCACAAGCCCACATAAAATCTGCCAAAATAAATGCATAGGGCTATAGAAAGAACTAAAAGACACTTCCCAGCATTCTCTAAAGTCACATCTCCTAGGGGAGGGAGAGGGAAAGGGACAGGGGAAAGAAAAAATAATTCTTAAAATAAAAAGATTTGGGAGGGTAAAAAGAAAGAAAAAAATCCTACCTGCATAAAAATAATTACAAAAGTTAGAAGTGCCAATATCTCCAGAAATGAGAGGGACATAGCGCAAGAATTCTGGCACTCTGAAAAATCTGAATGTAGTGACACCACCAAATGGTTGCACTAACTCTCCAGCAATGGTCTCTAATCAAAATGGAAACTCAGAAACGACAGATAAATAATTCAAAGCATGAATTGCAAGGAAACTCAATGAAATTGAAGACAAGGTTGAAAATAAACACAAAGAAACCTCTAGAGCAATCCAGGAAATGAAAAAGAGATAGGCATCTTAAAAAGAAATCAATCGGAGCTTCTGGAATTGAAAAACTCACTTAAGGAATTTCAAAATACAATTAAAAGCTTTATCACTAGACCAGACCGTGCAGAAGAAAGATTATCAGAGCTTGAAGACCAGGCCTTTGAACTAACCCAGTCTAACAAAAATAAAAATTAATTTTAAAAAATGAGTAAAGCCTTTGAGAAATATTGAATTATATAAAGCAACCAAACATACAAACTATTGACACTCCTGAGAGAGAAAGGGAAAAGGCAAACAACCTGGAAAGTGTATTCGAGAGAATAATTCAAGAAAACTTCCCTAATCTTGCTGGAGAGGTAGACATCCAGATATAAAAAATCCAGAGGACACCTGCAAGATACTGTACAAAACAAACATTGCCAACGCATAGAGTCACCAGACTGTTCAAGATCAATGCTAAAGAAAAAAATCTTAAAGGCAGCTAGCGAAAAAGACAGATCACATACAAAGGGATGTGAACTTCTCACATAAAAAGGCTAAAAGTAGACTTCTCAGTAGAAACTTTACAAGCCAGGAGATACTATGGGCCTATTTTCAGCATCCTTAAAGGAAAGAAATTCCAACCAAGATTTTATATCCTGCTGAGCTAAGCTTTATAAGCAAAGGAGAAATAAAATTTTTCCAGACAAGCAAGCACTAAGAGAATTTGTTAGCACTAGATTAGACTTCCAAGAGATCCTTAAGGAAGTTCTAAACATGGAAAAAAAGAATGATACCTGCCACCACAAAAACACACTTAAGTACATAGCCCTCAGACCCTATAAAACAAAAACAATAAAAACTACAAAGCAACCATCTTACAACTTTACGATAGGATCAAAACCTCACATAGCAATATTAACTTACATTCAAATGTAAATAATCCAGATGTCCCCCACTTAAAAGGTACAAAGTGCAAGTTGAATAAAAAAACAAAGCCTATCCATCTGCTGCCTTCAAGAGACCCCTCTCACACATAGTGACACCCAAAAGCTCCAAGTAAAGAGTTGTAGAAAGTTCTACCATGCAAATATAAAACAAACAAGAGCAGGGGTCACTATTCTTATATCAGATAAAACCGACCTTAAACCAACAATAGTTAAAAAAAAAAAAAAAAGGACAAAGAAGACATTACATAACAATAAAGGGCTCAATTCAATAAGTATACTTAACTATTTTACATATATATATACACCTAACATTAGAGCACCCAGACTAATAAAACAACTACTTCCCAACCTACAAAAAGACTTAGCCACACAATAATAGTGAGGGACTTCAATACGCCCCTGACCGCATTAGCTAGATCATCAAGGTAGAAAATTACAAAGAAATTCTGGATTTAGACTCAACCTTTGACCAAGTGGACCTAATAGACATCTACAGATTATTCTACCCATCAACCACAGAATATACATTCTTTTCATCTGCACACAAAACATACTCCAAGATTGACCACATGTGTGGCCATAAGCAATCTCAATAAATTTTTAAAAATCGAAATCACACCAACCATACTCTTTTCATACTACAAGATTGACCACATGCTTGGCCATGAAGCAAGTCTCAATAAATTTTAAAAAATTGAAATCATACCAGTCATACTCTCAAACTACAATGAAATAAAAATAGAAATTAATACCAAGAAGACCTTCTAAAACTACGTGAGTACATAAAAATTAAACAACCTACTCCTAAATGACTTGGGTAAACAATGAAATCAAGACAGAAATCAAAAAATTCTTTGAAATAAATAAAAACAGAGACAAAAAATGCCAAAATCTCTGGGATGCAGCAAAAGCAGTGTTAAGAGGAAAGTTTATAATGCTAAATATCTACCTCAGAAAGCTAGAAAAATCTCAAATTCATGATCTAACATGACATGTAGAAAAACTAGAAAAACAAGAACAAATTAACCCCAAAGGTAGCAGAAGAAAAGAAATAGTTAAAATCAAACCAGAACTGAATGAAATAGAGACAAAAAAAAAATTTATACAAAGAATCAATGAAACCAAAAGATGATTATTTGAAATGACAAACAAGATAAATAGACCACTATTTAGATTAGCAAAATAAAGGAAAAGATCCAATAAGCACAACAGAAATAACAAAGATGACATTACAGTTGATCCCACAGAAATAGAAAAGATCCTCAGAGACTGCTGTGAACACCTCTATGCACACAAACTAGAAATCCAGAGAATACAGATAAATGTCTGGATACACACAATCTTCCAACACTGAATCAGGAAAAAGTTGAAACATTGAACAGACCAATATCAAATTTTGAAATTGAATCAGTAATAAAAAACCTACCAACCAAAAAAAAAATCCCCAAACCAGATGGATTCACAGCCAAATTCTACCATATCTTCAAAGAACTAGTACAAAACCTACTGAAACTATTTCAAAAAATCAAGGAGGAGAGACTCCTCCCCAACTCATGCTATGAAGCCAGCATCACCCTGATACCAAAACCTGGCAAAGACACAAGAGAAAAAGAAAACTATGGGCCAATATCCTTGATGAAAACAAAATACTAGTAAACTGAATTCAACAGCACATCAAAAAGTTAATTCACCATGATCAAGTAAACTTCCTTTCTGGGATTCAAGGTTGGTTTAAGATAGGCAAATCAATAAATGTGATTTATCACATAAACAGAATTAAGAACAAAAACCATATGATTATCTCAATAAATATGGAAAATCCTTCAAAAAACCAACATCCCTTCATAATAAAAACCCTCAAGAAACTTGACATCAAAGTACGTACCTCAAAATAATAAGAGCCATCTATGATAAATCCATAGCTAACACTATACTGTACAGGCAAAAACTAGAAGCATTTCCCTTGAGAACTGGAACAAGACAAAGATGCCCACTTTCACCACTCCTATTCAACATAGCACTGGAAGTGCTAGCCAGAGCAATCAGGCAAGAAAAGAAATTGAAGACATCCAAATAGGAAAAGAAGAACTCAAATTATCCCTCTTTGCAGATGACAATTCTATACCTAAAAACCCCTGAAGACTCCACCAAAAGACTCCTGGAGCTGATAAATGACTTCAGAAAAGTTTCAGGATACAAAATCAATTTACAAAAATCAGTAGTATCTCTATACACCAATAATGTTCAAGCTGAGAGCCAAATCAAGAGCACAATCTCATTTAGAATAGCCACACAAACAGTAAATACTTAGGAATACATCTAACTAAGGTGAAAGATTTCTACAAGAACTATAAAACACTGCGAAAAGGAATTAAGATGACAGAAACAAATAGAAAAAAAAAATTTATATTCATGGATTGGAAGAATCAATATCATTAAAATTGCCATACTGCTCAAAGCAATCTACAAATTTAATGCTATTTCTATCAAGCTGCCAATGTCATTTTTCACAGATTTTGGGGAAAAAACCTATTCTAACATTCATATGGGACCAAAAATGAGCCCAAATAGCCAAGGCAATCCTGAGTAAAAAGAACAAAGTCGGAGGCATCACATTGCTCACTTCAGACTATACTATAAGGATACAGTTACCAAAGCAGCATGGTACTAGTACAAAGACAGACACATATACCAATGAAATGGAATAGAGAATCCAGAAATAAAGCCACACACCTACAGCCATCTAATCTTCAACAAAGTTGACAAAAAATAATCGATGAGGGAAGAACTGTCTATTAAATAAATGGTGTTAGGATAGCTGGCTAGGCATATGCAGAAGAATGAAACTGGACCCCTACACTTCACCATATACAAAAAATTAAGCTCAAGATGGATTAAAGGTCTAAATTTAATACCTCAAAATATACGAATCCTAGAAGAAAACCTTAGAAACACCATTCTGGACATGGATCTTGGGAAGGAATTTATTACTAAGTCCTGAAAAGCATTGCAACAAAAACAAATTTTGACAAGTGGGACCTAATTAAACTAAAAGAGATTCTGCACAGCAAAAGAAACTATCAACAGAGTAAACAGACAACCTACAGAATAGGAGAAAATATTTTTGCAAACTACATACCTAACAAAGGTCTAATATCCAGAATCGATAAGGAACTTAAACAATTGAACAAGAAAAAAACAGCCCATTCAAAAAAGAGCAAAAGACATGAATAGACATTTCTCAATAGAAGACATACAAAGGGCCAAAAAACATAGGGGAAAATGCTAATCATCACTAATCATCACAGAAACGCAAATCAAAACCACAATATCATCTCACAACAGTCAGAATGGCTATTATTAAAAAGTCAAAAAACAACATATGTTGGCAAGGCTGCAGAGAAAAGGGAACACTTGTATACATTGGTGACAATGTAAATTAGTTCAGCCCCTGTGGAAAAGCAGTTTGGGGATTTCTAAAAGAACTTAAAACAGGACTACCATTTAATCTAGCAATCCCATTTCTGAGTACATATCCAAAAGAAAATAAATTGTTCTACCAAAAAGACACAGGCACTCACACGTTAATTGCAGCAACAGTCACAATAGAAAAGGCATGGAATCAATGTAGGTGCCCATTAATAATGGACTGGATAAAAAAAAATGTATATATACACTATGGAATACTACACATCCATAAAAAAGAATGAAGTCGTGTCCTTTGCAGAAACATGTATGCAGCTGGAGGCCATAATCCTAAGACAATTAACATACGAAGAGAAAACCAAATACTACATGTTCTCACTTGTAAGTGGGAGCTGGACATCAGGTGCTCATGGACATAAAGATGGCAACAATAGACTACTAGAAGGAGGGAGGTAAAAGGGAGGCAAGAGTTGAAAAACGAACTGTTGGATACTATTCTCAGTACCCAGGTAATGCTATTATCATACCCCAAAACTGAGTATCATGCAATATACCCAGGTAACAAACTTGCACATGTATCCCCCTGAATCTAAAAGCTGAAAAACAAATAAATAAATAAACTATACTGCATGTCATCTAAATTCTATTTGGCATAAATAAACTATACTGCATGTCATCTAAATTCTATTTAGCAAAGAAATACATTTTTTTTGAGACAGAGTCTTGCTCTGTCCCCCAGGCTGGAGTGCAATGGTATAATCTTGGCTCACTGCAACCTTCACCTCCTGGGTTCAAGTGATTCACATGCCTCAGCCTCTCAAGTAGCTGGGATTACAGGCATGTGCCACCACACCTGGCTAATTTTTGTATTTTTAGTAGAGATTGGGTTTTGCCATGTTGCCCAGGCTGGTCTTGAACTCCTGGCCTCAAGTGATCTACCCACCTTGGCCTCCCACAGTGCTGGGATTACAGGTGTGAGCCACTGCACCTGGCCTAGAATAGAAAGATTTAAATGTGTAATATACAATACTTAGAGTAAAACAGGAAAAAGGGAAAGATTAGTGATTAATCTGTATTTATATTTCTTCAAAATAACAACTTGTATAATTCAACAGTGCTAAATATTTCTCGTAGTGTTTTGCATTTCTTTCCTAATTTGATTCACAGACCATTCCATAGCTCTGATACTAACCCAAATAGTCTAGAGGAAATTTTGACTCAAAACTAGAAACTTTGAATAGAATCTTTTTGGTAATTTATGTGGTGTTTGCATTTTTTTAATACAAAATACACATGGTAAAAATTGTATGTACATAAATTAAAATTTTAGTCTGAGTTCAGCACTGGTTCTTATATTATCTCTGTCAAATCTGTTTTTCTTTTTATTCTCTCTATAATGACAGACATAAAAACAATAAAGTCATTTTCTACTTAGTTAAAAAAAAATACGGGGTTAGAAAATATTTGCAAAACATACATCTCCAAAAGGAGAGTTTTCCAAAAATATACAAAGAACTCTTAAAACTCTACAACAAGAAAACAAACAACATGATTTTAAAAATGGGCCAAAGGCCTTAATAGACACCTTACCAAAGAAGATATACAGGTGGCTAATAAGCGTATGAAAAGATGCTCCACATCCTATGTCATCAGGGAAATGCAAATTAAAACAACAATGAGACACTGCTACACACCTACTAAGATGGCCAAAATCCAGAACACTGACAACATTAAATGCTGTCAAAGACGTAGAGCGACAGGAACTCTCACCCTTCGCTGGTGGAAATGCAAAATGATTTGGCCACTTTAGAAGACCATTTGATAGTTTCTTGCAAATCTAAACATATTCATCGTACAATCCAGCAATCACACTCCTTGGTATTTGCCCAAAGGATTGATAACTTATGTCCATGCAAAACATCTTTATTCGTAATTGCCAAGACTTGGAAGCAGCCAAGATACCTTTCAGTAAGTGAACAAATAAATAATAATCTCCATTCCATCTAGACAATGGAATATTATTCAACCTTAAAAAGAAATGAGCTGTCAAACCATGAAAGACATGGAGGAACCTTAAATCCATGATACTAAGTGAAAGAAGCCAATCAGAAAAGGCTACATACTATATGAGTCCAAATATATGACACCTGGAAAAGGCAAAACTATGGAAACAGAAAAAAAGATTACTCAGGAGGCTGAGGCGGGAGGATTGCTTGAACCCAATAGAAGTCTAGCCTGGGCGACATAGCAAGACTGTGTCCCTAGGGGGGAAAAAATTCAGTGTTTTCCAGGTTTGGGGGAAGAAGGGATGAATAAGGAGGAACACAGAGGATTTTAGAGCAGTAAAACTATTCTGGATAATACTTGATATGGTTTGGCTGTGTTCCCCCCCCCCCATCAAATCTCATCTTGAATTGTAGCTCCCATAATTCTCACTTACTGTGGGAGGGACCCAGTGGGAGATAATTTAATCATGGTGGTGGTTTCCCTCATACTGTTCTCCTGGTAGTGAGTAAATCTCACAAAATCTGATGGCTTTATGAAAGATTTTCTTTTTCACTTGGCTCTCATTCTCTCTCACCTACCACCATGTAAGATGTCCCTTTGCTCCTCCTTCATCTTCCACCATTTGTGAGGCCTCCCCAGACATGTGGAACTGAGTCCATTAAACCTCTTTCCTTTATAAATTACCCAGTCTTGGGTACGTTTTTATCAGCAGCATGAAAACTGACTAATACAACACTGTAATGGTGGATGTTTGTTATTGTTATTTGTCCAAGCCAGCAGAACATACAACATCAAGTGTGAACCCTAATGTAAACTACAGACTTCATGTGATTATGATGTGTCAATGGAAGCTCATGTATTGTAACAAGTGCACCACTCTGGTGGGGAACATTGAGAATGGGGGAGGCTATGCATATATGAAGGAAGGGGAAAAGGGACATCTCTATACTTTCCACTCAATTTTGTTGGGAACCTAAAACTGCTTCAAAAAATGTTGTTTAAAAATAATTATAATAAAAGGTACAGGAAATACATATATACATATTTTTCCGCCCCTCATCTTTCATATACTAGGTGGACTCTGCCCTTGCAGAGTTGAGGAGCAGAAGGAAGGACTGGAAAGGGCAAGGACAGGTCTTACCTGAGAGGTATTGCAGTGTTTTGGCCTTGGTGCTCTTGGGAATCTTGCTGCACTGTATTTGTGGATTCACCAGAGACCTACTTGGTGATCTCTCACAAATTCCCTTAACACATCTGATACTCCCACCAGCCAGCCATTTATTACTATCCTTTAGCCCCTTGTTTCTGAAAGGCCACCCCATAGATCTCTTTTAGGATCTTAACACCCCCTGCAGGTTACCCTATTGAATCTATGTAAAATCACTCCAGATCATGGTCCATACTGGATCGACTTGGAAATGCACATACTTTCTTTTCCAAACTAGAAGTTCAGACTACTCTGTAGGGAAACACTTTTCTTTGCTCTGCTCCTCCGGCCATCAGAGTCCTCTGGCTTTTAGGCTCTTCTAGAACCGCTAACCCCACAGGATCCAGAGATATCACATGCTTCCTGAGCCTTCTCTTCTACAAGGGCAATATTATTGGGTTCTTTAACAGATCTTTATATGATGTGTTTTTGAGGCTGTATTAGCTAGTTATTGCTGAGTAACAAACCAATCCAAACTTAGTGGTTTGAGAACCATTACTATAGCTCATGAGCTTATGAGTCAGCTGGATAGTTCTGCTTATCTAGGTCAGGCTTAGCTAACCTCAGCTGGACTTACATATGCATTCGTAGCCCCAAGTGTCAGGTCAGCTGTCTGGTCTAAGATATTCCTCTCCATGTGTGGCAGAGGCCTGACTTGACTTGGGTGACAGGTATAACTAGGTTATGTGTTTCTCATCATTCAACAGGCATGCCTGGGCTTGGTCACATGGCAGAGGCACAATTACAAGAGAAAGTGTGGAAACATGAAAGAACTCATGAAGCCTAACTCAGAACTGCTATATTGTCATTTTTTGCCATATCCTGTACAGGCCAAAGTAAATCATAAGGCCTGATTCAAGGACTGAAGAAATAGTCTTCATTTCTTATGGGAGGAGCTGCATGGCCAAACTGCAAAAATCCTAGTATATGGAAAAAGGGGACATTTCTGCAATCAATCTATAGCACAAGCATTTCCTTATTCTGGTCTTTACAATAAGCTCCAGCTCCTATTGACCCCACTTAGCCCTACCTCTATTAGTCTAGCCTAAAATGGACATTAATGTATCAGGGAAGTTGCTGTTAAACTAAATTTGGCCTAGGATGCCTCCATACTTTGAGTCCCTAGTAACAAACTGTAACCTATCTTGGGATGTGAATTAACTAAAAGCCTAACTTAGGAATATAGTTTTGTAACAAATTGAATCTCATCCAATCACAGCAGCTGAGCCTCAGTCAATCACAGCAGCCAACTCATCAGACCATGTTCAAATTAGGCAAATGCCAAGCTGTAACCAATCAAAATGTTTCTATACCTCACTTCCAGTTTCTGTCAATAAATGCTGCCTGCCCACCTTGTGGAGCAGAGGTCTCTGAATCTCTTCTGGTTCTAAGGGCTCCCTGATGTGAATTATCCACATGTATCAGGGCCCTTCTGACCTGATTTAACACAAGAAAGAAGTCGAATCAGGAGCTGTAGCCTCTGCAGTTTGTGGTGGGGGGGGGGAATTATGATTCTTGTTAGAAAGACCCTCTTATCCAGAGCAAGCCTGGTAAGATCAAGCACAGACGTGTGGTGTCTGGTCGGTCCTGCAGCCCTTTGTGGATATAAGACTAAGATCATTAAGAAAGCGATGGGAGGGAAAAGAAAGGAAATCAAAGAGCAGGTCAGTGAAGGAATAAATCAAAAGGAAAAATCCAGAAAAAGAAAGAGAGAAATTAGACTGTAGTAAATTTATTTTTATGCGGAGAAAAAAACCATATTGGGATATGAGACGGGGAAAGAAGTGGGACACATCTCTGATGCATTCCTCGCTCATTCTTTAGCATGCAAAAGCTAGTGCCTATTGGGCAGATCACTTTAAAAGGCTCTGCTCATTCCAGTCACAGCAGGTGGAGATTTAAGGGGTAAGGCTGTCTGATCCACTGAGTGGATGGGCAGTATTTGGAGTTTCTGGGGAGCCATTTTAATCTCTCTTCAAAGAGGCCAGTTACTGTTCTATCACCACAAAAATGCATCGTAATGCCCAGTGGTCCTTCCCACACTAAACTGAGATGGCTTTTCATAGAGAGCCTCCCTAGAGACCAAAACTTTTGCCCTGAATCTTAGGGATTTCTCTGGTGAAGAAAGTTTTACATATCCTTCATATATCCCCCCAAAATAAATAATTAAAACTAACAAGGAAACCGAGAAACCCAAAATAGAATACAAAAAGTAAAAATGGACCTCACTGTATTACAAATAAATAACCACACTGAAAAGGATGAAGAATAAAATAACTAGCCTAAATAACTTTGGGAAATAGTATCCTGACTGAACCTGTGGTGGCTGCCTGTAATCCCAGTTACTCTAGAGGCTGAGGCAGAATTGCTTGAACCTGGGAGGCGGAGGTTGCAGTGAGCCGAGATTGAGCCACTGCACTCCAACCTGGATGACAGAGCAAGACTCCATCTCAAAAAATAAATAAATAAAAATAAAATAAAATATAAGACTAAAGAAAAAATTAGTAGCACACAAATTCTATAATACAGTTATTAAAGTGTTTCTCCCAAAGATATGGGTTAGCTATTCTGAAGCAATTTACATCTGTACTAGAATCAAATAATTAAATAGTGTATATTGTAGATAAAGAAAGCTAGACTTCTCACTATTAAAGAAAAATTTATAAATAAAGACTAAAATGGGCTGGGCATGGTGGCTCATGCCTGTAATCCCAACACTTTGGAAGGCCTAGGCAGGTGGATTACCTGAGGTCAGGAGTTAGCCAACATGGTGAATCTTCATCTCTACTAAAAATACAAAATTACCCAGGCATGGTGGCAGGCACCTGTAGTTCCAGCTACTCAGGAGGCTGAGCAAGGAGAATCGCTTGAACCTGGAAGGCGAAGGTTGCAGTGAGCCTTGATCGCTTGATTGTGCCACTGCATTCCAGCCTGGGTGACAGAGTGAGACTCCATCTCAAAAAAAAAAAAAAAAAAAAGAACTAAAATTAACCCTCTGGTCATGAACTGGAATCAGAAGTATTAAGATAAACTCATTTTTATCAATATCTATACAGACAGGTATGTACAGAAATATAAATGTGGGAGTGTTGGTATACATACACATATTTTCTAGCTCTGTATGCTGGATAGGCCTGAAAGCAATGACACTCCGGTAGCAAGGAGCATAACTAATTGCCCAGATTTTTATTTCTACTCACTTTCTCCAATTCCTCAGAGAGGCAGGTGATTCTAGGGCTGGGGTGGGAAAAATACATGATGAATGTCTTGTGGTGACAGAAAAATGAAAGCACGCAAGATTGTGAACTTGCCAGAGAACACAAGAGCTAACCTGAAAGAGCTCCTAACAACTAAAGATGGAAAAAGTTAAGCAACAAAATAAATAATGATAGCATTGTATTTTAATTAGTAAAAATAAGCTAAAGGTCCATGAAACTATACTGATATAAATAAGCAATGAAATACATAAATAAATGGGGGAGAAAGGACATCTCTTCCCTAAAGAACAATTCCAAGTAATATACAAGAGAAGAGAGAAACAGAAAATCACTAGTTGGTAAACACCACAGTAAAAATTCTTGCAGACAAGATCTATTCATGAATGTTAAAATTACTGGAAAAATTTGAAGGGGAAATAAATATTTTTATATTCTCAATACATCTACCCAAGTTATTTATGAACTACAAAGGGAAAGATTACTCTACAGTGGGAAGACTCATCTGGTACCATCTGAAAGAAGTAATCAAGGTTCATATTACCAGTAGTAAGACTTATTGACATAAAAACCCCTTAATATGATGCCCTGAGGATGCAATATCATTTTTGTTTTACTCTTAACAAAAACACACAACCTCATTCTAACTGTGAAAAATCATCAGGCAGGCAAACCAAACTGAGGAATATCCTACAAAATAAGTCAAAATTCCTAAAAGGGCAGACTGAGGAATTGTCATGGTTTATAGAAGATGAAGGAAAAATGATGACAAACAAGATGCAAAGTGGGATCCTAATTAAGATCCAGGAACATCTGAAAAAGAATCAAAAAAGGAATTCCATTTACAATAGCCACAAATAAAATTAAATGCCTAGGAATTAACCAAAGAAGTAAAAGACCTCTATAATGAAAAGTATAAAACACTGATGAGAGAAATTGATAAGGACATCAAAAAATGGAAAGATATTCCATGTTAATGGATTGAAATAATCAATATTAAAATGTCCATACTACCCAAAGCAATCTACAAATTCAATGCAATTCCTATTAAAAAACCAATGACATTCCTCACAAAAATTTTTAAAATCCTAAAATTTACATGGAATCCCCAAAAGACCCAACATAGCCAAAGCTATCCTGAGCAAAAAAAGAACAAAACTGGAGGAATCACATTATCTGACTTCAAATTATACTACAGACTATAGTAACCAAAACAGCATGGTACAGGCATAAAAGCAGACATATAGGGACTGGGGGCAGTGGCTCAAACCTACAATTCTAGCACTTTGGGAGGCCTAGGCAGGTTGATTGCTTAAGCTCAGGAGTTCAACACCAGCCTGGGCAACATAGCAAAACCCTGTCTCTACAAAAAATACAAAAACTAGCCAGGTATGGTGGCACACACCTGTAGTCCTAGCTACTCAGGAGGCTGAGGTGGGAGGATGGCTTGAGCCAGGGGGGTGGAGGTTGCAGTGAGATAAGATCACACCACTGCACTCCAGACTGGGTGGCAGAGCCAGATGCTGGGGGGAAAAAAAGACACATAGACCAATGGAGAACCCAGAACAAAGCCATACACCTATAGTGAACTCATTTTTTGGCAAAGGTGCCAAGAACATACATTGGTGAAAATGGATTAAAGACTTAAATCTAAGACCTCAAATATAAACTATTAAAAGAAAACATAGGGGAAAAAGGAAAATAAAAAACACTGAAGAAACTCTCCAGTACATTGGATAGGGCAGATTTCTTGGGTGATACCTCACAAGCACAGGCAACCAAAGCAAAAATGGACACATCAGGTTGAAAAGATGCTGCATAGCAAAGGCAACAATCAACAAAGAGACAACCCACAAAATGGGAGAAAATATTTTAAATTACTCATCTGACAAGGGATTAATAACCACAATATATAAGGAGCTCAAACAACTCTATAGGAAAAAATCAAATAACCCAATTTGAAAATAGGGAAAAGATTTGAATAGACATTTCTCAAAAAAAGACATAAAAATAGCAGACATTTGAAAAGGTACTTAACATCATTAGCCATCAGAGAAATACAAATCAAAACTACAATGAGATATCATCTCATCTCAGTTAAAATGGCTTTTATACAAAAGACAGGCAATAACAAATGCTGGCAAGGATGTGGCAAAAAGAGAACCCTCATGTTGTTGGTGGAAATGTAAATTAGTACAACCACTATGAGAACAATTTGGAGGTTCCTCAAAAAACTAAAAATAGAGCTACCACATGATCCAGCAATTCCACTGCTGGTTATATACCCACAAGAAAGAAAAGCAAGATATTTAAGAGATATCTGCCCTCCCATGTTTGTTGCAGCACTGTTCACAATAGCCAAATTTGGAAGCAAACTAAGTGTCGATCAACAGATGAATGGATAAAGAAAATCTGGTACATATACATAATGGAGTACTATACAGCCATAAAAAAGAATGAGATCCTGTCATTTGCAACAACATGAATGGAACTGGAGGTCATCATATTAACTGAAATAAACCAGGCACAGAAAGACAAACTTTGCATGTTCTCACCTAATTGTGATAAGTAAAAACTGAAACAATTGAAGCATAGAGATAGATAGTAGAAGGAGAGTTACCAGAGGCTGGGAAGTATAGTATGGGGGTAGAGGGTATGGGGGGAGAAATGGAGATGGTTAATGGGTACAAAAGTAGTTAGAAAGAATGAATAAGACCTAGTATTTGACAGCACAACAGGGTGACTATAGTCAATAATAATTTAATTGTACATTTAAAAATAACTAAAAGAGTATAATTGAATTGTTTGTAACACAGTGTTTGAGAGGATGGATACTCCATTTACCATTATATGAGTATTACACACTGCATACCTGTATCAAAGTATCTCATGTACCCCATAAATATATATACCTATATACCCACAAAAAAAATTTTTAATTTAAAAAAGATCTAAGAACAGAAAAAGGACATTAGTGAAAAAACTAGGGAAATTATAATAAGAGCCACAGTTAGTTAATAATATTATACCAATGTTAATTTTCTGGTTTTGATAATTGCAGTATGGTTATGTAAGATTAATATTAGATTAAAATTACAGTGAGAGGTATATGGGAATTATTTATACTATTTTTGCAATTCTTCTGTAACTCTAAAATTAGTTCAAAAAAATGGGTTTTAAAATGAGAAATTCAATTTAAAATGTGAGCAAAATATTTGAACAGATACTCATTAAAGATGTGTCAAAAGAAGCCAATGAAAAGATGTGTAACATGATCAATCATTAAGGAAATAAACACTAAAACCACAATGAGATACCACTGCATACCTATTAGAATAGCTAAAATTAAAAAATACCAAATGCTGGTTTGAGAATGTGGGGCAGCTGCCTCTCTCATGCATTGCTGGTGGGAATACAAAATGATAGTGATTTTGGAAAACGGTTGGCAGTTTCTGATAAAATTACATACTATATGACTAAATGATCCCACTCCTAGGTACTTACCCAAGAGAAATTAAAACTTATGTTTACCCAAGAACTTAGTTGCAAATATTTATAATGGTCTATTTACAATAGGCCCAACCTGGAAACAAAATATTTTTTAATAAATGATTAAACAAATTATGGCATATCCACACCCATTGATTCTTGGGAAAGCCTATGAAAGTTGGTTATCTGAGAGTTTTGCAAAAATAACAGGAATCAATGATATACACACCTAGAGGTCAGAGGATGAGGAAACACACAGTATGTGTTATCCCATTGAGCCACCTTTTGGGCCCTATGGGGCCCATGTTGAATGGTTTCCTTGAAATCTCTTCTCTCTTGGCCACCCTCCCTCTGTCCTATCCTTCCTCCCAGGATCTAGCCTCCTCTCTTCCAGCACCTGCAAGGTCAAGGGGAGACCTTCCTCCCTGGCTTCACTGAGGATAAACACAGTGTCTTCACAGTTCCCTGAGCTTCTCAGTTCCCTCAAAGAGGAGCATCTGGAGGCTGAGCAATCAATGCTGTTCTTAGCATAATTTCAGATATTTGGTTAGACATTTATTGAGTGCTGACTGTATGCCAGCAATTAGGGAAACAATGACAAAACAGACAAAATTCCTGCCCCAATGAACAGTGATAATAATTTAATTTTAAAAGAGAAAAACTAATGGAATCATGGCTCAAGGTAGACACCTTGAGCAGCAAGAGGTCCTGGAGGGAAGAGGCAAATTGGGGAACAGCTTGCTCTTTCTTCAAATACGATGCTTGCTTACCTCCTTAGGGATCTCAAAGATCTTTCCTTTTTTAACTTTTTTTAAATAGCCTCCAATGGACTCTTCCACATCACAATTTCTATCAAACATATTTAAGTTAAGAAATTCTCTAATTGATGGCAAGATAGAGGTAACTATTAATGATAGTGGAATTGAAAGGTACAAGGTAGAAAGAAGATCCATTTTTCCTTAAATATCCTGATATACTTTGAATTTGTTGTGTGTATACCATTTTTATATCACAAATAATATTAACAATTTTTATGTGCTCTTCTTTCTGTGGTCCTATGACAGAATGTACTATCACTAGCATTTTCTCCTAAGCTAACAATATATGAATCAAATCCTTCAAAAGCCCCTGACTTTTTAAGAATTGGGCATCAAGACTGTACAAGCCTCCTGACCAAACCCTGCCTTCTAATTTCCATCCCTGCTCCCACTTCAATTCACTGTAATTATGTAACTAAGGTGATCTTTCACCCTAATAATAAATACTAATGTCTATATCACTTCTCTGTTCATAACACTCCCATTGCTTCCTATTATATTTAAAAAAAATTGGCATCAAGCAGCAATTCCATTTCTAGAAAATTATCCTGCAGAGGCAGTAAAGCACATCAATATGGAATGTGGGCTCTGGAATGAGACCTGGATTTAAAAGCTAGCTCTGCCACATTCTAGCTGTGTGACTCTGAGCAAATTGTTTCGCTGTTGTTTCTACTAATTCCTGCCTCCAATACTTACCTCATTGGCCTGTTAAGATAAATAGAGATAACACACGTAAAGTTCTTAGCCCACAGCTTAGACCAAAGAAAATGCAATTATGATTCACTTAATGATGGGGATACATTCTGAGAAATGCGTTGTTAGGCAATTTTGTCATTACTCAAACATCAGCGTGAACTTACAAACCTAGATGGTACAGCCTACTACACACCTAGGTTATATGGTATAGCCTATTGCTTCTAGGCTACAAACCTGTAAAGCATGTTACTGTCCTGAATACTGCAGGCAATTGCAACACAGTGGTATTTATAAATCTAAACACAGAAAAGGTACAGTAAAAATAGGATATAAAAGATTTTAAATGGTGCACCTCTATAGGGCACTTACCATGAATGGAGCCTACCGGGCTGGAAGTTGCTCTGGGTGAGTCAGTGAGTGAGCAGTGAGTGACTGAAGGCCTTAGGACATTACTGTACACAACCGTAGACCTTATAAATGCTGTACTCAAAGTCTACACTACATACATTTTTTACATTTTTCTTCAAAAAAGCTTTTCTTTTTTCAATAATAAATTAAGCTACTGTAACTTTTTTATTCTATAAACTTTAATTTTTTAACTTTTTGATTCTTTTGTAATAACACTTAGCTTAAAACATAAATGCATTGTATAGCTATAGAAAATTTTTTCTTTATATCCTTATTCTATAAGTTTTTTCTATTATTTTAAAAATTATTATTTCTTTTTAAACTTTTTTGTTAATAACTAAGACAAAAACAAACACATTAGCCCAGGGCTACAAAGGATCAGGATCATCAATGTCACTGCCTTCCACCTCCACATCTTGTCCCACTAGAATATCTTCAGAGGCAATGACACACATGGAGCTGTCATCTCCTGTGACACCTCTGGAACACCTCCTGAAGGACTGCCTGAGGCTGTTTTACAACTAATTTTTTTTTTTCTCTCTCTTTTTTTATTTTTTTATTTCAATAGGTTTTTGGGGAACACATGGTGTTTGGTTACGTGAATACGTTCTTTAGTGGTGATTTCTGAGATTTTGGTGCCTCCATCACCTGAGCAGTGTACACTGCACCCAATGTGCAGTATTTTATTCCTTGCCACCCTCACCCTTCCCCCCCAGTCCCCAAAGTCCATTGTATCATTCTTCTGCCTTTGCATCCTCATAGCTTAGCTCCCACTTATGAATGAGAACATATAATGTTTGGTTTTCCATTCCTAAATTACTTCACCTAGAATAATGGTCTCCAACTCCATCCAGGTTGCTGCAAATGCCATTATTTTATCCCTTTTTATGGCTGAGTAGTATTCCATGGTGTGTGTGCGTGTGTGTGTGTGCGTGTGTGTGTATATACATATATCTATGTATGTGTATATATGTCACATTTCCGTTATTCACTCGTTGATTGATGGGCATTTGGGCTGGTTCTGTATTTTTGCAATTGCAAACTGTGCTGCTATAAACATGAGTGTGCAAGTATCTTTTTCGTATAATGACTTATTTTCCTCTGGGTAGATACCTAGTATTGGGGTTGCAGGATCAAACAGTAGGTCTACTTTTAGTTTTACTGTTTGGTTTATTTCTTTAAGGACTCTCCACAGTGTTTTTCACAGTAGTTGTACTAGTTTACATTCCCACCTACAGAGTAAAAGTGTTCCCCTATCACCACATCCATGCCAGCATCTATTTTTTATTTTTTATTTTTTGATTATGGCCATTCCTGCAGAAGTGAGGTAATATCAGATTGTGGTTTTGATTTGCATTTCCCTGATAATTAGTGATGTTGAACATTTTTTCACATGTTTGTTGGCCATTTGTATATCTTCTTTTGAGAATTGTCTATTCATGTCCTTAGCCCAGTTTTTGATGGGATTATTTGTTTTGTTCTTGCTGATTTGTTTGAGTTCCTTGTAGATTCTGGATATTAGTCCTTTGTTGTATAGATTGCAAAGATTTTCCCCCACTCTTTCAGTTATCCATTTACTCTGTTATTATTTCTTTTGCTGTACAGAAGTTTTTAGTTTAATTAAGTCCCATCTATTTATCTTTATTACAGTTAACTTTTTTAAGGAGAAGAGGTACACTCTAAAATGATGATGAAAATATAGTAAATGCATAAACCAGTAACAAAGTTGTTATTATCAAGTATTATGTACTATATACATAGTTGTATATGCTATACTTTTATATGACTAATAGTGTGATAGGTGTGTTTACACCACCATTACCACAAATACATGAGTAATCTGTTGTGCTGTGATGTTATACCACTAGGTGATTGAAATTTTTCAGCTCCGCTACAATCTTTTGGGACCACCCTCATTGACCAAACAGTCATTATGAAGCATATGACTCTATATAGTGTATCTGAAGGTAATGGTGCTGCAGGTAAAATAAGCAAGAAACAAGGGGACAGGGAGTATCAGTTGTTGGAGGAAGATGTTTGCAGTTTCAATTAAGATGATCAGGGAAGTCTTCAATGACAGACGGCAGCTGATTGGTGACACCAAGATTCGGAGGAGGCAAGTCAGAAGACACTTGAGAAAAGAGCAGGCCAGATAAAGAGAACAAGTGCTAAGGCTGTGGGCTGGGAGCAGGCTTGCCATGTTCAAGGACCGGCAACCAAAAAATTATGGATGAAGTGGCAGGAACAAAGGGTGAGAAGTGGGAGAGATGGTGGGAGAGGTATCAGAGGTCAGATCATGTAGGGCCTTGGGAGCCATATTGGGAGCTTTGGATTTAACTCCAGATGGATGTTCTGAGGAGAGGAGTGGCATAAATTGACATATTTAAACTTATTCATACTGGCTGCTGTGTTAAGAATAGACTGAATGAAACAAAAAGATAGATGTATTTATATCAGTTAGAAAAATATTGCAATACTACAAGACAGAGATGATAGTTAGACCATGGTGGTATTAGTAAGAGTAGTGAGAAATAGAGTCTAGGTATATTTTGAAGAAAACAACCAGATAGGTTTCTTCCTGATGAAGGACCAACAGGATTGGCTGACAAGTGGGATTTGGGGTAAGAAGAAAAGAAGAGTAAAGGATAAATCACAGGTTCTTGGACTGGACTAGAATGAGAGAGTGGCCATTGACTGAAGCGAGGAGATTAGAGAGGAACAGATTGAGGGGAGAATCTGATTGGAAGAATTTGGTGTTAGATGTTAGATTTAACATCCAAGTGGAGATGTTGAAAAGGCCATTGAATATATGTGAGTCTAAAGTTCAAAGAAGTCCATTGCCATGAGGTATGAAAAATATTTAAAGCTGCAAGATTAGATCTGAACCACTGCATTCAACTGCTCAGGTTTCACAGGATACAGTTTTGCCTGTATTATAGTTTTTGTGAATGGTGTTCCCTGGAATGAGACAGTAAGCATACATGGTGAACATACAATGATGCCGTAAGTAATGGTCCTAGATAAAATTACCTAAAAAGTGACTAAGCTTTAAGAGTCTCCAGTATTTAGAAGCCAAAGAGGTAAGCTGGAATGAGCAAAGGCTAAGAAAGAGTGATTAGTAAGATAGAAGGGGAACTAGGAGACCAGAAGATACATGAAGAAAATGTTTCCAGAAAGAGGGAGTAATCAACTGTGGCAAATTCTTCTGAAAAGTCAAAGAAGGTAAAGGCAGAAATTGTTCCTTGCAATTACTTCTATTAGATGCAAGTAAGTAGAGTTCCTGTCCCAGATCCCTTGCTTTGGAGTGCTTTCCTCAACTTTTTCTAAGCCCTCCTCCAGTGCTTGAGTCTAGACATGGCCATTAATGCCACCTAGAAAAGGTGACTTAAGAATGATCCTAGTACCCTGGTAGTCACCAGAAGTACCTCCCTGAAATTGTCTAAGTCTCCTTTGAATGCCTGGGACTGGCTGGGACCAGGAATACCATCTGAGTGGGAAGTCCCAATCCTAGAAAGTTACAAGCATAGACTCTGGGCTCCATTTCTGCCCTCCAAGACACTCTCCACACTATCCCATATGTGGAATCAACCAGCTGCCCAAGATGTTCCCAGACCATGTGCATAGAGGAATTTTGAGGCTTCCTGGCTGGATCTGAGTTCCAGGAGGGCATCCTAGTCAATGGATCCTTCCCACTCACCAACAGGACAGTATTTCTTTTGTAGGATTGTACAAGATCATGCCACTAGAATGGTGCTGACCTATTGATTTTTGGTGATTCACATAGGACATTTGATGAATTCAGGGATTGGGGTGACCAACAGTCTGCCACCAGCTCTTGGGTGTGAACACACCTGTGTGACAATTCTCACTCAGCTGTATTTTGACCACAATACCACCTCTAGTCTATAGTAGAAAGTGGTGCCAAGAATCCTTTATCCTGTGTGTCCCTATTCCTAGCACCCAAGGCAGTCACCCACCCACTCTACAGGCTCCACTCCATGTGTCAGGCAGTACTCCAGAGTAGGCATGCCTATCTCCTCTAAGAACTTTTTAAGACCATTGCTCTGCAATACCTGTGGGCCCTTCCAACTGATGTCCTTTCTTGTGTCCGTTTGATGTGTTGATGTCATTCTCTCCCAAGTTGATCTTAAATCATGTTCAAAGGACAATGAGTGTTCCTCTTGTGAATGGAACTTCCTCTTCTCATTCCTTCCATGGTCCCCTCTCTTATCCTTCCTTCTCGGGGGCAATGTGTGCAAATTAGAAGTAGGGTCAACACCAAAGAGATCACATCCTAGAAATGCAGAGATTACAGCCCAGACAACGCAATGTGTTGTTCTACACTCATACAATAAACTTCTGAATGGTTCATCTAACATGACCAGAAAATTAAGCATTTTTCTCATTTTCCTGTATGCTCTGGGTGAGACTTCCATTTGTGGTAGTGAGCAATGAAGCTTAAAGGTTATTTGAGAGAGTCATTGGAAGCTGGCATTCACAAGCAGCATAATAAACGACGCAGCACTGTGAGTGATAAGATAACCAGCCTTAAATAATGATATCAGGGAAATGCAGAGGCAAGAAGATCAATATTGTTTTAATACAAGCAGGTTCTGAAGAGCCACTGCAAAGTAATTATAGCCTCACTACCTTTCTTGTGATAGGAGATGTGAAATTAGTTGGAAACACCACATTGGGCAATAAAGAACACAAAGGCATTGTCCCTGGATTTGAACAGGAAAGAGAGTTGTTGCCTGCACATGATGAAGAATCTTCACTTCCATGGATGGGATAATAACTAAATACATAAGAACTTCCTCTCCATCCATTATCCTAAATCCTCATCAGTAAATCATTAGATCTCACATGAATTTTGCAATATATCTTTTAATCAAAACTGTATATGGACACGACACACACACATACATGCAAAATTTGTAATGTTCTTGAGTAGATGAGAGAAGGGGAAGTTGTACAAAACTGGAAGTGCTGCCCATAAATGTAGCATAGACAATTCATCCATAAAGGGCAGCAGGCTGAGTATAAGGACACAGATGCAGTGAGTTGGGTAGATGTGGTGATGGTCACATGTGGATATTTTCAAACCTTCAGATCATTCTAACTTTCAGATCAAAAGGCTTCTATTTTCTCAG
The DNA here is from genome assembly GCA_036589455.1 of Ateles fusciceps. NCBI lineage: Eukaryota > Metazoa > Chordata > Mammalia > Primates > Atelidae > Ateles > Ateles fusciceps. The sequence goes on from JAZHEH010001510.1 coordinate 1,582,617, forward strand.
TGAAATAGGCAGCAAGCCTATCTCATAGTAAGGATTGTGGAGGGGCTTGAGAAGAGAGAAAAAGATGTGAAATAGCTAGCTAGAGGGGTGGGAGTGTAAATGGACTCAGGAGAACGTAATGAGATTGCCAGGCAGCAATAAAGGCCCACTTGAGGTTAGTGGCCATAAATTTAAAGGGCTCCAGTCAGCATGATCATGAGAGTTTGTCTCCAGCTGTACTCATTGAACGGACACACAATAAGCACAGTTGTATTTAAACAGGAATTTGCCAAGAGAATATAGTAAAGGGAGAAGAGGAAAGGAAATTAAGAGTATACGTGAGGGAACAATAGAATTTGGACCATGGAATCCAAGTAAAGCAAAAGAGGGAGGGCTTGATGGATTGTGCCTGTTGGTGGTGCTGAAGTTTCATCAGTAGGAGACTAGAGGGAGTAAGCTGCAGAGTGGTGTGCTTCCAGCTGATATTGTGGACATGGCATGGCTATCAGTGATGGTGAGGTCTAGGGTATGACCTTGAAGTGGAGGCTGAGATATGGTGGAGGACAAGATTCTTGGAGGAGAGGAAGTAAAATAACTGAGAAGCAAGGGTGCTAGCACAGTCATTATTTATATGGATATTAAAAACCTCCCAGATTCATATCAAGAGAGGTTTTATTCTGACAGAAAGCATGACACAGAGCACCACCCTTCAAGGAATGAGAGGTGGGGAAAGGTAGAGGTTGGAAGACATTTGCAATCTGATTTGAGGTTCAAAACTAGGGTTTTCAGGGAGAAGACAAGGAGAATGATTTGAAAGTGGCAATAAAGAATAAGGAGGACACCAAACCCATCTCTAGGCTTTATGAAAGAATATAGGAGAGAAAGCAGCTGCTGTGTCAAAGGAAGGCAGAGCGGGGCCAGGGTTCAGTTGTTAGAGCAAGAAGGTGAAGAGGAATTTCTCAGAAGAGGCTGGCAATATAAGGTCGATAGCTGACTGTGGTTCCAGAGGACACAGTAGAACAAATTTGAGAATTCTGAGTTTGAGGGGCAGGGAGAGTAGGTCAGAAAAAGGGGATGCACAGAGCCTTATGGGCACTCGGGTCCTGGGGAATAAGGATGACAAGGAAGATGGAGGTAAACTGACTCCAGGATGATCCGTGCTGACGGTTTCAAGTCGACAGTGGTATTAAAGCCACTAATGTTGCAGAGGAGGGCAATAGAAGACAAGTTTTCAGGGTTCTGGGAATCCCTCTGCTCTCCTGCCAGCAGATGAAGATGCAGGGAGGGAGGGCTGACCTGCCCCGTGTACATTGCTGGAGCTTTTCATTACTCATTGGATGGGGAGATTATAGACAATTTCAATTTTCTTCTTTTGCTTATCAGATTCTACAATTTCTATCATGAAATCATACCCCTTTTGTGATAAAAATATTTTACCTAATCCCAGACCTTTCCAATTCTTCCAGCTACTGTGTGACTTTGAATTAGTCATTTAAAAAATTTAGAGATTGTCCCCATCTGTTTATTAAAAATGTGAATGGAAGTTTAAAGTATTTTCTACATGTACTATCACCTACATAGAAAAGGCTTTCACAAACATGTAAAATCTACATTCCAGAATCATCACCAATTGACCTAGAACCTGATCTTTTCATGCTGTTACTGAAATATTTACCCCTAAGAATTATAGTGCTCTATCTACGTTCTACAAGTTCTATTTGTTTGTATTAACCAATGGAAGTCAAGACCTTATGAGCCAGAACAAGATCACAGAAAGCAGAAATCACCTGCTCTGATTAAGTCAACCTTAGGAAAGAGGCTGTGGCAAGCCTTGCAGGTGTCTATTTCCAGGCACTGAAAGAAATTCATTTGTAAGAAATTGGCAAGAGCCAATTCAAATTATTTTTAAAGGATTACAAGGTGAGGCAGATTATTACTAATACCAGGAAAAGCTACTCACACAGCCCAAGCCCCTGTTAAAACCAAAGACAGAACATTTCCTTCTCTGCTAATAGCAAGAAGGTACATTGTGTTACCCTGTCCCTTTGTGAATTCCTTCCCACCAAGAGAACCCCAGCAATGCTCTCATAAAATTCACTCCTCTATAACCAACAGACTATTCAACTCTCCAAATTGCAAGAAAGACTTCTAAATGGATCTTTTAGAATAAAATGTGTTTCCTGAAGAAGAAATTGGAATGGTTGTTTGGAGCACTGAAAGCCTGTATGTATCCAGGGAACAGGGACTTCTTTTGGAGTTACTTTGCCCTGAAATGTTGTCTTGCTATTACATGAAAAGCAACAGCTCTCAGCCAGATCAGTATTTACCAGCCCTCCTGAGCATTTAGTGATGACAGCAATGAGGCCTCTCTCCGGTACGGCCATCCATAATCTGACCATAGTCTCAGGCTGTGAGCCATCTTTAAAAAGACCAACCTGACTTTACCCCAATTGCTTTCTGACCCAAAGCCCATTAAACTAGACTCCCGGTCAGGTCCATTTGTGCTGCATGTCTAATTTCAAAGAAGCGTGTTCTGGGTGAGGAGATTATTTCCAATCCTCTTTTGAATTGTCTAAAATTCACAGGCTGATATAGTTAGACACCAGGAAGATCACTGGGGATAGAATGGATGCCCATCTGTCTAATGAGATTTGGATGCTCAATTTTACTGGCCTGTTGATTCTAGCTGCCATCACGCTGGCCAGAGGTTATTTTCACAGTATGTTTCTATTCTCTTGTTCAGTCAAATTTAAAAGTACTAGAGCGAGGGGCCCCTATTGCTTCCTCAGGAGCAAGAATGAGACAGATCTTTTCATGAAGACATTTTCTTGAACCAACTTAAGAAGTTTTTGTTGCCCTCAGCATTGATGCATTTTTTTCCTAGATGTTTCCTCTCAGAGCCCAGTAAACTATTTACTGCATCCCTAACATTCATGCTTCAGACACTTGCCGATGATTTGGATACCCCCCTCCTCAACCCTGTGTGGTTGTATTGTAAACATATCTAACCATCTCATTTCTTATTTGTCCTGACTCCTGCTCCTCCCCTGATAAATTAGCCATAACTAGTTGTGGCTTTTTCTAAATATTCTAGTATTTGTCAACAGTTTCCTAGCATTTGGTGAAATATAGTTGTATTGGTTTGCTATTTCTGTGTAACAAACAACCACAATATCTTAGTGTTTAACAGTAAGCATTTAACTGTTCTATCTGTGGGTTGGCTGGGAGCCAGTTAGGTGGTCTGACTGGGATGGTTCAGCTGGGTTGGCTCTGTACTATGTACCTCTTGTGCCCCTCCTTGCATCAGAGGCCTAGATGTGTTCTCCTCTTAGCAATGGCAGAATATAAAAAGGAAAATGGAAACACACAGACCTCTTAAAAATTAGGCTCAAAAATGATACACTATTACTTCCACCTCTTTCTATTGGCCAATGCAAATCACATGACCCAACCCAAGTCAAGGGACAGAGGGAAGTCTCCCCACCCTTTTGTAGGGGGGAGACTACAAAGTCACATGGCAAGTGGCATGGATATAGGACATAGTGAAGAGCTGGAGCTAAAAATGCAATCTACCATTGTAGCCAATGCATCCGAGCCATCACACAAGCTTTCTAAGACCTGGTATTTTTCATTGTTCTCTTTAAGTACCACGAAACAGCTACATTATCGGTACTTTCAGCAGCACTGCTGTTGCTCATTAGAGATTGTGAGTCCTTGAAGGGCTTGTAGAGCCTGATTTCCCTAGCAAAACAGAGATAGAGCCTGTTTAAGAGAGAAGCCTTAAGCCCCTCCAGAACCAGATCAGGATGACTGTAGAAGCACTAAAAAGTAACAACTGTCATTTTAAACTCAGGTATAAAATAATAATGATGGGCAGTTTTTGTTGAGTATCTAATATGCTCTAGGCCATTAATATACACTCTTTTATTGATAATCTCACTACAAACCTGCACAGTATTATTATCATTACTTTCAAAGGAGGAAATTGGCTCTAAGAGATTAAGACACTTGTCCAATATTACGTGATTTTTAAATTGAAAAAGCAAGTTTCAGACCCATGTTGGTCCTAAATACAGTATCTATAGTCTCTCTAATATCTCCCATGAGATAAGATTTAAGAATCCTCTTGATGCCTGTAATATGTACATATGTATACAAAATTTATAAGAGCTGTAGTAAAATAACAAAAGCAAGATAAAGAACATTTAGTATAATATACTATCTCTGGGGTTTAAAAGCAGGGGAGCAAGGATAGGTAGGAAGAAAATTAAACCTTGTGTTTGTATTTGCTTATTTACGCATGAAGAAACTCTAGAACAATACATAAGAAACTAAGAACAGTGATTACCTATGAGGAAGTGGAATGAGGACAAGGATGAGAGGGAGTATTTTATGGTGTATCTATTGATACTTCCTGATTTTTTGAACAATGTGAACGATACAGCTAGCTATAGAATTGATTGTAAAGATAAATAAGTAAATACTGGACCAAACTAGGGTAGGAGATGGGACAGAAAAATGAGCTAAGGCTTTGAGGAGTTTAATGCCTCCATCTACAAAGCTCCATTAAAAAGAGCAGCAGTTTGTGGGGGAGGGCGGGATTTAGAGATCCTGGGTCCATCTATACACTACCAGACTATTATTTGAACAGGAAAATGTATTGCATAGACGGCCTCATCCAGAATAGTGCTACCAGGACAGTGACTCAGAGCTACTAATGGGAAAAACAGTCATTCCTCTGTACTAGATGTTAATCAGTACTCCTGGCTGCATTTAGCCCCATGTTGTGCTACTTTGTGATTTACTGCCTGGAATTCCTTTGTATCTCAATGTAACTGATCCTAAGATCCCTTTCTCCCCCACCATGAAATTCTTTTTACTGGATGTCACTGCTTGAATTGTCTTCATTATTATTTATCAGTTTCTCCTATTTATAGGTTTCTTGTTACCAATTCCATTTGAATTATCTCTCTTGAATCAGTGACTGTTTTTACCATTTATAGATCATTGTTACACACTTATTTAGTGTGAGGTTTGACTATAAAATAAAGTGAACATTTCTAATACAATATAACTTGCATATATAAATGAGTGTTTTCATTCCAAAGTAGTCACTTCACGATGTTATTCTCCTAACAATTTAGGAGATTATACTCATAACGGTTTCCTTGCCATTAGCTGAAAAACATGCTAATACTTACTCTTGCCAACTTCATCCTTTAAGACCAGATGAGGGATTCTCTTCCTCTGACAGCCTTTCTGGAATCTTCAAATATTCATTCTTTATGATCTGATACTTTCTGATCATGGCAGATTATATTTTCCAAAATGGCTATAATAGCATCTTTCATCCACAGGCTATTCTTCAATAACTTTGATTCTTCTTCCATCAAGAGAAGGTCATATTTCCATTCCTTAAATATGGGTAGGTTCGTGACCATATCAGAAAGATGTTATGATTTGCAGAGCCATATCTTAAAAGGTGTTATAATTTTTCCCTGATTCTCTTTGGAGTTCATTCTTGGAACCCAGCCACAAAACCCAGGCAGTTAATTTAATTTAATTATTAAATTAACAAAGGGTTTCAGGCCAAAAGTCAAATCCAAGCTGGGATAATAAGATCCTTTGTTTAAACCTTACACAATCTTTCCAACAAGCAAAAGTTCCAAAGATCTGAAAGGCATACTTCACAGACACTCTCCATTTAACAATGTGGTTTCTACCAACTACAAGGGCATTGTCCCACAGTAGTCTCACAGCCCAAGATAGAAACGACTTACTGCCAAGAGTTTTGTGGCATGGGTTTTAAGCAATGGAGGGGTTTATAAAGAGATACATAGGAAACTTGCAAAGATTTTTTTAAATTGTATCAGCCTTGATTTTAAAAGACAAAGATAGAGCAGAACAGAGATAGGAGTTCTTTGATCCTCAAAGTACTACAAGCAAAGAACCTGGCTGAGAAAACTACTCAGTGGCAATTGTTAGCAGCTTCTTATAGAAAAAGAAAGATAACTCAGAGAATAGAAGCAAAGGCCAAGAGAAAACTCCCAGGCAGTAGCACTGAGCCCTAGTTAAGGAACTGACAACCTATGTCCAGCTCAGTCTCAAAATTGGTATGGACCAGTGACAATAGCTGGGAAATCAGTGTGTTTCCTATTTCTTCTCTTTCTAAATGGGAGCACTATTGCAGTCAGTGTCTATCCCACAATTGTATATTTGATGGGTAAGGGGAAAGGCAGATAACTTGGCTCTTTACTTCACTGATCCTTAGAGAAACTGCATCAGAGGAGCTATGTGAAAAGAGCTTCATCACACTGGAACTGATGTAAATGATAAGATCCTGGATTTCAAGCTGGTGCCATTTAGCTGCGTTTGGGGCTCTGGGAGAAGGGGAGGAGTGTATTTTGCATTTGAGAGGTATGTGAATTACTGTAGCCAAAGGGTAGACTGTGGCCAGTTGTATTTTCTAAGCCCACACGATCTTCTTACAATATGGCTTTGGGACTCCTCACATGAGAAGTGGGGTTTACATGCCCTCCCCTTGAATCTGGGAAGAGAGTCTGGCTTGGAATTCTGGTAGAAATGAAAATGGCAGTGTGTGATTTCCAACCTGTATGATTAGATTTTTTAAGCTATGCAGCTTCTGCCTGGTTCTTTTTGGGATTCTTACTCTTAAAACTCAGACAAAAAAAAAAGAAAAAACCTCAGACACCATGCAGTGAGAAAATTCAATAAGTCACATGAAAAGGCCATATGTGGGAGTTTTGTCTAATGGCCCAAACTGAGGTCCCAGCTAATAGCCATTATTACCACCAGACATATGAATAAGTTAGCCCTCCAGTACTCAGCTGTTGAGTCACCCCAGCCTTTCAGTGTGCCCAGCTGAGATACAGACATCATGGAACATGATGTTCCATTTTATGGATACATATCCCCCCCAAATCCATGAGTATAATAAAATTGTTATTGTATTATGTCACTATACAATGTAGAGTATATGACGCAGTCACTGAATGTCTGTCTGCTTTGACTATTCTTCAGATATGCCTTTAGTACTGCACTTAGCATTGAAATTATCTATTTATGTGTCTCTCTTCCACTAGACCATAAGTGCCTTGATACTAGGAACTATATCTTGTTCACATGAACAGATTAGTACCTAGCCCAGTTTGCTTCGTTACTTTAAATCTCAAATAACAGAATGTATACAAAGTATTTTGTAACTGGTAATGTGTTCCAAATGCATACAGTATAATTATAGCTAATTAACTTCAAATTTGATTCATAGCCACAGAGCACTTAACGTGTGGTAAAGCATTTTCAGAAGCATCTGACATACTGTCAAAAGTCATCCTCTTAGCAACATTAGGAAATATTATTTTCATTTGACAAGTGAAGAAACTGAGACTCAGGTAAGTTAAAGACTAGCTCAACTAGTGTAGCTGAAATTCACCCACATGCACAGCATTTCCTACTGCACTACAGCTGGCATTGCTGAGCCCTCTTGTGCCCCTCATGAATAAATTTTCATCCTTCAAAAAGGTCAGAAATCATATGGAGATCACACAGATGAATAAAGAAGACATCTATTTGTTTTCTCCAAAACCAAGCATGACAATATAGTAATAAAACTGATTTTCTCCCAAGCTTTAGAAATTCTTCCAAAATAAGAGGTACAACAATGTTTCTAACAACTGTGGATTAAAAACCCAGAGATGAAGAGAAACACTTATTTAAATGTATTACTTTATACATTTTCCATCTTATAAGTGTTCCGTTTAACTATTATGCCTGGCCAAAAGGGAATATGAAGCTTTGAAAAGATACTTCGCAACCCATACCAGCAGCTTCAAAGAAAGGTGGAAGGCACCAAATAAAAGATAAGGAAAATACTTTCAACAACTTGTTGACTCATTTCATATTCAATTAATAGTCGTGTTATTCCCTTAATGATGACTCCATCAAGAAAATGATATTCAAAATATATTCTAAATTGCATTTTAGGGAGGAGAGAGGCGAGGGAGAATTCAAACAATTTAAACAATATTTTTTCTTACTGTTTCCATCTTGAAAACTATTTATATAAAAGAAAGCCTAAATATTTTTTCATTACTTTGAAGAAAAATATTATGACTATGTATGAAAAGGCTGGATTTTGAGCTTCCAAGAAAGCAATCCCTTCTTTCAAATAAAATGAGATTTAATGAGAAAAATTCTGTTCATAGCCCCCATATAATTGTGAAATGCTAGAAATAAAGTTTTAAAATATTATTTACTCATTATTCATTGATTCATTGAACAAATATTTAAAGAGTGGATGCTGATGGCAGATAAAACCCTGGCTGCTGGGAATGCAATAATGAGTCCTAGACACATAGCCTCTCATTTCAAAGCGTTTCCAATCTAGTAGGGAACTCAGCAGTAAGTGCTAAATGACATAAGGATGATGAAGGAAAAGTTGAGGTGATAGATGATCATATAACAGGAGGACATACCCTAGGCTGTGGGAAAATCTACAAGGCATCTCCAAAAGATGACATTTGAACTCAGAGCAGAGGGGTGGTGCTTGAGTTTCCAAGGGCTGTCATAACAAAACCATCACAAACTAGGTGACTGAAAACCAGCGTTTATCCTCTCACCATTCTGGAGGCCAGAAGTCCAAAATTAATTTGTCATCAGAGCGATGTTTCCCCTGAGACTCTGGACAGAATCCTTCCTTGCCTCTTCCTTGCTTCTGGTGGTGGTCATCAATCCTATGCTTTCCTCGGCTTGCAGCACATCCCTCCAATGTGTGACTCCTGCCAGATAGTGTTCTCCCTGTGAGTCTTTCATGGCCTTCTTAGAGGGACCCCAGTCATGTTAGATTAAGGGCTCACCCTACTCCAGAATGGCCTCATCTTAACTCATAACATCTGCACCAAACCTAAGTTACATTCTGCACAAGGTCACATTCTCAGGTACTAGGGAGCACGACTTCAACATATCTTTTAAGGGGACACAATTCAACCCATAGCAGAGGGTTAGGAACTAATCTGGAAAAGACAGGTGGGGCAGAGAGAAGACCCTAGCAAGGCACTATGGTAGGAAGGAGCACAGCACATTCGAGGAACAGAGGCAAGGCAGGGTGCCTGGCAATCTGTGATCTTGCTCCTTCTCGGCTTATCCTGTTGTGCCTATCTTTCCTCATGACAATTTATCAAAACTGTCTTATTTTATTTTATTTTATTTTATGTGAGACAGAGTTTCGTTCTTATCCCCCAGGCTGGAATGCAATGGCAGATCTTGGCTCACTGCAACCTCTGCCTTCCGGGTTCAAGCAATTCTCATACTTCAGCCTCCCGAGTAGCTGACATTACAGGCATGCGCCAATGTGCCCAGCTAATTTTTGCATTTTTAGTAGAGATAGGGTTTTATCATGTTGGCCAGGCTGGTCTCGAACTCCTGACCTCAAGTGATCCACCTGCCTCAGCCTCCCAAAGTGCTAGGATTACAGGCGTGAGCCACCATGCCCAGTCAAAACTATCTTGATAGTTACCTTGATCGAAATCAGAAAGCAAGCCATGAGCCTACCATTTCTCTGACTCTGTTTCTGACATCCTCATGGGTAAATCCCAAAAGATGGAACACAGAGGTTTCCTGGACACTGTATCTCTAGTAACCATGACTGCAACATGATTTGAAATATTTTTCCCTTCACTCCTTCAGATCCTGGGGAATTCTGCATGTAGTTTGAAGTCTCTGAATAAATTACTAAACTAAGCCTCCTTAAAAACAAAAACAAAGAAAAACACCTTGATGGTCTCTTTCATGGTACAAAACAAGTTTAGTTCCCAGAAGGCCGCATCTGAATGAGGATCCACCCTTGTTTTCAAGATCAGCCCACATCCTGATGCTGTGGTCATTTGCTTCTTTGAATTCAGATCAACACCAGAACCAGTTGTAAGACCACAAATCAAGAGGCAATGCCTGGTTAGACAATTCCTGTAAACCCTTCATCTGCTTCCAAAATTTAAAGTTGCCACAGATCCCAAAGGGTAGGGAAACTAGAAAGTTTATGCCGGACTAACTGAACAGCACTAGAGTGTCAAAGAAACAGTGCACCACAGAGTACCTAAGAGTTAGATCCAACTTTGGTTACTGTCCCTCAGGAGAGTGGGGTGGGTGCATATGTGTGTACGCATTTTGCTGTTATCCAGACCAGTTTACGTTGGAACGGGTTCTCCTAAGAAGTTACATGGGACACTGAGAACATCATGTATTCTCAGGTCAGCTTCTCCTGGAATACAACACAAGTAGCTTGAAATCCATCATGTAATATATTTGTCTCCCATTCACAAACTTTATTCAACATCTGTGTACCTGGGCACCAAAGCAGCAACAGCAAGGCCTGTTGTTGACATGAAATTCAAAACCAGATTCCTCTTGACTCTGTCAGCTTGCTTGTAGTTCAAAGCTCTCAGAGCAAGGCTGGCTAATGTGACACAGAGAGTCACATTACGTCGTTTACTTCCACTCTAACCTTGTCTTATCCTATTCATATCATTTGTGAAAAAGACAAAAAGCCACTCCTGGCTCCTTGCATACTAAACAGAAAAGTTCTCTAGAATTGTCCCTCACTAGTTAAGGAGCCAGTAGAGGACAGCTACCAGGTGGAGGAGCTAAATAAGAGACTTATGGTATCCTGGAAAAGCATCTGGAATAAGATGTAGACTTCAATGTGATCCTGCCTATGAAGTACTATTTGGCTGTGAGTAAATGATTTGTTTGCAACTCAATGCCCCTTTCTTTATTTGGGCATACCATGTGCCCATGTACCTCACAGGGTCATTGAGAGGATCGAATGAGTTGATTATGGGAAAACACTTTGAAAACGATAAAGGGCCATGAGTCCAGGCACAGTGGCTCATGTCTGTAATTTTAGCACTCTAGGAAGCCAAGGTGGGAGGATCCCTTGAGCCCAGGAGTTTGAAGTTATAGTGAGCCATGATCACACAACTGTACTCCAGCCTGGGCAACAGAGTGAGACCCTGTCTCTAAAATTAAAAAAAAAAGAAGAAGAAGAACATGAATATTAGAGATCTGATTATTGATTCCCTTCTCTCCAAGCCTCTCTCTGAAATCAGTTCCTCTCTGTCCTCACTCCTCACTGTCACTATTACTCTGTGCTCCTTCAGTTGCTCAGTGATGGGAGGCAGAGCATCCCCCACAGGTGACCCCACACCCCTCTCGGGCATTCTTGCCCACAGCTGTATATTTCATCCCAGTGGCTATCAACCTAGCTGTATATTAGAGGTAATTTTTTAAATTACCAGTTCCTGGGCCCCAGCCCAAAATATTTCATTCAGTTGGTCCAGGCTATCAGTAATTCACAATTTTTAAAGCACTCCTGGTGATTCTTGTGGGCAGCCATGGGTGGCTGGTTTAAAAAAAAAAATCACTGTTTTGAATACAAAAATTAGCTGGGCGCGATGGCATGCACCTGTAATCACAGCTACTCGAGAAACTGAGGCAGGAGAATTGCTTGAACCTGGGCAGCAGAGATTGCAGTGAGCCGAGATCCACCATTATACTCCAGCCTCAGTGACACAGTGAGACTCCATCTCAAAAAAAAAAAAGAAAAAGAAAAAAAATTACTGTTTTGAAGCTTACAAACTAAAATCACAATAATAATAAACATTTTTGGGACATTTACAAGGTACCAGGCACTATGATAGGTATTTAAATGCATTATTTGATCCTCACACCCACCCTTTGAACTAAGTGCCTTTTCTATCCCTTTGCAGAGAGAAACTGAGGCTCATAAAGCTTAGATACCTTACTCCTTGACATGCAGCTACTAAACGATGGGGTAAAGACTTGGACTCAGCTCTGTCCGACCAGGACACTGAAGCCACATCATTGGTAAACGATTATGGAGGAACACTGAGAAATCTGACTGTAATCTGGAAAAGGGGGAAGGTGAAGAAATTTGTCATACAAAATGAATCTTAAAACTCAAAAGTCTTCTGAGTTAGCATAGTTAGAGCACTTTTGTCTCTTATATCTCAAATGTCTGGTTGACCCTAGAATAATTAAAATTTGAGGTTAAATTCAGTTTTATAATGCATTCCATAAAGCAGTGTTATCTCACTCTCACATTTCATAGTCCAAACGAAAGCATAAATGATGAAGTTTAGTGGAGAGAAAGGGATTGGGGATTTCCAAATCTTTCCCAGCTAAGAGAGACACCCTTTTCTTTCCCTTTATCCACCTCCCTGCAGGTCATAGCAATATACAATGTGTTAGACCATCCACAAGCCATAGAATCTCTTTCTGTTTGTTTAGAACAGAGCTCATTCTCATGAAAACAGGTAAGTTCTGTGGTTTTCTAATGGTGCTGGCAGGGCCCCAAGGGTTCTGGGAGCTGTCCCGGGTGGAGGAGAGGAAGTCACACTGAGCTGGGCAGCTGGAGGCACTCCATCCCTGCTGCACCAAAGCCACTCAGCTTTTATTCATTCCCTTGAACTTGTAAATTTCAAGTAAGGTTCAGCTGAAGAATGGGCTGTTCCTCTGGTGAAAAGCAAACATTTGAAAACCACAGTTCTACTTAGTAAGTTGTGATTCAGACCCTACATGAATTACTAATTTTCAAAGAATAGAATCACAATAAAAAGTACTTAATGCTAAATCTGTACACAGCCAATCTGGATGATTCAGAAAGTACCACAAGATCTTACTATGAAAGCAGTGGTTAATAAATATTCTGGTTAGTAGAATGATGATAACAGCACGTGCCATGCTTGGCTCTCCCAATATATCATATGTACACAAAATAAATCCTCAAAATTGCTCTTAGTAGACATTGAGGAGCTGCTTACAGACCAGTCAGAAAGGAAGGATGTCTCCTAATCTCTCCACAGTGTGCAAAAAATTTGTCTAGCTTTCCCATCCTCTGCAAAAGCAGCAGCAGCAGCACAAGCCACAGCTCTTTTGAGTCAGTAGCATGGTTTTGCCAAATGGCATTGCAGAAGTTTTTTCCATGATATTTAAAGTGAAATTTTAATTGTATTTTTTAATGTAAAACCCAAAGCTATAAAAACCCTGGAAGACAACCTAGGCAATACCATCCTGGAGATAGGAATGGGCAAAGATTTTATGACAAAGATGCCAAAAGCGATCAAACGAAAGCAAAAATTTACAAATGGGATCTAATTAAACTTAAGAGCTTCTGCACAGCAAAACAAACTATCAACAGGGTAAACAGACAACCTACAGAATGGGAGGAACTACTTGCAAACTATGCATGTGACAAAGGTCTAATACCCAGCATCTAGAAGGAACTTAACCAAATTTACAAACAAAACCAAACAACCCCATTAAAAACTGGGCAAAGGACATGCACAGACCCTTTTCTAAAGAAGACATACATGCAGCTAACAAGCATATGAAAAAAAGCTCAACATCACTGATCATTAGAGAAATGCACATCAAAACCACAATGAGATACCATTTCACACCAGTCAGAATGGTTATTGTTTTAAAAGTCAAAAAATTACAGATGCTGGTAAGGTTGTGGAGAAAACGGAGCAATTATACACTGTTGGTGTGAGCGTCAATTAGTTCAACCATTGTGGAAAGCAGTGTGGAGATCCCTCGAAGAGCTAAAAACAGAACTACCATTCAACCTAGCAACCCCATTACTAGGAATATACCCAGAGGAAAATAAATCATTCTGCCATAAAGACACATGCACAGGAATGTTTGCTGCAGCACTATTCACAATAGCAAGGACATGAAATCAACCTAAATGCCCATCAATGACAAATTGGATAACGAAAATGTGGTACATATACATCATGGAATACGGTACAGCCATTAAAAAAAAAAACAAGATCATGTGTTTTGCAGGAACATGAATGGAGCGGGAGGCTATTATCCTTAGCAAACTGACACAGGAACAGAAAACTAAATACTGCATGTTCTCACTTATAAGTGGAAGGTAAATTATAAGAACTTATGAACACAAAGAAGGAAACAGCAGACACAGGATCTACCTGAGGGGACAGTGGGAGGAGAAAGAGGAGCAGGGAAAAAAAAAACAGACTTTAAACTAAGAAAGATTAAAAAAGATAGAGAAGGGCATTATATAATGGTAAAGGGATCAATGCAACAAGAAGAGCTAACTATCCTAAATATATATGCACCCAATACAGGAGCACCCAGAATCATAAAGCAAGTTCTTAGAGACTTACAAAGAGACTTAGATTCCCACACAATAATAGTGGGAGACTTTAACACCCCACTGTCAATGTTAGATCAATGAGACAGAATATGAATACGGATATTCAGGACTTGAACTAAGCTCTGGACCAAGCAGACCTAATAGACATCTACAAAACCCTCCACCCCAAATCCAGAGAATATACATTCTTCTCAGTACATAGAACTTAATCTAAAATTGACCACCTAATTGGAAGTAAAATACTCCCCAGCAAATGCAAAAGAATGGAAATCATAACAAACAGTCTCTCAGTCCACAGTCCAATCATATTAGAACTCAGGATTAAGAAACTCACCACAACTGCACAACAACATGGAAACTGAACAACCTGTCCTGAATGACTACTGGGTAAATAACAAAATTAAGCCAGAAATAAATGAGTTATTTGAAACCAATGAGAACAAAGACACAACATACCAGAATCTTTGGAACACAGCTAAAGCAGTGTTTAGGGGAAAATTTATAGCACTAAATGCCTACATGAGAAAGCGAGAAAGATCTAAAATCGACACCCTAACATCACAAGTAAGGAAACTAGAGAAGCAAGAGCAAACAAATTCAAAAGCTAGCAGAAGACAAGAAATAACTGAGATCAGAGCAGAACTGAAGGAGATAGAGACATGTAAGACCCTTCAAAAAAATCAATGACTCCAGGAACTGGTTTTTTGAAAAAAATTAACAAAATAGATAGACTGCTAGCCAGACTACTAAAGAAGAAAAGAGAGAATAATCAAATAGACACAATAAAAAATGATAAACTGTATATCACCACTGATCCACAAAAATACAAACTACCATCAGAGAATACAATAAACAGCTCTACACAAATAAACTAGAACATCTAGAAAAAATGGATAAATTTCTGGACACATGTACCTTCCCAAGACTAAACCAGGAAGAATTTGACTCCCTGAATAGACCAATAACAAATTCTGAAATTGAGACAGTAATTAATAGCCTACCAACCAAAACAAGCCCAGGACCAGACAGATTCACAGTCAAATTCTACCAGAGGTGCAAAGAAGAGCTGGTACCATTCCTTCTAAAACTGTTCCAGACAATATAAAAGAGGGGACTCCTCGCTAACTCATGTGATGAGGCCAGCATCATCCTGATACCGAAACCTTGCAGAGACACAACAAAAAAAGAAAATTCCAAGCCAATATCCTTGAGGAACATGGATGTGAAAATTCTCAATAAAACACTGGCAAACCGAATCCAGAAGCACATTAAAAAGCTTATCCACCATGATCAAGTTGGCTTTATTCCTGGGATGCAAGGCTGGTTCAACATGCAAATCAATAAACATAATCCATCACATGAACAGAACCTATGACAAAAACCACATGATTATCTCAGTAGATGAAGAAAAGGTCTTCGATAAAATTCAACACCACTTTATGCTAAAAACACTCAATAAACTAGGTATTGATGGAATGTATCTCAAAATAATAAGAGCTATTTATGACAAACCCCACAGTCAATATCATACTGAATGGGCAAAAACTGGAAGAATTCCCTTTAAAAACTGGCACAAGACAAGGATGCCCTCTCTCACCACTTGTATTCAACATAGTATTGGAAGTTCCGGCCAGGGCAATCAGGCAAGAGAAAGAAATAAAGCATATTCAAATAGGAAGAGGGGGAAGTCAAATTATCTCTGTTTACAGATTACATGATTGTATATTTAGAAAACCCCATCATCTCAGCCCCAAAACTTTTTAAGCTAACAAGCAACTTCAGCAAAGTCTCTGGATACAAAATCAATGCGCAATAATTACAAGCATTCCTATACACCAATAATAGACAAAGAAAGAACCAAATCATAAGCAACCTCCTATTCACAATTACTACAAAGAGAATAAAATACCTAGGAATAAAACTTACAAGGATATGCAGGACCTCTTCAAGGAGAACTACAAACCACTGCTCAAGGAAATAAGAGAGGACACAAACAAATGGAAAAACATTCCATGCTCATGGATAGGAAACATTAACATAATGAAAATGGCCATACTGCCCAAAGTAATTTATAGATTCCATGTTATCCCCTTCAAGCTATCATTGACTTTCTTCACAGAATTACAAATTTCATATGGAACCAAAAAAAGAGACTTTGTAGACAAAGCCTTCCGCTTTGTCCTAAGCAAAAAGAACAAAACTGAAGGCATCATGTTACCTGACTTCAAACTATACTACAAGGCTACAGTAACCAAAACAGCATGGTACTGGTACCAAAACAGATATATAGACCAATAGAACAAAACAGAGGCCTCAGAAATAACACCGCACATCTACAACCATCTGATCTTTGAAAAACCTGACAAAAACAAGCAATGGGGAGAGGAATCCCTATGTAATAAATGGTGTTGGGAAAGCGGCTACCCATATGCAGAAAACTGAAACTGGACCCCTTCCTTACACCTTAAACAAAAATCAACTTAAGATGGATTAAATATTTAAACCTAAGACCTAAACCATAAAAACCCTAGAAAAAAACCTAGACAATACCATTCAGGACATAGGCATGGGCAAAGACTTCATGACTAAAACACCAAAAGCAACTGCAACAAAAGCCAAAATTGACAAATGGGATCTAATTAAACTGACGAGCTTCTGCACAGCAAAAGAAACTATTATTAGAGTGAACAGCCAACCTACAGAATGGGAGAAAATTTTTGCAATCTATCCATCTGACAAAGGGATAATATCCAGAATCTACAAGGAACTTAAACAAATTTACAAGAAAAAAACAACAACCCCATCAAAAAGTGGGCAAAGGATATGAACAGACACTTCTCAAAAGAAGACAGTTATATGACCAACACACACATGAAAAAAAGCTTATCATCACTAGTCATCAGAGAAATGCAAATCAAAACTACAGTGAGATTCCATCTCATGCCAATTAGAATGGCAATTATTAACAAATTAGGAAACAACAGATGCTGGAGAGGACGTGGAAAAATAGCTACGCTTTTACATTGTTGGTGGGAGTGTAATTAGTTCAATCATTATGGAAGACAGTGTGGCGATTTCTCAAGGATCTAGAACTAGAAATACCATTTGACCCAGCAATCCCATTACTGGTATATACCCAAAGGATTATAAATGATTCTACTATAAAGACATATGCACACGTATGTTTACTGCAGCACTGTTCACTATAGCAAAGACTTGGAATCAACCCAAATGCCCATGAATGTTAGACTGGATAAAGAAAATGTAGCACATATACACCATGGAATACTATGCAGCCATAAAAGAGAATGAGTTCTTTCCAGGGACATGGATGAAGCTGGAAATCATCATTCTCAGCAAACTAATACAGGAATAGAAAACCAAACACTGCATGTTCTCACTCATAAGTGGGAGTTGGACAATGAGAACATATGGGCACAGGGGAGGGGAACATCACACACCGGGGCCTGTCAGGGGGTGAGGGACAAGGGGAGGGATAGCATTAGGAGAACTACCTAATGTAGATGATGGGTTAATGGGTGCAGCAAACCACCATGGCACATGTATACCTATGTAACAAACCTGCATGTTCTGCACATGTATCCCAGAACTTAAAAGTATAATAATAAAAACCATAAAAAGATTCTTTCCATGTTTCAGTTACAATAAATAACAATGTGGTGAACATCTTTGAGCATAAATCTTGGTCTGCCCATGAGATTATTTTATTTGTATAAGAAAAAGTACAATAGTACAATTTTCATACCATGTTTTAATGAGATACCCCTTTCTATTCTCCCCCTTTTTTTGACATTCCATGCCCTTTTATTCTTTGTGATCTTTCTTTAGTGTATGACTTTAGCAATTTCTGGATATGCTTTTCCCTTCTGTGTCATCTTATTTTGAAAGATTCTTCTGGGGATTCTATTTTCACTGAGTCATTTCAGGTGTCCTGGCCATTTGATTTGAGCTCTTAATCGAGAACAGCATTCTCTTGGTGCTGATGCAATCTCTTATCTTATATCCTATTATACTTTACAAGTCATTCCCCAGGATCTTTCAGTACATAACTTGGATCTTACATTTTCCTCTTCTTCTAATACCCTTGCATTTTCAAAGCTTATATTAAAATGGGTAGAAAACAGCCTTTATAACACAAACCTGCACTTTCTAAACTCTTTTTCCATGGGAAATCCCTTCTACTTAGAGAGAAAGTACAGCTTTGTATAATTCTTTTAGATCAGAGTTTCACTGGGGAACATGGCAGAGTTACTGAAATTTGCACTTATTAGCATACAGGTTGTAGTTAAACACTTTTCTATATTCAGTGCTTGAGCAAAACAGACCCACAGATCTATACCAGCTATCTCCCTACGGCTACATTAAATGAAGCCAAATTTTAAAGTGTTTGGAAACACAAAAAGGTTTCAAACATATCTAAGGGATTTCATTTCTTAAGATTTCACACTTTGGCATTTTCAGGATCTGAAAAAAAGTCAGTTCAGAGGTTGGTTGGTTGTTTTAAAACTCTGTGATTTAAGGATCAGTGTCCTTTAGAAAACTCCAGGGGGCATTCAGCCCGCAACCCTACATGGCTACCACCGTTTCCACCACAGCTTCCCCACCCATTTTGTGTGAGGACTAAGTCAATGCCACGACAGGGACAGAGGTCCAGCGTGAGCCCCAATCAGTCCAATCAGCCTGGCATTCAGCAGAGTTTTAGACAAAACCAATGTTTCTCTGCTCTGCTATGAAACCTGCATAAAGAGACTTCCCCATGAATAAACATATCTGATAAGATTACACAGATCATTCTACTGGGGAAAACTGAGGCTATTTAAAATGCAGCCTTTCTCGTCCTGCTGTAAACTCCACAGCATTCATTTTATTGAGAAAGTGAACCTGACCAGGGCTAAAATTTGGCCCAAATGTACTTGGATGACCATGGTTCTTGTTAAAATATTGAAATATTTACCAACTGGTAGTGTCTGTTTACAGCACCAATAACTGTTTCCAGCATTCCTGACCCCTGACATCAGGACCCTCCCTAGACCCCCCCCCCCCTCCCCCTGATCCAGCAACTGGTAAAGAGTTAACATCTGGCACAGAAGGAGCCGTAGCTCCCTCATCTAGCAACACTGGGTCAGGGTCCATTTTGATTGATGGTCTAGTTCAGGAGTAATAAATATTTTGAATATCTTCTTGAATGACAAATGTGTCAGCTAACCTCAAAAAAAACCATGGAATATAAGTTTACTATATGTTTAGTGGAATGTTATTTTATTCTCACCTTCAATTATTCAACACATATTTATTAGGCACCTGCTCGGTGGCGAGCAGGGCACAGTCCTGGATGCTTACAATCTAGTAACAAAGACAAGTAACTAAATAAATTTCAATCCTGTGTTAGAAGGCTACAGAGGAGCAGGCACAGTGTGTTATGAGAGTTCAGAGGAGAGGCCTTGTGGAGGTTTACAGGAGGAAGCAATGGTGAACATGAAACTTCAGGGGCAGGCCTACATAAGCCACGTTCAAGTGGGTGGGGACAGGTGTTGCATGGGGAAGGTACAAACAGAGTAAACAGCCTACAGAAAGGCTTAGAAGCCAAAGAGAAGCAGGCAAGGTCAGGGAGCTACAAGGAGTTCCTTGGGGGTGGACAGAGGCAACTAATGAGAAAGAAGCTGTGGAGTTAAGCCAAAGAATGATGCTTTTTCCATCTCACAGTTGCATCTAAGCTGAGGAAGAATCGTAGTGGCTTTCATTCCTGGTTATCTCAGAGTACTTGGGGTAGCAAGTTATACTCAAGCTTGCCAAGGTTCTGCTGAGCATTTGACTCCCAAGACTGCTCTGGAAGTCTATTAAGATCCCCCTGCACAGTAAACCCAACAGCTATGAAGAAGAAGATATGCACCAAGGGGCTGAGAGTTGGCTCCAGGGGTACAGGGCCTCACCAGCCTGATGGCTCCAGCATGGAGCCTAGCACCATAGGCACTCAGTGAAAATCTGTTGAATTAATACATGAATGGAGGAATGAATGGGAATAAGTGACAGTTTTTAAGAGGATGCTCTCAATAAGTGCCTCACAAATTCTTGACTCAATGATCAAGACAATTCAATAGTCACTGCTTCCATTTAAGAGTAATACTTCCATTTTAGAGTGACACAGTGGCTCACACCTATAATCCCAGCACTGTGGGAGGCCAAGACAGGAGTTTTGAGACAAGCTTGAGCTAGGAGTTTTGAGACAAACTTGAGCAACATAGGGAACCCTGTCTCTACAAAACATTTAAAAATTAACCAGATATGGTGGTACATACCCGTAGTCCCAACTACTCAAGAGGCTGAGGTGGGAGGCTGCAGTGAGCTATGATCATGCCATTGCACTCCAGCCTGGGTGACAGGGAGACATCCCATCTCTTTAAGAAAAAAAAAAAAGTAAGCCAGGCGCGGTGGCTCACGACTATAATCCCAGCACTTTGGGAGGCTGAGGCGGGTGGATCACATGAGGTCAGAAGTTCAAGACCAGCTTGGTCAACATGATGAAACCCGTCTCTATTAAAAATACAAAAATTAGCCGGGCATGGTGGTAGGTGCCTGTAATCCCAGCTACTTGGCAGGCTGAGGCAAGAGAATTGTTTGAACCTGGGAGGCGGAGGTTGCAGTAAGCTGAGATCGCGCCATTGCACTCCAGCCTGGGCAACAAGAGTGAAACTTCATCTAAAAAAAAAAAAACTGTGGTGCTTGTAACAAATGCATTTTAAGAGAAAAGATAAACACCTTGCTAATTGTCTCTATTGCCAAACTGTCCTCACTGCTTGCTTTTCAAAGCCTGGAATGTGGGCTGAGAGCCTTGCCACTATTTTACTCTTTTCTTCACCCATTGCCTCTTGCTCCTCAACCCCCTCTGGCTCTCTTCCTCCTCATTCTTAAGTGGCTGGTGTTCTAGAATTACCAACTCTTCCTAACTTTCCAGAATTTTTGCGGTTTTAGCATTGAAAATCCACATGCCTGGATACTTTTCCTCCTCAGCCCAGACTTGGCAAACTGGAATAGTTTGTCACCCTTGTGGTAAACAGCTTCTTTTCCAGCTGGATAAACTTTGAAAGCAAAGGGACACTTCAGTCACCTCAATGTCAGAAAATTATTATGAAGGAGGATTTCCAAAGCCTCACATAAATTCACATAAATCTGGCAGTGAACAAGGCAGGAAATGGCACTCTAAGAAGGAACAGCATCTGCAAAGGTATGGAGGTTACTCCGACTGAGTGAAATAGAAATCCAAAGAACATCAGGAGGGCTGAAAGGAGGAAATCAGAGATGTCTAATTTTGAAGACAGATTTTTCAGTAACAAAATAGCAGATAATGCTTGTGTTCATGTACAAGTAATAGCTGCTGAAAAGAAACCCTTTTGACTGCCGGTTTAGATTAGCTGTGCTCTGACTCTCATCCATTGCTGGAAATAATCAGAAATTTGCAGAACTTCTTACTATCCCCCAAGGGAGAGTGTGATCTGGATCCGGTCCTATCTGTCACACTCATCCTGTTCATTCCTACTGTTAATGTGAATAAATAAGCAATCTGATGTGACTAAACACCACCACGGGCTGCTTGATATAGCAAAGGGCTAATTTATTTTTGATCTACCACTGATGTGTAAACATCTGACTCAGAGCATCTCACCTTCTCTCCAGGGACTCAAGCAGCTAAGTTGATGAAACACCTGACTGTTATGCAGCAGAACTTGGATTCATTTTGTCTCTCTTCTTTTCTAACTCTTTGCTCTAAACATCTGTTTTCCCCTGTGGAAGCATGAGGTCATCAGCAGAACAACATAGCAGTCCTATATATAATAGTATTTTTGGCTATAATATGTTAATGTGTATGTGAAGGTCTTCTACTCACTATGGCTTCTTTGACTACCCTGATAACCAAGGAACTTCCACTTGTGTTTCTTTGTGTCACCACAGTCCACCAAAATATTTCTCCGTCATTTGCACCACACTGAATTGTGCTGGGTTTGCACTGGGGCCATTGTTGGTTGCCTACCAAATCCCATTCCCCCTTTCTTCCTTTCTAACAGAGCCACAGTTTTGTTCAGGTGCCACACACTCAAGTGCCTCAAGGGAAGATGATTCACCCCAGCTAAAGGCAATCTTTCTAAGGGTGATACTACTCCTGTGGAGTGATTGGCTCAGGCACAGGGATATAACCCAGGGACAGCCAATGAGATGCAAGAGGCTGGAGCTTCTCTCATTCTTAACAAAAAGCCACTGGAAGACCAGATGGGTTGTCTTTATAGATGTTAACCCTGCCTGAAATTGTTGCAGACATGTTGCTGCTAGCCAGATGTAGCCAACACTGAGGATGGCAGAACAGAGGCAGAAAGAACCAGATACCAGATCATAAACTTCTGGTCAGGGCTTTTATACAAAAATACTTCTCCTAGACACTCTCCTGAAGGATGATTTTTGGGTGTTGCAGGTAGTAAATGTCCTAGACTTACTTCTTGAAACTAATTCCACTCAACTAATTTTGTACTAATCTGAAAATGATTTTCACTAATTTGCAGTAGCTAAAGTGATGGTTTACTCTGATATTCTTAGACAATATTCATTATTGGTAGTAATAAGATATTTAAAGGGAAAATGGAAAAGGAAGTAATAATATCATTGATAAAGACAAAAGGAAAATAGGAGCTAAAAGTGAAAAGGAAAAGTACACCAAGTAAAGACCTTTGAGAGTTCTTCTCTCCCATTAATAAGAGAATTCTGTCATTGAAAACATACACTACAATGGAAAAGCCCTAGTGACAGAAACAGAAGTAAACTTGCATAGGAAAGATAGATAGTAGACATGATAGAACCAACTGGGATCCAACGATTAGTACATGTGGCCATCATTAACACCTGACCAAATGTTAGAATTGTAAAAATAAAAAAACTGGACAAAAATTACTGTGAGTATTCACTGATCATGGATATTAAAAGCTATGAGACGTCTTTTGTGTATAAGATGGCATTATTGCATCATGATCAACAAGATGATTTTTCAAGTTACTCTTTCAATATGGCAGAAGATTGGCACTGAGCCAGCTTCACCTAATTATCCAGTGCCTCCTTGAAGATAGTTGACCAAAGAGAGATGTGCAAGTTTCCAATTGTCTCTACGTCTCAGGTACCTTATGTGTAATTAGATACAATACATAATTCAAAGGTCTGTGAAGCGAATGAAAAAGATGGTGTATGTGAAGCACCAAGTGTTTTGAACACTGTAAAGTCCCAAATATTTAAGTTCCACTTTCCTTTCTCCTCCTACTCCTGACGCAACTGAAAGGGTCATTGTTCCCTTGGAATATATGTAAAGTCTGCCTTCTAATGAATAATTAGAGGCAAACGGATAGAGACCTATTTGATCGGGCACTGCCTCCTGTACTCAGCCACTTCCTACAGACGGCTGTAGGCAGAATTGCAATTCACCTCCAGTCTCACCAGCTCATTTTATTCAGAGTCAAGTGTCCCCCAAAGAACTCCGTTGTATAGCCTAACAAAGTGCTTATCATACCGACGGCAGTGGCTGCTGCCATCACACCGGCTGCAGGAGGAAGGTGCAACTGGGGCTGCATACCCCATGGAACTGGTGGGACTCCCACCCCTTCCTGGGCGGGTCTACAGCCACCCAAACTGCCGGCTGTGCATACAAGCCTGTGCTCATAGAGGGGGGCCAGGAGCAGGCAAAATCTGTCCTCCTGGGTGCAGCTGCAGCTACAGGATCCAGGGCTCCAGACCTGGGCCTCTAGCTCCATGGTGCAGGAAGGAGCGAGGGACAACAGCAACCCCACCCCTTCTGAGCTGGTGAGGCAGGAGCTCTCTGGGTGCAGCTGTGGCCTGCCCTCCCCAGGCCCAGGACTTGGGCATGTCTGCAGCCTGCATCCTGGGGGGCCTAGAAGCCCCTCCTCCAAGTCCCTGATGGCTCGGGGCTGTCTGCTCCCACTACCTGGCCTCCCCTTTCCCAGTGCCTGCTCTGATCTCTGATCTCAGAGTAGGGTTGGAGCCAAGCCCAGGGCCTTGAATGGCGGTAGGAGGCAGAGTCCTTGACAGAAGTGCTGGGTCCCCAGTAAGGCCCCATCTTCAGGCCAGGGTAAGGCCTGAAGGCTGGGGGCCAGGCTGCCAGTCCTGCCAATGGGAATGCCTCCTCTGGACCCACCCATGGCTGCCCATGGACCAATTGGCAGGCACTTCCTCCCTCTGAGGTCCATAAAATCCCCAGGCTCAGCCAGAGCAGGGCAGAGGGCAGAGGACAGAGAGACAACAGGTGGACCAGCTGCAGAGAGGAGCTATCCTCTCTGCTGAGAGCTGAACACTTAACGGGATGACCTGCCTACAGAGAGGAGCTACCCATTGCAGGTTTCCTCTGAGCTGTTCTAACACTAAATAAACCTCCTCTTCATCTTCTTCACCGTTCACTTGTCTGCATGTTCATTCTTCCTGGATACAGGAAAAGAACTCAGGCAAAGGCACCACCAGCTACAGAGGTTTCCAGGAAGAAAACTGACATCTCACAGATCCCATAACAACACTGTAGTGTAATCATTTATATGGCTTTCTTTACTACCAGATTGCAAATTGCTAGAGGGAATTCCTTTCCGTAACCAAGAGCCTCACACAGAACCTGAACATAGAAGATGCTCAGTAAGGAAGGGAGAAAGGAATGGAAAGAAGGAAGATGGAGGCAACAAACAACAGAATGGGCAATGCTTAGCTTCTAGACCGGTGCTATCTGGTATGAATGTAATGCAAACCCTAAGTGTGAGCCATGTGTGTAATTTTATATTTTCTAATAGCCACATTCAAAAGTAAAAAGAAACTAATTAGATTAATATTTAATAATATATTTTACCTAACAAAATGTATCCAAAATATTATATCAATGGGTAATCAATATGAAAAATTACTGTGAGATTTTAAAATTTTTTGTATTAAGTCTTCCAAATCTGCTGTATATTTTACACTCATTGAACATCTCAATTTGTACTGGACACATTTTAAGTATTTGACAGCCACATGTGGCCAGAGGTTTCCATATTGAACAGTGCAGCTCTAGACTCTACATATCTTCTCAGTGTCTTTTCCATTTCAGAAGCCCAGCCTTCCCCAGCTGGAGCTCCAACTACTTCAAGGTGCCCAGCTCCTCCCCACTAGCCACTTAACTATCCAGGTTAAAAACACTCCTAATTCACTCTGACTTACAAAATGTACCATCCCGTCTCCGAGATTCCCACCCTAAAATGCCACTTAATTTGTGTTATTAAGTGCCAATCAGTTTAAGTAGCTAATATTCCCAAGTAACAGTCTGGTTTTTAACAGGTATTAGATAGGAAGACACTGTCTTCCCATTAAAGTCTTTATATGTATCCTATATTGAAAAAAAAATGTGACTAATAACTTCCAGGCTGGATGCAGTGGCTCACACCTGTAATCCCAGCACTTTGATAGGCTGAGGTGGGCAGATCACCTGAGGTCAGGTGTTCAAGACCAGCCTGGCCAACATGGTGAAATTCCAGTCTCTACTGAAAAATGCAAAAATTAGCTGGGCATGGTGGCGGGCACCTGTAATTCCAGCTACTCAGGAGGCTGAGGCAGGATAATCTCTTGAACTCAGGAGGCAGAGGTTGCAGTGAGCCAAGATAGCGCCACCGCACTCCAGCCTGGGTGACAGAGCAAGACTCCGTCTCAAAAAAAAAAAAAAAAAAAAGAACTTCTATGATGGCACTTCAGAATGTCCCTGGCACACCCAAAGATGTGGGTAAAATATAATATTTGGGTACAAGACTCACTGAATAAAGAAACTATCATCTGTCTTCAGGTCCCCAGTGCCAAATATGTAGTCTGGCATAAAGATTGCACGGTGAATATTGGCATTAAGTGTCATTAAAATTAGTTGAGAAACACAAGGGAGAGTTCCATCAGAGCTAGTTAGGGTTACCCAGCACGGAAAAGAAATTCATGAGGCATGACTAATGGAGTTCTTGGGTTTTTAAGACAAAGAGTCAGTATTTTATTAGAAAGTGGGAAAAACAAAATGACATAATGGGAAAGAAATAAAATGGCAAAAGTCCCTTAATATCCCACAGATCAGAGAGCAGAACATTTATGACTAATCTTCAGGGATTGTGGGGGAGGATATTTACACATTCATTCAACAAATATTTCCTAAACTGCTATGTGCCAGGCTCTGTGCTTGGCAGAAGCCACACAAATGTAAGACACTGTATCCTAAAGGAGCTCTAGACTTAAGAACAAACAGACATGAAAAATAAACAGTTTCTACCTTATGATGTGATGAAAGCTATGCTATAAGGGAGGTATTGGCAAAGAGGAATGGGGTCAAAGAGGAAGGAGGGACTGTTAGGGAGTTCCAGGATAGTTTCATAAAGGAAGGGAAAATAAGACCTTAAGAGATGAGTAGGTTTCTGCTGGGCAAATTTAACAACATGTGCAAAGACAGAGGAAAGAAAATACATAGGACATTCTAGAATACAGAGTAATGCAGTGTAACTATAGCACAGCACTTCATGAAAACTGGACAGTAGCAGGAGATGATATTGAAAAAGCAGACTGAGCCCAAATCACAAAGGACCTTGCAATGCTCTGCACAGGGATTTGGACTTAGCCTAAAGTCAAGGTTTCTCCACCCCAAAGTTCCAAGCAGATACATGATAGGAGAGAATTTCTCTGCCCACAGGAAGCCAGAAGTGATCATGTGACTTATTTGGGACAGTGAAATGTGAACAGAAGTGATGCCACATTCTGGCCAGGCACAGTGGCTCATACCTGTGATCCCAGCACTTTGGGAGGCTGAGGTGGGTGGATCACCTGAGGTCAGGAGTTTAAGATAAGCCTGTCCAACATGGCAAAATCCCATCTCTACTAAAAATACAAAATCAGCCGGGTGTGGTGGTGCATGCCTGTAATCCCTGCTACTCAGGAGGCTGAGGCAAGAGAATTGCTTGAACCGGTGAGGCAGAGGTTGTCATGAGCTGAGATGGTGCCATTGCACTCCAGCCTCGGCAACAAGAGCAAAACTCTGTCTCAAAAAAAAAAAAAAAAAAGAGAGAGAGAAGTGATGCCACATTCTTTTTTTGTCTGGCCAGTGACTAACAATCTTAAGATAGTGGCTCTCTGTCCACCTGGATTCCTGAGTGATTGCAATTGAGGTAGGAGGCAGGACTAAACTCCAGACCAGAATGAAGACTGACTGAAAAAGGGAAGTGGCACTGAAAGCACCTCCCCGTAAGACGTGCCCACCAGCACCATGACAGTTTACAAATGCCACAGCAACACCAGAAGTTACCACCTCTTTTCATGGCAACCAGCAGGAAGTTATCACCCTTTTTCTAGAAATTTCTGAATAACCCTCTGTTTAATTTGCACGTAATTAAAAGTGGGTATAAACATGCCTGCAGAACTTCCTGAGCTGCTACTCGCAGCACACTGCCTATGAGATAGCCCTGCTCTGCAGGAGCAGCGACCACACTGTAACACCACCTCCTCAATAAAGCTGTTTTCGTCTGCCCCCAGCTTGCTCTTGAATTCTTTCCTAAACAAAGCCAAGAACTGTCCTGGGCTAAGCCCCAATGTTAGGGATCACTTGCCCCGCACTGCAACGAGCAGAGCCTTCCTGCTGAATGACAGTGGACTTGTAGCAGGAGTAAGAAGTAAGACTTTGTTGTCTTAGCTACTTTGATTTGCAGGGGCTTTCTTATTACTGCATAAAAACTCCAGGCTATCTTGACTGATAGAGCAGGAGAGCAGCATGATCAGATTTATATTTTTAAAGGATAGTTGATGACAACGTGGAGGATAATTAAAAGTAGGAGAGGAAGTTAATTACAGGCACAAAACCAATACGGAGATACTGCAATAGTCCAGGAAAGAGATAATAAAGGCCTAAAATGAGAGCAAGAAGAGGAGGTAAAGAAAATGAGTTATACTTAAGAAATATTTACATTGCAATAGCAACAATATTACATTGCAATATCAAAGAATATAGTGACTAGAAAAATGTGCTTTATAGTTGTTTTCGTCATCATCTATTCCTATGTAACAAATTACCCCAAACCTTACCAGCTTAAAACAATGATAAATGTGTATTATCTCAGAGTTTCTGTGGGTCAGAAAGTTCAAGAACAGCTTAGCTGGTGGTCCTGGCTCAGGATTTCTCATGAGGTTGTAGTCAAGGTGTTGGCCAGGGCTACAGTCATCTGAAGGTTTGACTAGGGCTGGAGGATCCACTTCCAAAATGGTTCACTCCTATAGCTGGGAAGTTGATGCTAACTGTTAGCAAGAGGCTTCCGTTCCTTACCATGCGGACTTTTCCATGAGGCTGCTTAAATGTCCTCGTGATGTGGCAGCTGGATTTCCCCAGAGTGAGTGACCCAAAAGAGGATATGGTACAGTGGCAATTTCTCTTATGGCCTAGCCTTAGAAGTCACACACCATGACTGCTTGCATATTCTCTGATCACACTGACCAAACACGATGCACTGTAGGAGGGGCCCCTAAGAAGAGGTGAATGTAGGAGGTGAGGATCATGAAGGGCCAGCTTGAAGCCTGACTACCACAGTGAACAAGGTGGAAATAAAGAAGCTGACTCTGAGACTTCTAGCTTAAATGATTCAATGGTGAGATTAAGCAAGATACAGAAAGGGGCAGCAGTGGACCAGTTTGGGAAGTAAGAAAGCAAATCATTAGTTCAATTTTGGACCTGCCATAGGGAGGAGCTTCGAAGACATGCCAACAGAGATGCCTAATTGTTAAATAAGGAGCTCCTAAGAGAGGGCTGGTAACTTAGGAATGAAAATTATCTAAGAATGGGAGGCGCGAAGGTGTAAATAAATAAAAGGCGTAAATAAAAAGAGGGAGTGTACAGAAAAAAGAGGGAAGAAACAAAACAAAACACCAGGAATGGATCCTTATGAAGAGAGTCGTGTATTTTTAAGGAATGGGGGAAGAGGGAAAAGTCAGTAAATGACTCTGGGCAGCAGGACTCAGGGAAGTAATCAGAAAATGGGTGTTGTCTGGATCAAGAGGCTATGGTGGACAGTTCTGTGAGTTTCAGCATCAATGCCACATGACATAAAGCAGTCAAGCAATGTGAAAACTGAGACAAGCCCACTGGATTTCACAGATATAGTGGGTGGCCATATGGTAAGTATCTGAGTGGAGGTGGGATTGTATTGCTCACCTAAATGTATAATTTCTCCTTTGAGATTAAACTCTTCCTCTCATGCAATAGAGGTGGCTTCCCTCATAACAGGCCCACAGTATAACACCTTGAGTACAGAACAACCACAGCGCACCCATCATGTAAGAACTCCCCCATACAGCAATGAAAAACTCCTTTCCTCATGGGTCTATCATGCACTCTCTATTGCTGATGGAGCATGAATGGGTCATAGAAAGAACCATGTCTTCTTCCCAAACAACTTTGCCTTCGTAAAGAGCTTAGGTTATTGGTGACTTTCTTAGGGCAACCATATTACTTGGTAGCTACTCTATGGGTCTAGGGTTATAGGTTAGAAGTCACAAACCCAGAATCACAGGATTTGAAAATAGTAAGAAGAGATAATCTTGATGGATCTCTTATTTTAAAGACAAAAGAAGACCTAGTAAGATTAAGCTATTTGGTCAAGATCTTTTACTTTTTTTTTCTTTTTTTGCTATGATTGGGTCCTGATTTTCTGGCTCCCTGCTTCTTGTCCAGAATGCTTTTAACTCATTCACATTTCTTCACATTATTTTACACATACACACACACACACACACACACACACACACACACACACACACACAGGCATGTGCACATAGATATAAATCTAATATCAGGAGAAACTAATGTTCAGTAGTTTAATAGGCATCTCCAATTTCACATAGCTAAAACAGACCTCTTGATGTTGTTCCTGAAAATAGATCTCTCCCCACCTCCCCCATAACTATGAAGGGTACTCTCACCCACACCACAGTAGCCTTTCTTGATATCTCTCTCTCTCACCTTCATAACATTTTCCAATAGCTGACATTGTTTTAGATTTTTATCTGCTTATTATTGCTCCCTTCCCACTGGAATTTAAGCTCCGTGGTGGCATTTTGTTCAGTGAAAAATCTTCAGTGCTTTAAAAGTGTCTGGCACATAGTAGGTGCCAAAAATATATATGTTGAATGAATCCATTGGTATTAAATCCTGCGGTCAGGAAATACTTATGACAATATTATTTTTAGCTAAATGGGAATTGAATCTAGGGACTTACCAGAAATTGAAAGTAGAAATGTCACAGTCATTGCTGTAGGCCACGTAGTTGCCTTTGATTTTAAGACAGTGAGCCCATGCACAGTGGTTCACACCCGTAATTCCAGCACTTTGGGAGGCCAAGGCAAGTGGATCAATTGAGGTCAGGAGTTCAAGACCAGCCTGGCCAACATGATGAAACCTGGTCTCTACTAAAAATACAAAAATCAGCTGGGCATGATGGCACACATCTGTAATCCCAGCTACTTGGGAGGCTGAGTCAGAGAATTGCTTGAAGCCAGGAGGTGGAGGTTGCAGTGAGCTGAGATCATGCCACTGCACTCCAGCCTGGGTGACAGAGTGAGACTCCATCTGAAATAAATAAAGACAATGACAGTCACAGTACCTCTGAAATCTTTGTCTAGGATCAAATACCAGCCTATTAATATGCTCAAGAGCCAGTGACACTGATATAACAGGAGGTAATACGGCAAAATCAAAACTCGCTACTACCCTAAATTAATGACTTTGGCCATATATTGTCAGTATCCACTGAGCATCCCTCACTTCTAGACATCCTGTGAGGAAATTATAGAAACAAACTCAATTACAAAGCAATAAAGGACACTCCCGTGAAGGATCCAATTCCACTAATTTATGTATTCATTTATTCTATTCATTCAGTAAACTTTCATTGAGTGGATACTATGTGCTTGACACCACTAGGTGCCAAGACTAAAATCCTGTCTGGAATAGTGTTTGCTATTGTTTTTCTGCAGTCTTATCTCTGTCGCCATCATCTTCACTTTTATTCATGCAAAGCTGGAGGCATATAGAGGTTACCACAGGAAACTAATGAAACGCATCTTGGTGTCCTTTACTTATTTTTCCTACTGTGGGGAGTGACGATGACATTTATCAAGCAGTCTCACCTACACCCCCGACAGGTTGTTGTATCCTAAGAATTGATGTCTCTATCTTGGGACCATATTATCTAAGTTACCTGAGTCATAGGGATGAGGGGAAGCGTTTGGTCTTATTTCAGAGGGGAAATTCCATTCCTCTACTTTTGACAATATTTTCCCAGTAGTAATTTAATCATCAGAATCCTGTAAGACCCTTAGGATGGTAATGAATAAATGAATGGCTGCAGCGCATTAAATCCGTATTTTTAATCCTAAGAGCTTGATCTTGGTGGTTATGACTTTTCAGCTCTTTGCATCATCTGTTGCAACATATCGTGATACAACAGAAACTATTTAAGAAGCAAGCAAGATGCTGACTGCTGTTATGTGCATTTAGAGATGGCCGGTTGGCGAGAGGAGAAATCAGATGGTTAAACTTCTGCAACATTTTTCAAAGAACTCCAGTAAGGCTTAATACTTTGAAATACAAATTAGGGGAAAAGAAGGATTTGCCTGTACTAAAATTTTGGCAAAGAAACAACAGAAACCTATCTTCGAACCCATCAAACAATCCTCTTCTGTCTGACCCTTACCAAGAACTCTCTTTATCTCCTTGGCATATTGACTTCCTTCCAATATACACAGGACTTCTCTGCATTCCCCAGGTGGGCCTGTTGTCAGTAAAAGTTTTTAACACGATACATTAACCTCCTTGGGCTGCTATAACAAATTACCCCAAACTGGGTAGCTTAAACCAGCATAAATCTATTCTCTTACAGTTCCAAATCCTAGAAGTATGAAATGAAGGTGACAGCAGGGCCATCTTCTCTCTGAAGGCTCCAGGAAGAAAACCTTCCTTGCCTTTTCCAGCTTCTTTCATTCCAGGTTGCCCGAGCAATCTTT
Organism: Ateles fusciceps; assembly: GCA_036589455.1. Classification (NCBI taxonomy): domain Eukaryota; kingdom Metazoa; phylum Chordata; class Mammalia; order Primates; family Atelidae; genus Ateles; species Ateles fusciceps. Next base: position 1,614,910 of record JAZHEH010001510.1, read on the forward strand.
GGCATTTCCTGGTTTGTAACTGCATCACTTCAATTTCTGCATCTGTCTTCACATGGCCATCCTCCCCCTGTGTGTGTCTTCTTTTTTTTTTCCTTCTTTTCTTTTGGAACAGGGTCTCACTCTGTCACCCAGACTGGAGTACAAGTGGCACAATCACAGCTCACTGCAGCCTTGACCTCCTGGGCTCAGGCGATCCTCCTGCCTCAGCCCCACAGAGTAGCTGAAACTACATGTGCACCATCACACCCTGCTAATTTTTGTATTTTTTGTAGAGACAGGGTTTCACCATGTTGCCCAGGCTGGTCTCAAACTCAGGCTCAAGTGATTTGCCCACCTTGGTCTCCCAAAGTGCTGGGATTACAGGCATGAGCCACCACACCTGGCCCTGCATGTGTCTTTCTGTCCAAATCTCCCTCTTCTTATAAAGATATCAGTCATTGGGTTTAGGGCCCTTTCTAATCCTGTATAACCTCCTCTTAACTGGATTACATATGCAAAGGACCTGTTTCCAAATAAGGCCACATTCACAGGTACAGGGCTTAGGACTTCAATTTATCATTTTGGAGGACACAGTTCAACTCACAGCAATGCCCAAATTCTTAGCCTTCTAATCTGAGAAAATTCCACCAAATGGCATTAAAACAGGAGGTAGCACTTGGACTCTCTGGGCCTTCTCGGTGAAACTGGAATAATCCCATCCCATCTTCTTCAAAAGCTTATCACAGGTTAGAATGAAACAATTTCCTTCCTTCCTTCTTCTTTCCTTCACTTTCCTTCCTTTATTTCCTCCTTTTCATCTTTACTTCTTCTTTTCCTTCCTTTCTTCCTCCTTTCTTTCCTTCCTTTTCACAAACACTTATGAGTATTTACTGTGAGATAACTCAATGTTTCTGCTTTGGAAGATAGAAAGATGAAGTGGGAGTCCCACATTCAAAATTCAGAACTAGGGCTGGGTGCGGTGGCACCTTTAGTTCCAGCTACTTGAGAGGTGGAGGCAGGAAGATCACTTGAGCCCAGGAGTTCAAAGCTGCAGTGCACTATAAAGGAACCTGTGAATAGCCACTCCAGCCTGGACAACATAGCAAGACCCCATCTCAAAAAAAAAAATTAGACTTAGTTGGAAGATTCAAAACTCATAATAAAAGGCAGAAAGTGGTAGTTACCATAGTCATAGATATTGTAGCACAAAAATACAGAGAAAATAGATCAATTCCTGCTGAGAAGAATCCAGCAAGACATTGGAGTTTGACCTTGAAGGATATCTAGGAGTTTCAGAGATTTAGAAAAAGAGTTCCCAGTTGAGCTGGGAGCAAAAGCATAAAGACGAGAAACCAGTGTATTTATAAACTTCTCAATGCATCAAGGGCCCCTTATGGGTCATTGCTACTGACACATTTCAGAAGTTTTAATAGAAAAGAGATTGGGAGGGGAAAAAAAGCACCAAAAAAAAAAAAAAAATTAACAATCGTCCTCTTTGAGTGGCTAAGAAAAATTGTGCTTTTATTTATTTTTCAATTTTTTCTAATGAGCTTACATTATTTTTAATTGGAAATTTTTTTAAATTCTTCAAGAAAGGTTTTCAAATCACCTCAAAATTGTTGCCTAAAAAAAAAAGGACAAATCAAATCTTTCCAGACACAGAATGTTTACTTAGTGAGACAACCATCATCATGCCCATTATGACACAGAGGAAGGAAACGGCTGTGAGAGCTAGTCCATCAATCAGCTGGTTCCTGCAGATACAGGCATTTTAGCCGCTACTTGAAGGCACAGTACAACTTGGATTTTTCCTTTAGGTAAGCAATGTCTGCCCTCTGCTGGGGATTCAAAAGTTACCAAAGACAACACTTTGCCTTTCCCACATTGCAAGACAAAGTGATCAAGAGACAAGAAAGGTAAAATCACCATTCTGATCTTAAAGGCATTGGTTTTATTACTTTGACCAGTTTTCCGTTTCTATAAGCATACTCGTACAGCAGAGAGGAAAGCCCTTTGTTCACTCTCCCTCAAAGCCTGGTAGCACAACCCATCCTTGACTGGGACTCCAGACCGCCATCTGAGTCAGAGGCACGTGGTTTCAGTTGGCAGAAGGCAGGTGTGGTTTGGTTTATAGGGGGTAGGGTGTGGAGGGTTGGGCGCAGTACCCACAGTGCCTGGGGTTGGCTGGAGGGTTTGCCTAAAGCCACATGAACAGTCACTGATGCAGAAAGGAATCAGCTATGTCTCCTAACTCAAGACCTTTGAGTGGGGTTTTTTCTGAATTAGGCTACATTCTCAACCTCAACACTATTGCCTTTCAGGAAAGGCTCATCCTTGGTTATTACAGAGAGGACAGTGGGGGCTGTCCTGTGCATTAGAGGATGTTTGGCAGCATCCCTGGCCTCTATCCACTACATGCCATGGCACCCTGCCCTCAGTTGTGACAATCAAAAATATCTCTAGACATTGCCAACTTGCCCTTCTTCCTAACTGGGGGGAGGATGGGGAAAGTTGGGTAGTAGGGGATGGCCCCCTGCTGAGAACCACTGCTTGAGACCTAGCTTCTCTTCATTTTAACCCCTGGGCATATATATAAACCATCACTCTCATTGTGTGCAAACAAGCAGCAATGACAAGGACAAAGAACTAGAAGTTAAAGACCCTGACCAGGTGCAGTGGCTCGGGCCTGTAATCTCAGCACTTTGGGAGGCTGAGGCAGGTGGATCATCTGAGATCAGGAGTTCGAGACCAGCCTGGCTAACATGGTGAAACCCCATCTCTACTAATAATACCAAAATTAGTCAGGCATGGTGGTGCAAGCCTGTAATCCCAGATACTCGGGAGGCTGAGGCAAAAGAATCACTTGAACCCAGGAGGTGGAGGTTGCAATGACCTGAGATTGTGCCATTGCACTCCAGCCTGGGTGACAACAGTGAAACTCCATCTCCAAAAAAAAAAATAAAGAAGTTAAAGACCCTGTGTTTCCCGGTGCCACACCACCCTCCCGAGCCTCCTGGCCTTGGTTTCATCAACTGTAAATATATATATATATATATATATATATATATGGATATATATATATGGCATTATATATATATATATATATGGCATTTTACATACATATATATATATGGCAGTGTAAGGCAGTGTGCTGATGACTCCATGAAAAACAGTTTCAAGTCTGAAAATGAGATTACTATGCAGAGCATGATGCAGTATACAGATGCGCTTCTGTAGGAAAATTAATAATGAATCATTGGGAGATATCACTTTAAGAAAGACAATATTGACCAGATGCAGTGGCTTACACCTGTAATCCCAACACTTTGGGAGGCTGAGGTAGGAGGACCACTTGAGCCCAGGAGGTCAAGGTTGCAGTGAGCTATGAGGGCTGCTGCACTCCAGCCTGGGTGACAGAACAAGACTCTGTTTTAAAAAAAAAAAAAAAGAGAATAAAGAAAGAAAGAAGAAAGGTAAGAAGGAAAGAAGAAGAAAGAAAGAAAGAAAAAGAAAGAAAGAAAGAGAGAGAAAAGAAAGAAAGAAAAAGAGAGAGAGAGAGACTGAATACAGGCCCAGAATCCCTTATCCACATTTCTGAAATACAAAAAATTCTGAAAACCTCTTTTTCTTTGAATGTATTTGGCATCAAAATTTATTTGGTGGCAAAACCTGACCTGACGTGAATGACACTACTGGCAGTCTTCATTGGTCCTGCTGAGTGTGAATACTCATATTTTTCTGCACAAATATTAATGTGTTTGGTCAAGGGGGTGCTTGTTCAGACTGCGCTGGGGGTGTTACATAATATGTAAAATGTGCACTGTTTTGCCTTTCTGAAACCCAAAATACTCTGAATTCCAAAACACATATGACCCTAAGGGTTTTGGATAATGGAATGTGGACCAGAATATGTAAATTCTCAGTGAATTGAGCAGAACTGGAGCAAACACCTTCACACTATAAGTATTCATTATTCCTCATTTGCATCTTGTACCATGCCCAGCAAACTGTGAGCTTATGAAATAAACAGGGAAAGATGGGAGCGTGAGTTTGCATGTAGGGCATGTGGATTTTGTCCCTTGAACAGTACAAGGGACAAAACAAGTACTGTCTCTGGACAGTACAAGTAGCCTCTGTCCAGAGAAACCAGTCACTATTTACATCCATCTTCCAGAAAGGAAAGAAGCAAAACTTGGTCACAGATGTGGCCCAGTCCCCCTCTGTAGCCCCAGGCACTGGAAGCAGCCCTCCTGCTGCAAACGACCCTTCTCGCCAGTTCCAGCAAGCAGGGACCCACTTCAGCTCACCTGGTTTGCCTGTTCTGTTCTCCAACTTTCTTCATGCCCATTCACCCCAGCAGGCTCAGACGATGAGGAACAGCTCCTCCATCCTTGGGTCTAGGTCTCTGCTAAGTTGGCAGTGGAGGGAGAGGAAGGGGTGGTGCTCTTTCCCTGTTGTTTAATATGCAGAAGATTTTACGGGAGCCATGGATTAATCTGCTCAAAAAAATAAGAAGAGAGAGAGTTGGGAGCAGAAGGAGGATCCAAGATGGCGGATTAGACACAACTCCAGTGCATAACACCCAGCAAAAGAGACGCAGAAACCCAGAGATCTCCTAGCTCCAACCAAGGTACCAGGTGCATTTCAACGGGTCTGGTCCAAGGGTGAGCAAAGCCCACTCAGGGCAGACTGAGGCGGGGGAGGGGTGCTGCTTCACCCAGAAAGTGCATCTGACTGGCGAGTCGGAGGCTCCACCTCTGGCGCTCCGGTCCAGATACAGCGCTTCCCCCAAAGCCTCAGCAATACACAGAACAGGGGATCTTTGCCAGTCAAGCGCCGGGAATTACAAGTGTGGAGCTGAATAAGAGTCTGCAGACTGAGCTATCGCCCCCTCCCCCGGCCCGAGAGAGAGGGGTAAGTGGGAGCAGCTGGACGGCCTCTACCCCGTGACTGGAGAGAGAGAAAGCTGAAAGGGGGGACACTGCTGGGTGCGGCTGGGTGGGTCCCTAACCTCCCCCACAAACCCCAGAGGGCTGAAGCTCTGACTCTAGTGGGTTGCGTATCCAGTGCCATAGTCTGAGAGGAACCCTGAATGATCCAGCCCAGTGGAGGAAGGGCACAACCCACCACTAGAGGGGTGGAACTGGGCCATATATTTTAACAAAAAACACAGGAAGCCTACGTAGCAACAGGACGGCGTTTTCGACAACCCAGCAGCGCCTACAGGTCAGCGGAAGAGGCGGGCCTAATCTCCCAGCATAAACAAAAAAGACACAGGAAGCTTCCCTAGTAACCTGAAGGAGTCCCTAGAAACCCAGTAGCGTCCCCCACAGGCAGACAAGTGACCTCATCAAGCAGCTCTCTGACACCACAGCCAGGTAAATCCACAAAGATGGGAAAAAACCAGCACAAAAAAGGTGAAACCACCAAAGACCAGAACACCTCTTCTCCTTCAAGGGATCACAACTCCTCAACAACACAGGATCACAACTTGACCGAGAAGGAGTGCGAAGAATTGACGGAAACAGGATTCAGAAGGTGGATAATAACAAACTTCTCAGAGCTAAAGGAACACGTTCTAACTCAATGTAAAGAAACCAAAAACCTTGAAAAAAGTTAGACAAAATGCTAACTAGAATACAGCTTAGAGAAGAACATAAACGACTTGATGGAGTTGAAGAACACAGCATGAGAACTACGTGAAGCAAACACAAGCTTTAATAGCCGAATCGATCAAGCAGAAGAAAGGATATCAGAGATTGAAGATCAACTCAATGAAGTAAAAAGAGAAGGCAATACAAGAGAAAAAAGAGTGAAAAGAAACAAACAAAGCCTCCAAGAAATATGGGATTATGTGAAAAAACCTAATCTACGCTTGATCAGTGTACCTGAATATGACGGGGAGAATGAATCCAAGCTGGAAAACACACTCCAGTATATTATCCAGGAGAACTTCCCAAGCCTAGCAAGGCAGTCCAAATTTCAAATTCAAGAAATACAGAGAACTCCACAAAGATATTCCTCAAGAAGAGCAACCCCAAGGCACATAATCGTCAGATTCACCAGGGTCAAAATGAAGGAAAAAATGCTAAGGGCAGCCAGAGAGAAAGGTCAGGTCACCCACAAAGGAAGGAAAGCCAATCAGACTCACAGCAGATCTCTCAGCAGAAACTCTACAAGCCAGAAGAGAGTGGGGGCCAATATTCAACATCCTCAAAGAAAAGAACTTTCAACCCAGAATCTCATATCCAGCCAAACTAAGCTTTGTAAGTGAAGGAGAAATCAAATCCTTTACGGACAAGCAATTATTGAGAGATTTTGTCACCACCAGACCTGCCCTACAAGAGCTCCTGAAAGAAACACTAAGCATGGAAAGGAACAAGTACTAGTCACTGCAAAAGCAAACCAGTTGGCAAAGACCAAAAATGCAATGAAGAAAATGAGTCAACTAATGAGAAAGAAAACCAGCCAGTAACAAAATGGCAGGATCGAATTCACACATAACAATATTAACATTGAATGTAAATGGCCTAAACGCCCCAATCAAGAGACACAGACTGGCAAAAAAATTTTTGCAATCTACCCATCTGCAAAGGGCTAACATCCAGAATCTACAAAGAACTAAAACAGATTTACAAGAAAAACACAAACAAGCCCATTCAAAAATGGGTGAAGGATATGAATAGACACTTTTCAAGAGAAGGACGACATATATGAGGGCAACAAACATATGAAAAAATGCTCATCATCACTGGTCATTAGAGAAATGCAAATCAAAACCACACTGAGATATCATCTCATGACAGTTAGAATGGCGGTCAATAAAAAATTGGGAGACAACAGATGCTGGAGAGGATGTGGAGAAATAGGAACACTCTTACACAGTTGGTGGGAGTGTAAATTAGTTCAACCATTGTGGAAGACAGTGTGGCGATTTCTTAAGGATCTAGAAATAGAAATTCCATTTGACCCAGCAATCCCACTATTGGGTGTATACCCAAAGAACTATAAATCATTAGTACTATAAAGACACATACTCACGTATGTTCATTGCAGCCCTGTGCACAATAGCAAAGACCTGGAACCAACCCAAATGTCCATCAATGATAGACTGGACAAAGAAAATGTGGTACATATATACCATGAAATACTACACAGCCATAAAAAACGATGAGTTCGTGTCCTTCGTAGGGACTTAGATGAATCTGGAAACCATCATTCTCAGCAAACTGACCCAAGAACAGAAAGCCAAGCACCGTATGTTCTCACTCATAGGTGGGTGTTGAACAACGAGAACACATGGACTCAGGGAGAGGAGCATCACACACAGGGGACAGTTGCCGGCGGGTAGGGGAGAGACAATGGGGGGTGGGGAGGGAGGGGAGTGTGGAGAGGGATAACATGGGGAGAAATGCCAGATATAGTATGCACCTAAAGTAAAATAAATAAATTATTTTAAAAAAATAAGAAGAGATATTTTTGTTAAGTTCAAGTTTCACAACCACTCAAGAGGTTTTCACTTCAAAGGATTTTAGTTCAATCCAGAGCTTGATGTCTCATTGCCATTAGCTTCAGTCTTTTGGCCTTCAAAGGTCTTGTCTCCTTGACTCAATTCTTCACTTCAATATATTTGTTTGAAAATATATACTGAACCTGTATGATATGCCAAGTACTATACTGAGTAGTGGAAATATACACACTAATAAGACATGGCCTGCCTGTGAAAAATCATGTTCCAACAAGGGAGACATTGTTGGGCAACAGGCTATCTCCAATCACTTTATGAGCAAAAGCTATTTTTCAAGTTTGTGGCTGAAAGCAGAGGTCAGGGGCAGGGCACAGTGGCTCATGCCTGTAATCCCAGCACTTTGGAAGGCCATCCAAGGCAGGTGGATCACTTGAGGCCAGGAGTTCAAGACTGGCCTGGCCAGGCCAACATGATGAAACCCCATCTCTACTAAAAATACAAAAAAATTAGCCAGGTATGGTGGCTTATGCCTGTAATCCCAGCTACTTGCGAGCCTGAAACAGGAGAATCACTTGAACCCGAGAGGCGGAGGCTGCAGTGAGTGGAGATCACACTATCACACTCCAGCCTGGATGACAGAGAGAGACTCTGTCTCAAAAAAAAAAAAAAAAAAAAAGCAAGCAAGCAGAGGTCAGCAAACGGGCCAGCTGCACGTTCTTATAAAGATGGTGTTGCTGAAACATAGCCACACAGATTTGTTTATGTGTTGTCTGTGGCTGCTTTTGCACCACAATAGCAAGTTGGGTTTCCTCTGAGTACGCCCTAGAGATCATATTGCTCCCAAAGCCTAAAATAGTTTCTGTGTGGCCCTTAAAGAAAAAGTTTGTCGACCCCCGGACTTAAGGATAGGTGGAGGGCTGGTGGCAGGGGAAAGCTATGAAGGAAGGTAAAGGAAGGAAATTCCTGACAGTCGAGGCCCTGAGAAGAACGATAAAAATGGCAGGGTATAAGTCAGCATTTGGCTCAGCTGTGCATAATGGAAAACTCCATCCTAGGCTTAAACAAAATAAAGGTTTCATGTCTCCTACATGAAAGAGGTCAAGAGGTGGACAGTCTAAGGTTGAGATTGGTGGTTTCATGGTCACCAGGGACCCAGATTCCTTTTGTCTTTCTGCTCCCCATCATTCTTAACAGAAGCTTTCCTTCCTCCAGTGTGTCTCATGACCCAATATAGCTGCTGGAGCTCCAGTAATTACATCTGTGTTCCAGATAAACAGAGAAAAGGAAGCAAAAAACAATCTATCTTTTATCTGAGTCAGTTCTCTTAAGAACATCTAAAATTGCCATTTGCGACTCATTGGCCACCCCTAGCTATAGGGAAGATGGAGATCTAGTCTTCCACAGCACCCTGTTCATAAACTCTTCACATTTTTCCCCACAGAGCCACAGAAGGGCCTATAGATGTTAACATGTTCATAGCTAGAATGTGAGATCCTCTCATTGAGTTCCAAAATGAACATTGTGAACAAGGCTCACCAGAAAAATAGGAAAATCCCTTTCCTTGTCCTGCTATTAAAGTATTTGTTCATTTTTCAAATATTTTTGAGTCTCTACTGTGTTCCAGACACTGTGATTGTGCTGCAACCCTCTTTCTTTCTTTCTTTCTTTCTTTTTTTTTTTTTTTTGATGCGTCTTCTTGTTATTTCAGAAAACAATGGGATAGAAGACAGCTTTTAAGGTATCATCTAAACCAATTATTCCATGATTAATTATGTGAGTTGACTTTCCATTACATGACACACATATGTAACTGTTAGCAAGTAGTATATCTCTTTGGATGGTATGTTTTCCCAAATGATATGGGTTAAAGTTGTTTTGTACTGTTGTTAATGTAAAGGGAATTACATCTTATAAAATCATCCATCCATTGTTATATTAGTTTATGTTTCTCTCCTCCAGTAAATAGACTGTAACTCCTTAGGAACTTTGTGTTTTCTAACTGCAGGCACTTAATAAATGTTCAGTGAGGGAATAAAAGAATGATCTTTCAACCTTCTGCTTGAAGACTCTGTCTTTAGAACTGAGCTCAGCAACTGTTTGCTGTTCTCGTGAGACAGATTGACAGAGATAAGGATAATGCTTTTGTGCGTGCAGGACTTCAAAATCTTCCAAGAGCTTTTCACATACATTTTTTAAAATTTTAAAAATACATTAACCTAGGAAATAAGTCTTGACCATGGGAATAGTAGCAAGTATCCCTTTTACACTGAATAAAGTTAGGAAAAGTTGTCTTTGTCCTTCCAATTGGTTCTTCCTTCCTTCAAATTTTTTAAAGGTAGGATTGGAAAATGTTCATTTCAGATGCCAGGAGAAGCATGACTACCTTCTTCAACTGTAGAAAAACCAAGAAGGAGAGAAGTTAAACAGCATTGAAAGGAATGCAGGTTAAAACTTGGGAAAATGTTGTTGAACATAAAATATATGAAGCAGGAAAATGCTTTCCTAAAAAGGTATGAAATCACCACAAAAATGTCACATACTGTGGTTCCAAAATTGCTTCATTCGGAAGTGTTTGCTTCAATTTTTCTTGGGAAAAACATGCTTGAAAAAATTGGCCACCAGAGGGTACCGTACAAAATCCAATGGAACACCTGCAAATTCCCTACACAGCGTTCACAAGACCTACTACCACAGGCCAGTCTCAAAGCTTTCCTGGTTGTCTTCCCAATCAATTCTCCACAAACTGTGCTTCATGGAAAAGCACGCTGTCTTCTGCTCTAGACTTCCAGAGCAGGACAGCCTTTCTTAGAAGGAGAGTCACATGGGATCAACACTGCCCTTGCTGGGAGAGCTCTATCACCTACAGCCCAGTACCCTTACTCTAACAGTGCCTTTTCTATTCTTGCATCTGCTCATGAATATAGCAATTTACATATGCTTAATTTATGTCTGCCACGTCCCTTAAGTACACTGGTGATTAATAAATCAGGACAATATGAGAACCTGTGAGACTGTTACATTTAATTTCATAATGAATAATTGAGATTAAGAGACCTATTTGTCATTTAGGAACACCAGGATTCATCCTCTTAATTGCCATCTGGATTTCTTGTCAATTATTTGATTTGTTTAAGCCTTGTTTATTCTCATTCAAAAGCCCTCAGATTTCACTAATTTGACATGCCAGACACTTAGCTAATCATCTTAGCAGAAAACAAAATATGAAGGAGCTCAACACTTGAACCACCATGATGATGGAAAGCGAGGGGGGTGTGGGTGGGAAGAGACTTGCTCTCCCATCATGCTAGCCCTGTGGGACCATGGGCAAGTCACTCTGTACCCCTCAAACTCAGAGAGAGGGTTGGACCAGAGTAGAGGATTTAAAATTTTTTTTTTTTTTTTAGACGGAGTCTCACTGTCACCCAGGCTGGAGTGCAGTGGCGTGATCTTGGCTCACTGCAACCTCCACCTCCTGGGTTCAAGCAGTTCTCTGCCTCAGCCTCCTGAGTAACTGGGATTACAGGCGCCCGCCATCATGCCCAGCTAATTTTTTGTATTTTTAGTGAGACGGGGTTTCACTTTCTTGGCCAGGCTGGTCTTGAACTCCTGACCTCAATTGATCCACCCGCCTCGGCCTCCCAAAGTGCTGGGATTATAGGTGTGAGCCACCGCACCCTGCCAGGATTTTACTTTTTTAAGTGAACGCCTTCTTCTGTAATGGAAGGGGTATATTCCACCAATGTCCTGGCTCTAAGGATATGGTAAAAAGGTTACATTTGGCTTTATTCAAGTTTACAATGTTTTGCCTTCCATTCTACACCACCTCTTCAGGTCTCCAGAGGCTAGGCCCCTCAAAATCATGTAGGTGGGACTCATAAGTACAGGACAGATATTCCAATGGGGGTTGTCTACACAGAGTAAGAGTAATGGGGCCGGGCACGGTGGCTCACACCTGTAATCCCAGAACTTTGGGAGGCCGAGGTGGACGGATCACATGAGATCAAGAATTTGAGACCAGCCTGGCCAATGGGGTGAAACCCTGATCCTGTCTCTACTAAAACAAAAAAATAAAAAATAAATACAAAAATTAGCCAGGTGTGGTGGCAGGCACCTGTAATCTTGGCTACTTGGGAGGCAGAGGCAGAAGAATTGCTTGAACCCGTGAGGCGAAGGTTGCAGTGAGCCAAGATCGTGCCATTACACTCTAGCCTGGGTGACAAGAGCGAGACTCTGTATTAAAAAAAAAAAAAAAAAGAAGAGTCATGGGGCCTTCTTAATTGTGCTCAGTTACATGTTTCAGAAGCAAAAATAGTGGATAAAGTGAGGGGTTTATTTCTCTTATGTAACCAGGACACCAAGCACCGGGTAAGCCAGCCCTAATGAGGTTGCTCATGGAAGAGGCTTCTGCTACTCACCCCCCCACTCTGTCATCTTTGCAAGTGACCACAAGATGGCTGGGGCATCTTCATGCATCATGTCTCCATTTCAGGCAGGAAGGAGGAGACAGGAGAAGGCAAAGGGCTCACGCCAGCTGAGTCTGCCCAATTTTCCTAGGAAAACAGTAGCTTTCCTGGAACCTCATGCAGTGGAAGATATAAACCTTTCATTCACAGGTCACTGGCCAGACTATCCACATGACCTTGAATGGCTGATAGGCCCAACACCACCCTGAACCAAACTGGAGCTGTAACAGGCAAGGGAAACAAGGCGAATGGAAATTGAGTAGGCCACTGGCTGCATATGCCAAAAGAAAGAGAATCTGGGACACAGATGCAGAGGTCCTCATGCTAGGGCATGCAGCAGATGGCTGTCTATGAGAAGTCCTCACCAGACAGCAACAAGAAATCTGCTAACCAAACTCCTTCTCATGGTGGACGCAGGGTTCACTGCAAGGGAGCAACGGACAGCAAATTGGTGGTTGCCAGGGGCTCAGGAAGGGGAAATCTAGGAGTAACTGCTTAATGTGTGTGGGGTTTTATTTGGGGAGAATAAAACGTTTTAGAACTAGATAGGGGTGATGGTTGAACAATATTAAACATGTATTAGATGCTACTGAATTTTTCACTTTAAAATGGTTAATTTTACGTTTTGTGAATTTTATCTCAATTTTTAAAAAATCAGTTGAGCAGACCAGGCGCAGTGGCTCACGCCTGTAATCCCACCACTTTGGGAGGCCAAAGCAGGTGGATCGCAAGGTCAGGAGTTCGAGACTAGCCTGGCCAAGATGGTGAAACCTCCGTCTATACTAAAAATACAAAAATTAGCCGGGCGCCGTGGCGCATGTCTATAATCCCAGCTACTCAGGGGGCTGAGGCAGAATTGCTTGAGCCCAGGAGGCAGAGGTTGCAGTGAGCTGAGATTGTGCCACTGCATTTGAATAGCCTGGGGGATGGAGCAAGACTCCATCTTAAAAAAAAAAAAAAATCAGTTGAGCAAAAAGGAAAAGAAGAGATGGCACCAGGGAATGTTTGCCGAAAGTGGAAAGTGCAGCTGCAGGTATGAGAGTAGTGGAAGGGGAGGACGCTGCGGGAGATGTTCTGCTCCTCTCCCCCACACTGAAGGACTCCGGCACTGACGCGGTTTGGAGCAGAGCTCTGGAGCCAAACTGCCTGGTTGTAAATCCCCATCCTGTTACTTACTAGCAGCAACCTTGGGCAAGTTGCTAAACCTCTCCATACCTCGTTTCTTCATCTGTAACAAGAAGATAATAATAATACATAACTAAGGATCGTTTAACAGGGTTAAATAAATTCTTCCATATAAATCACTTGGGATAGTGTAGACCATCACCTCAATATTCGCTTCAGCCTGCAGTGAATGTTACCCAGTGTTCTTTTATCACGTGGTCTCATAGGTCTTCCTTTTTGACCAGACCCTTCCAGAATTGAACCACGTCTACTGTGCACTGCACTTTGTAAATCTTATATCAGTGTTTCCCTATTCTGCAAAATTGTTTTTGACACAGGGTCCCACTCTGCCACCAAGGCTGGAGTGCAGTGGCACAATCACGGCTCACTGCAGCCTCAACCTCCCGGGCTCAGGTGATCCTCCCACCTAAACCTCCCAAGTACCTGGGACTACATGTGCCCGCCACCACACCCTGTGAATTTTTGTAATTTTTAGAGACGGGGTTTCACCACATTGCCTGGGCTGGTCTTGAACTCCTGCACTCAAGTAATCTGCCTGCCTCGGCCTCCCAAAGTGCTGGAATTACAGGCTTGAGCCACTGTGCCCTGACTGCAAATGTTCTTAATACAAACTTTGAAATAAGTATAAATAATAACCCTTTCAAGGAAAGCTACCTTTCTATCTCAGGTTCTAAAGAACTAAATCCCGTAGTTTCTTGTGGCTTCCATAACAAAGTACCACAAACTAGGTGGCTTAGAACAACAGAAATTTATTCTACCTCAGTTCTAGGGGCTAGAAGTCTGCGGCTACAGCTACCAGGCTCTTTCCCAACTCTCATCCAAGGCGTCAGCAGGACCATGCTCCCTCCCAAGCCTCTCGCAGAAAACCCTTCCTAGCCTCTTCCAGTTTGTGGCAGCTTCCTGACCTTTCTTGGCTGGTGGCAGCAGAATGTCTGCCTCTGTCCTCATATGGCTGTTATTTTGTCCTCACATGGCCGGGGACCAGGGTGCGGCACAGAGAGCCCCGCGTCCTGGGAAACCGGATGCGGCCGGAAAGGTAGCCGCCCCCTCGACCCTCACGCAACGCAGGTTCATGGGAAACCTGGCGCTAAACCATTGGTAGCCCACCTGCTTCTGGGTGGGGATTTCGTATGCAGCAGAGCAGTTCCCTGCTGAGATTTTCTATTGAAAGTTAGCCCTTAACACAAGAGTTTGTAAAAGGAAAAAGAAAAAACAAATGAAATGAAATGAAAGAAAGGAAAAAAGACTTCAAGGTATCTCCTGGGGGACACAATTCAACCCGTAACCCTCACCAATCCCTATAGCTCTCCTAATGTATTCATAAGCTCCACCCACACTTCTGTGGGCTTCCCAGGCTAACCTGCTGCTGGAACAATCTTTTTTGTTTCGTTTTGTTTTGTTTTGTTTCGTGTTTTGTTTTGTTTTTTTAGATACAAGTTCTCACTCTGTGGTCCAGGTTGGAGTGCAGTGGCGCAATCATAGCTCACTGCAGCCTCAACCTTCCCGGCTCAAGTGATCTTCCTGCCTCAGCTTCCCGTGTAGCTGGGACTACAGGCTTATGCCACCATGCCAGGCTTGTAGAGACAGGGGTCTCCCTTTTTTGCCCAGGCTGGTCTCAAACTTCTCAGCTCAAGCAATCCACCCACCTTAGCCGCCCAAAGTGCTGAAATTTCAGGCGTGAGCCACCATGCCCAGCCGAGAGCAATGTATTTTTAACGTTTTAAATGTTTTACTTGGCACACTAAAACCCACATGCTTAACCACTGTACTACAATGAATGAATGAGTGTTGAATCAGAAAATATGTGTTGATCATGTCTAAGAAGGGAAGGCAAACCACAACTGAAATCCACCAGTCTCTAAAAAAGTTATGAGTAGGCTGGGAGCAGTGGCTCACGCCGTAATCCCAGTATTTTGAGAGGCTGAGGCAAGTGGATCACCTGAGGCTGGGAGTTCAAGACCAGTCTGACTAACATGGAGAAACCCCCTCTCTACTGAAACAAAAAATACAAAAATTAGCCGGGCATGATGGCAGGTGCCTGTAATCCCAGCTACTCAGGAGGCTGAGGCAGGAGAATCGCTTGAACCCGGGAGGCAGAGGTTGCGGTGAGCCAAGATTGCGCCATTGCACTCCAGCTTGGGCAACAAGAGTGAAACTCTGTCCCCACCCCCGAAAAAATTTATCAGTAAGTTGGTGCAAAAAAGTATTGTTTACCACACCTATAATTTCAGCACTTTGGGAGGCCAAGATCAGCGGATCGCTGGAGGCCAGGAGTTTGAGAGCATCCTGGGCAACATGGCAAAACCCCGTTTCTATAAAAAATTTAAAAATTAGCCGGGTGTGGTGCTGCACTCCTGTGGTCACAGCTACTCGAAAGGCTGAGGTACAAGAATTACTTGAGCCCAGGAGATGGAGGCTACAGTGAACCGTTATCAAGCCACTGAACTCCAGCCTGGGTAACACAGCAAGACTCCATCTCAAAAAAAAAAAAAAAGTATGATTTATCTATATATTAACTCCCACAAAGGCACAGAACAGCAGCAGCTGCCCTGGAGAAATCCTGTCTGCTGGTTTCTTTGGGAGTTAGGCAGGAACTCCATTAGTACCATTAGCACGTTATAAGCAGTGACTTGGAACAAAGTAGGTGTATCATAATCCTTCCTCAAATAAAGACATAACTTTAACAGCCCCAAAAGATGCCTTTGCTTGAATAGGATCAAGTTGGCTTTATTTTTTGCAGACCTTTGAGACCAAGAATGGGTCTTACCAAAGAGCCAGGCAGCCCCTAGGAGGGGAATCTGCATGTCCTTCAAAGGATGTAACCTCCTGGAATTCTTTTTCTTTCTTTCTTTCTTTTTTTTCACTTCCTACTACAAAAACAGGGAATTGTTAAGAGAAAATAATTAACACATATACCATGGACCTGAGCCAACAGGAACCAAGTACCCAAACGCAAGATTGCTAATAGACTGCTAATAATAGAACTTAATAAATGAAATAATTTGTTTCCTTTATTGTTGCTTGGAATGTAAAACATGCTTAATAAATATTGAATCAATCAACAAAGTGCCTCCCAATATAAACAAATCACTTCTGCAAAGAATAAAACCAAGTTGATTTTATTCAATCAAAGGCATCTTTTGGAGTTGTTAAAGTTATTTCCTTTATTTGAGGAAGGATTATGATACTCCTACTTTGTTCCAAGTCACTGCTTATAACGTGTTAATGGTACTAATGGAGTTCTTAATTACATAAGAAAGACTATGAATGGCCTATTTTTCAAGTGTTCAAAAATGGAGGCATACTTTAAAAACCCATTTTACTCTTCTCTGTTTCTCTTTTAGGGTGGTTATGGCTATTTGTGTTTCCATTTGTGGAAAGGGTAACAGTGAGAACACCTGGGGTAGGGGAGGACAAGGAGAACGAAGAAAAAGTGAGAAAGCAGTTATGTGATGGAGTTCCCGAATATAAGCCAGAGAAATGGGAAGGAAAAAACAAAAACAAACAAACAAAAAAACTCAAATGAGAATCCCAGGAAATCCCTTCCTTCCTCACAGCCCTGGGGCTCTTTCCCATTCTCATGCCTATAGATCTCTTCATCTCTGGGACTTGCGCAGAATTGCCTACAGGTGAACACATTTTAAGACAGCCTAATGTCTGTGTCCCTGTATCAGAACCACCGGGAGCACTAATAAAGAACACAGGCCCCAGGGCTCATTTAAGTAGGAAAGGGCCCTGACCTCCATCTATTTACCAAGTTCCTGGAGTGATTCTGCCCCACACCCAAGTTTAAAAACCACTGGTGTAGACCACCTAGGCCTGGACCAAAATCCAAACAAAGTAATTATCACTTGGTAAGATAATTCGCCATAGGGTTCCTATAACTTAAAGTTTTTTTTTACATTTTAAAAATGAATTTACATCATTATTTCGTGTATTTTTAAGTGCCTACTGTACAACCAGAACTAAGTTGTAAGAGGGTTTGAAAAGCCTAGCTCTTCCCCTCAAATGACTTAAGGTTTCTTAAATAATAGCAAACCAAGAAGACGGTAGATTAGCATCCTAAGGTAACATCTTCAGTCAGTACAAATTTGGGGCTCTGTTTATGTTAAGGGCAGGGAGAAGAGAAAGAGGCTGGGATCAATGGCCGCAGGGCTGATCCACAGCAGCAGACATCTGGGTACCAGCGTGTGTCTGAGAACTTGCTTGCCCTTGGTCAGGTCACAATGCTCCTATAAATCTTTAACAAAACATAATTGTTTCCATACTTCCCCTTTCATCCCAGAATTAGTTTTTAAAACTACATGATTACTGTTTTTGCATATTATCTTAGTACTCTAAAATTATCCTAGTATATATGCAGGAATGGGTAAAGGCTCCTTAAACTAAACTGTGGTTCGTCACCAGGCACGGTGGCTCACACCTATAATCCCAGCACTTTGGGAGGACGAAGCAGGCAGATCGCTGGAGGTCAGGAGTTTGAGACCAGCCTGGCAACATGGTGAAACCCCATCTCTACTAAAACTACAAAAATTAGCTGGGTGTGGTGGTGGACACCTGTAATCCCAGCTACTTGGGAGGCTGAGGCAGAAGAATCGCTTGAACCCGGGAGGTGAGGCTGCAGTGAGCTGAGATCGCGCCACTGCACTCCAGCCTGGACAACAAAGCGAGACTGTCTCAAAAATAAAAATAAATAAAGGGCTTTGTTACATCAGTTCTTTGGCTGTTTCACTGTTACAGAATCAGCAAGGACCAAATTGGGGGACAGAAACGTGTGGTGTGTTTAAGGAAAGTAATAAGGAATTCCTGAGCAGAAGTGGTAAGAGGGGGAGGGCATGGTAGGGGACGAGATCAGAGAGGTAGGGGGAGGACAGATCAGGTGGTGTCTGCAAGTTCTCGTACTGAGATGGAAGCCATGGAGGGTTTGGGGTAAAGAACTTACATGATCCACTGAGGTCTTAGCAGAACCATCCTGCCTGCTGGACTGAGAATAGACTGGAGAGGGGCCACAGGAAAATGAGTCAGGAGGCTATTGTTGCCCTCCTGGAGTAGAAGCCACCCCCTCCCAACAGCATTCACCTCCAAAGGTTGGGCCACTTGAAAATGTATCCAGCCTGCTCTTGCAATGTCATCTCACAGCGATCATATTTAATCCCAGCTCTGCAAGAAAAGCAAAAATTAGAAAAGAGAAAATGGGGCTGGACATAAGGTTACAGGTTCTCAGGAAATAGGGAAAAAATAAATAAATTGCAATTTGCGTTTTTGACAGTCAGGGCAATTGAGTGGACCAAAGTTGCCTTAGGAAGAAAAAAGCAAATGTTAGTAAGTTAAAAATAGTAATGCAATATAGTGTGCCTGAATAATTAGCCTTCAAAAGAGGTTTCCCCAGTGATCCCATTACATCTCCTCAGATGACTTTCCCAAGCAATGGCAGGTGAGTAATAGGAAACCGCTGGACCACTAGACGCAATGGTCTGATTTTAAAAGCCTATAATTTAATATTGAAATAAATGGCAGAGTTCAAAAACATCAAGACCAATTAGAGGATAGTTAAGGAAAATGACATGCACTAGTGTCCTATACATAGCTCTCTTGGGATGTCCTATCATGCTGTGCCCTTCACTGTATGTCAGGAGAATGAACCATGCTATCCCTGGACACCAGCCAAATACACGTGGGTGGGGATTGTGTACATTTAAATCGTACAGTGCCCTTCAGTTTAGAGGCAAAAGGTTGGAAGAGTTTTTTCCTACACTGCACTTATGGAAACCAAGACCCACCACTTGAAAGGCTAATGCTTTGCTGCCGTTGGTGATATATATATATTTTTTTAACCTGCCTGCTGACTTGGTAAGCTGAAACAAAAACCAATTACTCTTCAAGATCAAAATCTTCAGATGCCTCAAGAGCTGTTTCGATTTGGTTTTAGAATTATGGGCTGGCTTTCTCCCTTGGCCTTTTCATTTAAGATGTAGCCAAATTAAAAACACTGCCAAGTAATGAAAATTTACTTAAACCTTTCTCCTATGACTGTTCCCCGAATTACATTTTAAATGACCATTTTCTGGCTAGCCACAAACACATTTCTTTTAAAATGGAACGCCCTGTGGCTCATTTTGAGCTATTTTCTCACCCTCTTTATTGACCTCTGTCCCTTTATCTCATTCTATTGGAAGCCTGAACCTCAATTTCATAAACATGTTAAAAATAAAAACTGACCCCATTTGCAATGAGGTCATGTTGGTGAATTTATTCTCAGATTACATCATGATTGAGACAATTCTTGTTCACTCTATGATATGATTAGAATTCAAATGTGGCCAAGCTTCAAACTCTTGGTGTCTATAGTGGTCAAAGCACAGCTCTCAAGCTATACTACTCCTTCCCCATCCCAGCTGATTGCTGCTTTGGTCCTACCTGTTTTCCAGGATAAATTGTCCTGCCAGCTCTCTGCAGCTGGACTGGATAACAAGTAATGACCAAGTATCTTCCTGCCCATGACACCATCTAACTCAGTATCTCAGAAACTGGCCTCTGCAGAAAGGTAGTCTCCAATCTTCAATGACATCTTAGTGCTACCCACGAATCCTTCCACATGTCTCTGCTTATGGTTTGGCTGTGTCCCCACCCCAAATTTCATCTTGAACTGTAGCTCCCATAATCCCCATGTGTCATGGAAGGGACCCAGTGGGAGGTAACTGAATCATGAGGGCTGGTTTTCCCCTTGCTGTTCTTGTGATAGTGACTAAGTCTCCTAAGATCTGATGGTTTTATAAAGGGCAGTTCCCCTGCACACACTTTCTTGCCTGCCACCATGCAAGACGTGCCTTTGCTCCTCCTTCACCTTCTGCCATGATTGTGAGGCCTCCCCAGTCATGTAAAACTGTGATTTTATTAAACCTCTCTTTCTTTATAAAATACGCAGTCTCAGGTATTTCTTCATTGCAGTATGAAAATGGACTAATACACTACTCATTAATTCAATTCATTTTACTGAACACCTACTCCGTGCAAGGCATTGTGTCAGACACAGAGAGTTCAATGGTCTGCAAACAGCTCCATCTTCTATTCCTCCTACACCTGTTTCTAACCCAGCTGTTCTGAAGCCCCAAACTCCAACACCTCCTTTATTTCTCTTAGCAATGACCTAGCCTATTTTAGAGAAAGACTCCCTCAACCTTTTACACCATCCTCACACCTACACACATATCAGCACCTTACTCATCTTCCCTCACCTCCATGGGAAAGGTATGACTTGGGTCCCATCACTTACTTTCTCAGGAGTTTTACCCCATTATTTCCCCCATCTCTCTCTCTACCCTCAACCTCTTTCTTGTTAGTTGTTCTCCCCCAACAATATTTTTAAATGTTCAGGTCTATCCCAAATTAATAATTTATAAATAAATGGCTGCTGTGGCTGGGCGTGGTGGCTCATGCCTGTAATCCCAACACTTTGGGAGGCCAAAGTAGGAGAATCACTTGAGCCTAGAAGTTCGAGAACACTGGGCTCAAGTGATTGTACAACTATGTAGTGAGACCCCATATCTACCAAAAAAAAAAAAAAAAAAAAAAACCTAAAAAATTAGCTGGGCATGGTGGTGTGCACCTCTAGTCCCAGCTACTTGCAAGGTGAGAGGCTCACTTGAGCCCAGGAGGTTGAGCCTGTAGTAATTGCACCATTGCAGTCCAGCCTGGGCAACAGAGTGAGATCCCATCTCAAAAAAAAAAAAAAAAAAAGGCTGCTTCCCTAAGTCCTTCTCTAGCATCCAACTTATCTGTGTCTCCCCATAGCCAAGTTCCAGAAAGGAAAATCGACACTTTCTATCCTCACTTTATTATGTCAGCATCAACCTCTACCTAAATGGTTCCTAAATGTAAATCTATGTCCTGGATTCCTCACTATGTGATCAAACCCATACTGGATACATCACCAAGTCAATGGCCCAAGACCCTTAAAACTTCATATGCCTGAAATTGAACTCATCACTTTCCCCAAGCTATAAGAGTTTAGATTGCATCTCTAGCACTTATAGGCCAAGTGACTGTGAAACAGTTGGGAAACATTTTGTATTTCAATTTCATCTTTTGTGAGCATTAAGCACTGCAAAGTGTTTGCGATGTTCTCCTACTAACTAGCAAGTTAGTCTGCCCCTGTTTCATGGATGCTGGCAGAAGATGCAAAACTCCTGGGTCAGAAGCAAAGAACAGCTTATCACTGACAACAACTGCAGTAACCAGAGTATCAGTACATTTTGCAGTGGTTCCCTGCACCCTAATTTCCACAGGATAATGCAAAAAGGGCCAGATGGGACCTACACATGCAGTGTGGTTACTGGAAAGAAATCCTGAGCTTAGAGCAACTGTTATTTGCCCCAAAGGAAGACAATATACCTTTCAAGGCTGTTTTGCTACGCAGATATCTTGAAATGATAGACCAGAACAAAGGGCAATCAGCGCCCAGCTCACAAGATGCACAATAAAATAAGGAAAATAATATAGCAGCTAACTCACCAGGTTGTATTAAATGTGTTAATAAATGAAAATCTTTAGAATAGTGTTAGGCACATACTAAGTCCTAATAGGATTTCATGACTCTGTCTCCCAATAGCTTGCTGCTTGAGGGTGTGTGTTATCCATCTCATAAGCCCATGTCCAGAAAAATATATTACACAAAGTAGTTGAATGATAAATGTTTACTAAATAGTTGGTTGTCAAATATCTGAAGATCTTGAAATATCACATGTACTATTTTACATTCTAGGTTACTCCAAGTGCTTTATTGATAGAAATCTTAAATACTGACTCATTTTAGGCTTAATAAGTAAATTACAATGTTAACAATGTTAATGCTAATTTTGGAAGCTGTCAGGTTAACATGAGTTGTGTGGGGAAGAAAATCACTTTATATCCTGCTTTAAAAAAAAAAAAGATTTAATAATGTCTAAAGGCTTGTTTTTAAACTATACTCCATAAAAAGTAATATTTCTAGGGCCAGGCATGGTGGCTCATGCCTATAATCCCAGCACTTTGGGAGGTCAAGGTGGGTGGATCACCTGAGGTCAGGAATTTGAGACCAGCCTGGCCAACATGGTGAAACCCCCATCTCTACTAAAAATAAAAAAACTAGCCAGGTGTGATGGCACATGTCTATAGTCCCAGCTACTCAAGAGGCTGAAGCAGGAGAATCACTTGAACCTGGGAAGCAGAGGTTGTAGTGAGCCAAGATTGTGCCACTGCTCTCCAGCCTAGGTGTCAGAGTGGGACTCCATTTTAAAAAAGAAAAAATAACTGTATTAGTTCGTTCTCACACTGCTAATAATAGAGATACCCCAGAATGAATAATTTGAAAAGGAAAGAGGTTTAATTGGCTCACAGTTCAGCATGGCTGGGAAAGCCTCAAGAAACTTATAATCATGACAGAAGGGGAAGCAAATACATCTTTCTTCGCATGGCAGCAGCAAGGAGAAGTGCTGAGCAAAAGGGGGGAAAAGTACCTTAGAAAACCATCAGATCTCCTGAGAACTCTCTATCATGAGAACAGCATGGGGATAACTGACCCCATGATTTGATTATCTCCCACCAGGTCCCTTCCATGACATAATCATAGGAACTACAACTCAAGATGAGATTTCGGTGGGGACAAAGCCAAACCATATCAGTAATATTCCTTTAAATAAGTTATAGGATAGGGGCAACTTCAGACAAAAGATTGCCTTTGTCCTTACTATTAATTTGACCTATAGCATAGTAGGTCTCCAGTGAATTCACAACCAAAACTTCAGTGGCTATTGTATTTTAACATAAAATTTATTTATTAAATAAATATTTATTAAACACATTCTTTGTGCTAAACACTATCTTTGGCTGTAGGGAGAGACTAGGCAGAGAAAACGGCCAATACCCTTTCTTCCTTCAAGGACTCACTTTCAGAAGGCAAAGGAAGCATCAAAAATGTAAATACATAAATGTTGCAGGACTTGAGGGAAACACCAACAAATAGATTCACATTTCCCTGCCCAAGCTCTGAATCAATTAGGAATTAAGACAAAAGAGTCAGCATAGGAGACCAAAATAGTACCCTCATAATTGACAAGGCTGATATGGAGAATCTAGCTTTAGGTGTAGGAAACATGATGAAAACCTGTCTCCACAAAACAATCTTTTTAAAAAACTGGGATGGGGAAGATCACCTGAGCCTGGGGAGGTCGGGGCTGCAGTGAGCTGTGATCATGCCGCTGCACTCCAGTCTGTGCAACAAAGTAAGACCCTATCTCAAAACACACACACACACACACACACACACACACACACACAGAGAGAGAGAGAGAGAGAGAGAGAGAGAGAGAAATAAAGAAGAGAGTAGAAAAGATGAGATTCACGAACCTGTTAATGGCCAGATTATGTTGCCCTCGTAGTCTGTGATAAAGAGTTTGGGCTGGGCGGGAGGAGAGACAGCATTAGGAGAAATACCTAATGTAGATGATGAATTGATGGGTGCAGTAAACCACCATTGCACATGAATATTTATGTAACAAACTTGCACCTTCTACACATGCACCCCAGAATTTAAAGTATAATTTAAAAACTTAACGAAAGAAAAAAGAGTGTGGGCTGGGTATCATGGCACACACCTGTAATTTCAGGAGGCTGAAGCAGGAGGATTGCTTGAACTCAAGAGTTCAAAGCTGCAGTGAGCTATGATAACTGCACTTTAGACTGGGCAACAGAGTGAGATCCTATCTCTAAAAAGAATAAATAAATGCCATTTTTAAAAAGAGTTTGAAAAGGGTTTTATTCTGGTTACTATAGGAAGGAAGCCCCAGGGTGTTTTAAGGAGAGGTGTGATCTTTCCTAAACCTATGCGTCAAACAGATTACTCTGGGTATTGTGTAGAAGAAAGAGTAGAGGCTAGAAGACCATTCAAGAGGCTGCTGCAATCATCCAGGTGTCTTGAGCCAGGTTTACAGCGGTGAAAGAGAGAAAAATTGTCAGCTTTAGGCTATTTCTTAGAGGCAAGGATGAGAACATTTACTGATAAACTGACTGTGGAATTTAAGGAGGGGGAAAGGAAAAATCAAAAAGGACTCCAGGGTTATTAGCCAGAGCTACCAAACTAGAAATAATAGATGTTGGTACTTCTAACTCAAATGAGGAAGGCCTTACGGAGGAAGAATATGGGTACGGGGTGAAAGGGAGACCAACAATTCTGTATTTGTTGTGCTAAGTTTGCTATACCTATTAGATACCCTAGTGGAGACATTACTTCACAATGTGGATATATGGGTTTAGAGACCAGAGGTGAGACCTAAGCTGGCAATCAAAATGTGAATGCCATGAGCACATTGATGGAATAGAAAGCCAAGGACTGGAAAACTCCCCTAGCAGGAGGGCATGGACAGAGCAAAAGGAGGATGGAACCCTAGAGCATTCCTGCTTTTAATGGTCAGCTGGGAAAGGAGACATCAGCAAAATAAATGGAGACCTAGTGACCAATAAAGAAGGAAGTCAGGAGAGTGAGTATCTCAGAAGCCTAGAGGAAAAAAGTATTTTCAGGTGAAAATGGTCTATCAAGGAATTCTACAAAACAAAGAACTTATTTTCAGCCACTGATTCAGATTCACGATGTCTGATTAGTGAAAGAGGTCTGAGAGTTAAGTCTACCAAGATTAAAAAAGGAAAAGGTACACGACTCTCCGTAATAGATCCTAGCCAGTTTGAGAGTTTAGTTCAGACGTGCAGAGTATGAATAAATCCTTTGCCATTTTTATGGCCACTTCGTTATGTTGCATATTATGTTAATACGTATCATGAAAATTTATATTGGGCAGATACTGACTTCCTTCCCTCATGACTCTTTTCAATTTCTTACAAATGGAGTCAAAGCTTTTGTCATTTGTCTCACTTTTGAAAAAGCAAGTGTCTGAACACTCTTTCATGAATGAATTTTACACTGAGCAGATTTCTTTATGTCACATTCTATAAATAATCTTCATAGATAATTATAAGCCTCATCTTTTCAAACCTGCTCTAAGATTGGATTCTAGAATGGAAAGTTTTAGCACATCACAAGAAGTCAATGACAACAAGAAGTTTCCCAACGTGTGTCTGAGTGAAAGGGAGAGAGCGAGACAGAGAACATGTGCATCTGATGTTTCCTGTGATTAAATCCAGATTCTGTGTTGTGTTTGTCAGGGATATCATAGAAGTAGTGCTGTGTTCTTCTCAGTGCATCCCATCAGAATCTATTATTGGTGATTTAACTTCTATCACTTGATTAAGGTGCTATCGACCAGACTTCTCCAGTGTAAATTTATACTTCTCCCCTCGGTAATTAATATATATTTTGTAGGGAGGTACTTTGAGAACATATAGACATCCTGTTTCTCACCAATCTTTGGACTTAGTCATTTACTTATTTATATCATATTGAATCATGGTTCTATTTTATTTGGTAGATTTTAATCCATTCCTATCAAGCTGGTTTCTGCATCCTTTGGCATGAGATGATATTTCAGGTTCATCCTGTGCTTCCTTACCCCAACCCTGTATCAGCCACTTCTCCAAGGGGCCCTGGATCATTTTAGTGGAGAGTGATGCTTAGAAATCAAGACCTCAGTACCAGATTTGCTCACCGTTTTTGATGAGTACTACATCGAGGCCCTCTCATGGCGCAGAGCTAGGGAACACACAGATGCACATGCACACACACACACACACACACACACACAAACCCCTATATTGACTTCCGTATCTACCCATCTGTGTGTATTGAAAACTATGAACTCACATTAATATCGCCAGCTCCAAACTAACAGTAGAGAGCTCATCAGTTTCTCCCTTTCCATATTTTAACTCCCTTCTGTGACAGTGAGAAACTTTGCCCCCACGCTCCTCCATATCTTGACATATTGGAGCAATGCTATATGTAATATCCCCCCCACGACCATCCCCTACCCACACCCCCTTTCACCTGCTAGGTCCCGACACCTGCCTGTCAGGTTGCCCTCCCATAGGCAGGCCCCGTCACCCTACTGGCACACCCATATCCAGCATCAGGCTGCTGATTCCCCTTACCAAAGGCCCTCCTCCCCCACACCTGGCCTCTAACATCACATGCTGGGCTACCATGGGAATGTGCACCCCACCTTGCTTGCTATCTGACAGCCGTGCCAGGCCCCCATCGTCCCCTCCTGAGCATGCCCTTCTTCACTCTGCATGGCCTCAACACCCCATCCTGGTCTGCCCCACTGCATGCCTCTTCACCTGAACTTGCTCAGACACTGATGCCCCCACCTTGCAACACTGACCTGCTCAGCCCCATCTAATGGCTTTTGAGATGACTTACTCTGGAAGGAAAGAGAAGAGGGAACAGAGAAGAAAAAAGAATAGGGCAACAATCTTCTTTAAATGCTAACTATGATTTCAAACCTGTTTTTGAAAAATATTCTGTAAAAAGTGGCATGTCTTTTTTAAGTAAAGCTCTTTATAAAAGTTGCATATTATTTAAGGACAACTCAAACAAATGAAATGCTATCATTCAAATTTAGGAACATGGAAGCAATAGGTAAGAAACTCAAGATTCAATAGTGGCTGAGAACAGAAACGTTTCCTTTTTTAGGTCATGTAGAAATTGGATTCCTTTTGTTCAGGAGAAAGGAGGTTCTGTTGTCATCAGAATGAACGTGGGGTTGATCATCTGCAGTCTCTTTCTGCTTTGAAGAGAATACAGGAGAATCAGGGAAGATGGCAGCCTCCCAAGATAATAAGGAGGAAGGAGGATACATTTAGGCTTACCTGCTATTAGCTTAGCTAATGCCACATGCAAATGAGGCATCCAGGCAGCTGGGAAAAGTGAAGGGGCCTCAAACCAGCCTGAAGTCCCGAGTGTTTTCCTTCTTCAGAAGAGTCCTGACTCCAAGATAAGCCCTTGGAGTGAATTATAAACATTAGGACTGGTAGGTTGGATGTGGTGGCTCATATCTGTAATCCCAGCACTTTGGGAGGCCAAGACAGGCAGATCACCTGAGCTCAAGAGTTCAACACTGGGGGAGGATCCAAGATGACCGATTAGGAGCAGCTCAGGATTGCAGCTCCCAGCAGAAGAGCAGAGGGTGAGTGGACGCTGCATTTCCAGACGGATTTTTATTGCCCACAGACCAGGAGATTCCCAGGTGGAGGAGCCCCATGGGTCGCCAGTGCAGCAGGTCTCCATACAAAATACATGGGTCCGGGTGCTGTTTAGCTGGCGATTGGAGCTCCTGGGAGACAGAGTCACCCATTCAACTGATAAAAAGGGTACTGAAACAGGGAGCCAGGACAGGAGATTCCTGGGCAAAAAAGAACCACAAATCTCTGAGTGGCTGTTTCAGCTGGCGCAGTGGGTTGCCGCACGGGAAATCACACAGATCCCGGTGCCTTTTCAACAGGCGACTGGAACACCTGGGGAGACAGAGTTGCCCATTCAACTGATAAGAAAGGGGACTGAAACAGGGAGCCAGGACAGGAGATTCCTGGGTGAAAAAGCACCACAAATCTCCAGCACGGCTGTTACAGCCAGCGCCGGGGGTCACTGTTCAGGAAATTACACAGATCTGGGCACCTTTTCAACAGGGGGGCAGGAATGCCTGGGAGATAGAGTCACCCATTCAACTGATAAAAAAGGGTACTGAAACAGGGAGCCAGGCCAGGAGATTCCTGGGCAAAGAGCACCACAAGCCCCCAGTGCGGCTGCTTTAGTCAGCTCAGCGGGTCTCTGCAAAAAATCTCACACAGATCTGGGCGCCTTTTCAACTGGTGATTGGAACACCTGGGAGACAGAGTTGCCCATTCAACTGAAAAAAAAAAAGGGGGGTCTGAGGCAGGGAGCCAGGTGATCAGGCTCAGCCGGTCCCATCCACACAAAAAACAGCAATCTGAAACGCTCTGGATTGAGAGTTTGACAGCAAGCACAGCTGAACCCGGGACGGTCCAGCTCTGTGGGGGGAGGATCGTCCGCCATTACTGAGGCAGTCCACCGCTACCGAGGTAGTCTGCCATTGCTGAGGCAGCCCGCCATTGCGCAGGCACTCTGCCATTACAGAGGTGGGCCACCATTGCCGAGCCAGTTCTAACTATACCGGTATAAACAGGACTGCAGGGAAATTCACACAGCAGTTGTGCGGAGCCCACACCAGCTCAGCAAAGCCTCTGCAGGCAAACTGTGACTAGGCTGCCTCCTCGCTGGGCAGGGCAGCCCTGAAAAAAGGCAGCAGCATGACAAAACTTATAAATAAAGCCCTAACTCCCTGGGACAGAGCACCTGGGGGAAAAGAAAAAAAAGGCGTTTATGAATTCTACTGCAGCAGACTTAAACGTACCTGCCCAACAGCTCCGAATGGAACAACGGAGCTCACTGCTCAGCACCTGAGCTCCTATAAAGGAGAGACTGTCTCCTCAAGCAGCTCCCCCGACCCCCATATATCCAAAGAGTCACCTTATAAAGGAGAGCTCAGACTGACATCTGGCAGGTATCCTTCTACAACAAAGATAGCAAAAGAAGAAACTGGCAGCAACCCTTACTGTTCTGCAGCCGCTGCAGGTGATCCCCAGGCAAGCAGGGCCTGGAGTGGACCTCAGCAGTCCTACAGCAGAGGGGCCTGATTGTTAGAAGGAACACTAAGAAACAGAAAGAAATAACTTCATCATCAACAAACTGGACGTCCACTCAGAGACCCCATCTGGAAGTCAACAACTATAAAGATAACAAGTAGATAAATCTACAAAGATGGGAAGAAGCCAGGGCAAAAAGGATGAAAACACCCAAAACCAGAATGCCTCTCCTCCTCCAAGGGATCACAACTCCTCACCAGCAAGGGAACGAGGCTGGATGGAGAATCAGTCTGATGAATTGACAGAAACAGGCTTCAGAAGGTGGGTAATAAGAAACTTCCCTGAGCAAGAACATGTTCTAACCCAATGCAAAGAAACTAAGAACCTTGAAAAAATGTTTGACAAAATGCTAATGAGAATAAACAGCTTAGAGAGGAATATAAGTGTATTGATGGAGCTGAAAAACACAACACGAGAACTTTGCAAAACATACACAAGTTTCAACAGCTGAACTGACCAAGCAGAAGAAAGGATATCAGAGATCAAAGATCATCTCAATGAAATAAAACGAGAAGGCAAGATTAGAGAAAAAAGTAAAAAGAAACGAACAAAGTCCAAGAAATATGGGACTATGTGAAAAGACCTAATCTACATTCGATAGGTGTACCTGAATGTGACGGAGAGAATGAATCCAAGCTGGAAAATACTCCTCATGATATTAGCCAGGAAAACTTCCCCAACCTAGCAAGTCAGGCCAATATTCAAGTCCAGGAAATACAGAGAACACCACAAAGATATTCCTCAAGAAGAGCAACTCCAAGGCACATTCACCAGATTTGAAATGAAGGAGAAAATGCTAAGGGCAGCCAGAGAGAAAGGTCAGGTTACCCACAAAGGGAAGCCCATCAGACTCACAGCGGATCTCTCAGCAGAAACCCTACAAGCCAGAAGAGAGTGGGGGCCAATATTCAACATCCTTAAAGAAAAGAACTTTCAACCCAGAATTTCATATCCAGCCTAACTAAGCGAAGGAGAAATAAAATCCTTTATGAACACACAATTACTCAGAGATTTCATCACCACCAGGCCTGCTTTACAAGAGCTCCTGAAAGAAGCACTAAACATAGAAAGGAACAACCAGTACCAGCCACTCCAAAAACATACCAAATGGTAAAGAGCATCGACATAATGAAGAAACTGCATCAACCAACGGGCAAAACAGCAAGATAGCATCAAAATGGCAGGATCAAATTCACACATAACACTATTAACCCAAAATGTAAATGGGCTAAATGCCCCAATCAAAAGACATAGACTGGCAAACTGGATAAAAAGCCAAAACCCATCGGTGTGCTGTACCCCGGAAACCCATCTCATATGCAAGGATATACAAAGGCTCGAAATAAAGGGATGGAGGAAGATTTACCAAGCAAACGGAGAGCAAAAAAAAGCAGGAGTTGCAAATTTTAGTCTCTGATAAAATAGACTTTAAACCAACAAAGATCAAAAGAGACAAAGAAGGACATTACATAATGGTAAAAGGATCAATGCAACAAGAAGAGCTAACGATCCTAAATATATACGCACCCAATACAGGAGCACCCAGATACATAAAGCAAGTTCTTAACGACCTACAAAGACACTTAGACTCCCACATAATAATAGTGGGAGACTTTAACACTCCACTGTCAATATTAGACAATCAATGATATACAAAATTAACAAGGATATCCAGGACTTGAACTCAGATCTGGACCAAGCAATCCTAATAGACATTTACAGAACTCTCCACCCCAAATCCACAGAATATACATTCTTCTCAGCACCACATCACACCTACTCTAAAATTGACCACATAATTGGAAGTAAATCACTCCTCAGCAAATGCAAAAGAAAGGAAATCATAAGAAACATTCTCTCAGACCACAGTGCAATCAAATTAGAACTCTGGATTAAAAAAACTGGCTCAGAACCGCACAACTTCATGGAAACTGAACAACTGGCTCTTGAATGTTGACTGGATAAAAAATGAAATGAAGGCAGAAGTAAAAATGCTCTTCAAAACCAATGAGAACAAAGATGCAACATACCAGAATCTCTGGGACACATTTAAAGTAGTGTCTAGAGGAAAATTTATAGCAATAAATACCCACATGAGAAAAAAGGAAAGATATAAAATTGACACCCCTGTGATCAAAA